>CM022885.1:29650401-29662805 GCA_012654025.1 Pachypsylla venusta | reverse complement strand
CTACTCAACGGCATGATGCAATCAAGAAAAGTGCGGTATTCTCAAAAAATCTTGTTTTAACGGAATAATGGAGCAATATGCTAAAGTTTATGTGGTGCCCGAAAATTCGAGGTGAAACGGATGGCTCCGCCCGTTTTTGTCCACGGACACACCTAGTTTACTACAACTATTTAGTTTTCATTACATATAAAAAAAACTTCAGCATCTACTTAATTTGTTTTTCAGATTCACTCTCATGATCTTATGTCCGATCATCAAAAAAATGATCCATCTGAAATCACGATCGATTTTTTGTGTGAGTTTATAATGGTGGGTTTAAAATATTTGGCTTTGGACAATTTAGAATTGATTGAAAATAGTTTGGTAAGTCCATTATTGATTTCTAGCGAGAACTTTTGGCATATTGGTATGATTTGAAAAAAGTGAAAAAAATATTTTTTTGTGAAAAATCCCAAAATATATCTATATATCTTCCCTAGAACAGAATTGAACATTATTATAAAAACAGAAACAACTGAAGAAAAAAAAAAAAAAAAAAAAAAAAAAAAAAAAAAAAAAAAACAGGAAAAAATCACACCACACTTCACTGTAACTTAGTTAGATCTAATCCTTCAAACAGTGGTTCCTCGAAACATAAATATCTCATTTACACAGATGGAAGGGTGTTGGAAAGAAATTAGCAACAGCTGTATTCGGCCAAACAGCATTCATTTATTTTATATTATTTATATTTCTCATCAACTTTATTTATTGACACTTTCCAATTAATTGGTCAAACGACGTTAGTAAGTGCAGACTTTAAATTCTGTCAACCTTCATCGCGACAGACCATGATCACACGAAACATTTTTTCCTGGATAGTCAAACTAGAAGACATTGTTCTCCACAAGGTGAAAATACCTTTCCCGTGTAAATCTGTCATAATTTTTGAAGGAAAAGTTAGAAGGTAAGTTAAATAAATTAAAGTATTATATTTCATGGAGATATTTTACATTATGTGTGGAAAATTATGTCGTTTAATTGGCCACCGTTAGAAGTCGTGCACGTGGTTTGTTGATGTAGACTCTTCTTTCCAGTAGGCCGACAAAAAGGAAAATAATTTCTCAAAACTCAGGAAGAAGGTACTTTAGGAGGACTTGGTAGACCTATAAATAATATTAGAAAAAAAATATTTTTCATTTCAGAAATTTCGTAACTCTCGAGTGACGCATATTTGGGGATTTCATTCAACCAACACACCAACAGAAATTCAAATTGATAGAACATCTAGTAGAACGGGGTCGATAAATGAAAATTCAGAACCGCTAATAACTACGGAATTTGCTGTAGCATACAATGATAATATTTTGTTTGGATCGGGAAAACATTTCATTTTGGAGACCTATAGTGAAGAGGAGGGGAAGAAAATAGTAAGAAATTCTGTTTTCATTAAAGGCAAATTTTCTTTTTACTAGTAGTAGTAGTAACAGCAGTTTCATCAAATTTTGTCGATTCACCATCCTTTTCAGTTGGAAACTTCAGGAACTTTGTCACTTCGGTAGAATCGAGTTACAGGTCCACATAAGCTGTCAGTATGTTGTTGTTTTTGATAACGTTTTCGACGACAATCACGCTGTTTTCAAGGCAATGAGTGCCACAGTTACAAAAGAATCACTCCAGAATATTATGGTTGGTATGTTCTAGGTTAGTCCTGCATTCAAATATTTGGTTTTATTTGAATTTACATTTTTTATTGTTAGATTTAACTTAGTTCTACTTTTACCAAAGGTATAAAAGTAGAACTAAGTTAAATCTAACTAAGTTAAATTTGTTTTTCTATTTCATTGTATGACTTGAATTTAAATGCCAGAGCAAATAGCAGCATTTGGAGTAACCCAGTTGAAATCAGCCGTTCTATAGGTGAACCATACAGGTGAGTGTTTTTGTCAGAACAAAAGGTAGGCGATCTTTGGTCGGAAAAATATTTCCGTGTGAACTTTGTATGTAGAACCATTCGCATGTGAAGCTGTTAGTATAGTGGCGTTTACTGGAGGAACCAGGATTATGTTGTAAATTCAAGTCATAGGTGGTAGGTATCTCTCAGCATGAAAAAATGGTCTTTGGTTGAAGTTGTTAAACTCCAAGTTGTCCTGAGTTTTATTCAAAATAATGCTGAAATTTGTTTTTCTATTTCTAGAGACTTTCATTTTATTCTGAAATGATAATCGATTGTATGGCGTCACATCCTGACAATAATAAAATACTGCTGTTATCAAGAGATCACGATTGCTATGTGTTTCATGTTGATTTACTCAAAATGGTTCAAGTGTCGTTTCTTGAAAACGATAAAATAAAATTTGTTGCGTGCGGTGGCAATTATTTGTAAGTATTCAATTCTAGAGCACCAAGGACAATGGATTGGTGATATGTTAAAACGTAGAATATTTGTATTTTAGGGGAACATTATCTATTACCATGTCCCATTCAGAATATAAAATAAAATTTTCAAAAAGTCATCTGGAAGTGGCAGGAAAAAGTGGGTCCTCATACCTAACAAACTATGCCTGGTGATAATATAGTCAGTAGATTGCTTACTCTTGGAGTTATTTGAGGGTATTTTCGAAATAAAGATGCACTCTTGACTTTTCGTGTTTTAGGTTCCTTGAGAGAAAGACTGTATTTAGAGTTAGATTCCAGCAGGAGTTTTTTTTAACAGTACCTACTTTAAATATTGGCAAAACTGCAGAAGCCGTTAAACTTAACGGCTTCATCATTCATCACGCTTGACTACAGGTTTAAGAAATTATCTTAATTCATTAGTTAGAACGGCAATGAATGACAATCAAATACAAATAAAGTGTTGTGATGTTCACACCAATACTGATAACTAATAACATAACAGAAATTATGATAGTACCTTGTACCGGAACGAAATAACCAAAGTCAAATAGAGATCGACTAAAAAGACACAACACACAAAACAAACCTTTGTTCTATTTTTTTTTCACCTGACAGGCTAAATTTCGCGGCCTATACATGTATTGTTTTTCTATTATTTCTTTTCAGTGCCGCTATCAATGAACAAGGGGAAGTTTTTACTTGGGGTGAAAGTGCTAATGGACGCTTGGGCTCAGGCAATATTGACCAACCTTTAATTTTATTGCCAAAAAAAATTGAGATTCCTAAAGGTAAGTTTTCTATTCTTTCAAAGTTCTTCAAATTTATATGCCATGCAAATTTACTTTATTAACTGGAAACGTATATTTTCACTCCGCATGTCAGACTCCTGACAACCATGGTGATTTATTTCTTGTAGACATTCAGTTTTTTTTTATTGTTAAAGGAAATTCTAATACAAAATAATAAGAATTTCTTCTTCCTTCTTAATATACAGGGGGTCCAAGTTAACGAGGACAATACCTAAGGGGCTGATTCTAGATGCCAATGCTCCCTTCAGCTTTTTAATAAAAGCTTTGTTTTTGAGTTATTCGCATTTTTCATCTTTTTTTACGTGTACACCTGACGTCACAAATATGTCCATAACTTTCTTGAACAATATTTTGTAAAATTTGAAGATATTTTTGCAACACATTTCATTTTCTGGTCAGTTGGTCAGATAAAGTTACTTTTACTGCCAGACAATTTTAATTAATGCCTCGTTTTTGAGCTAACTTACAATTTTTTAGAAATTATTGTAAACGATAATTGAAGTAAATTAATGAGGAAACGTCGCAGAAACAGTTTGGTAAAAAATGGCGGTCACATTGAACATTAATATTTAATGGATAAACTGATAATTTATCCATTAAATATTAATATTTTCTTTTTAATTGAATAATTTAACTTTATTTGAATCGAAATTGTTCTTTGGCGTTAGATCATAGCATTTAATTCAAAAATAATAATAAAGCAATTTATTAAAAGTATAAAATGGGTATTTGGCAAAGGTGCTATGTAGCAAAATGTTTGTCATATTGTTATATTAAAATAGAAATTTCTCCAGTTAGACAGAAGTTATAGGAAAAATTGTTATACCGTTGGAATTGTATTAATACCGGAATGTTTCTTCCGTTTTTGTCCACAGCAAAAAATGTTGAGCAACCGCGGAAGAGTCCCGTTGTTTTTTTCGTAGTTTATAAAAATTCTTAAAAAAATTGAAAGTTCGCTCAAAAACGAGGCATTTATTCAAATTGTCTGGTAATGAAAGTAACTATATCTGACTAGAAATTTTCTATGTGTTCCAAAAATATCTTCAAATTTTCAACAAATGTTCAAGAAAGGTATGGACGTATTTGTGACGTCAGGTGTACGCGTATAAAAAAGATGAAAAATGCGAAAAATTTTAAAAACAAAGGTTTTATTAAAAATTTAAGGGAGCATTTTTGGTAGGTATTGGCATCTAAAATCAGTCCCTTAAGTATTGTCCTCATTCACTGGGACACCCTCTATTTTTCCCATATTTACCTGCTATAAGCGTCTTTTCTCCTAAATATTTCGTATGCTTTAAAATCTCAAAACGTTTTTCTTTTCTTTTCACAATCTAAGGACGTTTGGCCAAGGAAGTGGCATGCGGCTCAGGAGAACACGCTCATACGCTGGTTCTCACACATGATGGATTCGTCTATGGATTTGGTTCAAATGAAAATGATAAAATTACTTTCGGTAAATATAAATTTTTCTTTCAATTCCTAGATCTTGTTGAACGACATTGACAGTTGAAAAATAAACGGTACAGAAAAAAGGAAAAACTTTTCAACCAAAATTTTGAGAATTCGGTTTTATGTTGGAAAAGTAAACCCGACTTTAGATTGTCTTTCCTCATACTTGGTAAAATAATTCTGAAATAATTACGCCTCCGGTTTGACGTTCTAGAGATCAATTCATAGCCACCAAGAATGGTTGAATGATGACATTTAAAATATTGAATGGCTGAAAACAATATATTTATTTAAACCTACAGATATATCGTGTTACCGTTGATCATTGAACACGTTAAAAGCCTCAAATATTCTTCTTCTATATCTTGTTGCTCATTAGAAATAATTTTCGCGCCTTCATATTAAAGTTATGTTTACTATCAAATGCGTGTTCGATCAGAGTTGTTTTATTTTTTTTTCCTTTTTTTTTACATCATATTGTTGCTGATACAACCGCTTTTTAAGGCATTGTCCTGATTATAGCATGTAGTTTGACGCATAGTCATCACAATTTATTCTGATTAATTTTTTAATAATCTGCAAAAGATACTTCGTATGCTTGTTCCAAATAGGTACTAATTTCCTTATCTAAGAATTTTTTTTGCAATTAATTATAATGTTTTTCTTTGTGTAGGTGCTGACATTTATTGGTCCCCTGTTTTGATAGAGATATTATTGCCGCTTTCAATAAAACATTTATTTGTTGGTTATAATAATAGTTATGTAATAACGAGTATGGGTGATGTTTATTCTTGGGGTTCTGGTGACAACATGTTGCATGGCCATCCATATATGGACCATTTGTCGATACCAAGCCAGATAATCAATTTAAAAGGTAACTTATTTTCTGTCCTCAGATAGCGATTAGTGATGAAATAACTAAACTTGATATATAAAACCTTTTACCAAGCGATACAAATAAAGTTGAAGAATTTTGAAATAAACTCTGGTAACTAAACACTTGGATAATAATGACTTACAGTAACGAAGCTTCTTCAAATGAGACCTACATTTCTTGGAAGGGGTATTTTTTCTGTTGTCGAGTCCATAGGTCCATTATCAAAAATAGTAAACCAATAGCGAAATTAATTATCTATTATACATACACGTTTAGTTGTTATATGCACACTCCTTCAAGTTTTCAGGCAGTTTGTAACTAACTGTTTGTACCAAAGTAAAAGAGCATGTTCCGCAGACATTATTAGGGAGGGATAATTGAGATGGTTTATCTCTCTTCCCTTAGGGGTTTTAATGTTGTCAATTTTTTTCTCTAAATCTCTATTTCTAAAATCTTCTCAATTTCAAAATAACCTCAAATTCGCAAACGATTGTCATTGATTGTTACTAAATTTTAATTTTTATAACTTTTTTAGGTAAACAAGTTAAACACATATCTGTTGGGTTGTATCATTGCTTGGCTGTGACCGAATCAGGCCATCTGTATGGATGGGGTGATAATGCATATTTAAATGACAGGCCGCATACTGAAGAAAATAACTGTAGTCTGCCATATAAAATGAGCCGTGTACAATATACAGAGATAGACAAATGCTTCGTTGGAAAAGAAAATGTAAGTAGTTTTTTATTGCTCAAGGGGTGAGGAAAGACCAAATTATAGATTTTCATTTGTTTTGTTTTTCTCTGAAGGTTATGTTATTAAGTTATGAACGTTACGTTGTTTATATTTCTTTTTCTCTTTCAGAACATTGTTTGTGGATTTATGGAAGATGCTCATCTTTTGAAAGAACCAAAAAAACCATTTATTATAGAATTGAATTCAGAAATATTTCAAGTACTATTTGAGTTTTTAAAAATTGACAAATTTATTGAAATCATCCGATTACTATTAGATGAGCACGTAAGTTTTTCAATGAATTTTATGAGGTTCATTTATATTCTTAAAATTATAATATATTTAGAATTATATAATTTGTTACCACTTTCACTGAAATGATCAGTAAGAAACACAAAAACGATATTTCCTTTATTATGTTTCAATGTACATTATGAAAATCAAACGTTTTTTCCTTAGACTTAATTTCTGTTGAATTTTTTGAACACTTAAAAGACGTTGAGTTTCTTTGATTTTTGACATAAGATATTAGTAAAAATCTCATGAATGTGATGAAGGCTTAAAATTGTAAAACGCTTATGATACCGTTTTTCTAATTCTTTTTGTACTTTTTTTCGTATGATAATCACAGCCTTCTATTTCTTAGATTAATTTTAAAAATATCATTTGCAGATCATTTTGTGGCAGGAAAATTCAAGTATTTCGAAAAACATTGAACTGAGTCAGAGTCTGAAGATATATTTTGGCGAATTCTTGTCGAACAGTGATACGCTATATTTTTCACCAAATTTGATATTGCACAATAACAGATTTTTTGAATTTTTTCTTGGACCAGTCTCAAACGCAGCATATGTATTGAAAGAACTTCTAAATTTAACGCGTAAGTCAGTCATCTTTATCACCCTTCCCTCGCGTTTATCATTTTAATTTTTGCTTCCCAAATTGGGCTTTGTATTCATACAGATTGTTCTTGAGCCAATCACTGTGTAGACCCATTTCACAAAAAAATACGTGTTAATATTACTAGTCTTGTACTTGTCATTTTTATGGCGAAATTGTATAAATTACATGTATGACACTAGTAATATTGACTTTAAGATTCACGGTGTTAATTACTCGTGTTTGACCTAAAACCTATACTGCTCATACAATTTTAATGAAAATTTCGAGGTTTGTGAGGGTCCCTCGATGATAACATAATTTTGACGGGTGTCGTGGTTTGTGATTTCAGATATTAATATTTTTCAAAGAAAATTCATCATTGCTCTCTTTTCTTATCTGCGTGAAGAAACAATGGAAACATACCTTGATTTCAGTGGCACAAGTAAGTCAAGTAACCTATAATTAATAATATAATAATTCATATTATTAATTATAGGTCAATTAGTTAAATTTGCATCTAGTTTAATTTTTCTATCATTATCAGTGGCGGCAAAATTTATCATAAATTTTATTATCGTAATCCTTTAATGAAAATATTATCGCCTAACTACCTGTTTCAATTATCTTAAACAAAGACATATTTTTTAAGCAATGAGCTCGTACCTTTATCTTTAAAAAAAAAGGTTGTGCCCGGAACCGCTTTCACATTACTTCTGGGCACTCCCTTTTACAACTATGTTATTCCAGAAACGAGAAAATTTGATCAGTAAATTTTTGCTCCGGGTTGAATTTCTCGACCACGGAGATCGTTCATTGTTGTTAGCTCGTATCTACAAATATAGAAACACCAGCAGGCTCCGCTTGCTTCGCTTTGTGTCTTAGGGACATAGCCGTTCTCGTGCAGTAAAGAGCTTGGTACCGATAGTAAGATAAGAATTTCTCTAAAGATGATAAAATTGTTCAATTAATCGACATAAAAGCTATTCTATGTTCTTCTCTGTTATGTGCAAAATTATGAGGTGCTCTTATAATTTCAGCGGCAATATTAATTCTCTTTGATTCTCTTTGATTTTTTTTTTTGCAGATGCTGTAGCGGAATGGAGAATATTTTTAGGCTTAGTTAGGTAAGACCCGTTACTATATCAATATTCTACTAACCAGAACACGGCCTATGTATTAGAGATTTTTGGAGAGATTTTTGACTGTATGGTTTGAAATTATGAAAATTAAATAATTATTTAATACTCGCATAAGTTTCATGACAACTACTAGGGTGAACTGATCAAATAGAACCAACAAGGTTGAGGTCGATATACTAAACTGGATTAATCAAACTGGTATAATGAATATAAATTTTAATTAACAACCATTTTTTGTTTATAAAACAATATATGATAAAATACAAGAAATGAAAATGAATAAAAAACACTTCACTTTATGTTCTACAATTTGTATTTTTTAATCAGTTTCATTTCTTGTATTTGATAGTTCTACCAAGTACCAAGTGTCCTAAAGGTTTTCATTCTTTGATAGGATAGAAAGAAGTCCCGGTAATTGGATACCTAAATTTGACCAACCTGAAATTCAATGTTCAAATTTCTTTCATTTCATTAAATAGTGATTCTTTTTAATCACAAATTTCAGCAAAACATTGTCAATAATGGACCCAACCATCCATCAGAAGCAATCATTTATGGACAATGCCATGCAGGAAAGTTTTCTAAACTTCCTTACTTTAGCACAGAAAATCCTTTTGAGACAAATAATACGTAAGTCCAATTAAAAGTTGCTCAGAAAACTACGGTTTTTACAAAAATCGTTTATGACTTCCAAATTACTTAGTACTGTAGCAATATAATATTTCATTTTTATATTTCTTCGCAACCCTCTTAAATTGGCAATGAAATACAGCAAGCCAATTTGTTATTTAAGTGTTTTAGGAAACTCAACAAAATTAAAATATTCAAAGACTTTTCTGATATTTCAGGGCGGACCAATTTTGAAATACATAAAACACCTCAGTGGAGCAACAAGCCCTATGACTATATCAGGCTTTTATCAAATGAGTGTCAGAGATATATGAAGGGTAGTGATCACAAATATTATGAAAATGAGTTATTTTGTAAGTATCATCTACCTATTTATTTTTCATAGAAGCAATTGAGTAAATCTAAGTATTGTAAGTTATCGTAATCAAATTATTATTTTAAACGTAAATAAATCGTTTCTTTTATTTGAATTTTTGTGTTAGTGTTTCTTCGGAAATCATCTTTTTTTAAAAAACCATTTGGCCTTTAACAACTCATAACTTGTATATTTCTTTCTGTATTTAAACAATCATGGAGTTCAAAAAGTTATGCCTCGTAGGAACCCCTTTCGCATTACTCAAGGCTCAGTCCAGCATAATTGACATCGGGAGGCTGTGTTACCTTCAAACACAAACAGACCAAATAGAAAATTAAAAATAAAAATATTTTTCAAATTGTCTACTTGATCAAGCCGAGCGTGATGCACATCCTACCATGCAAAGGTTCAAAGAAGTACCTCAGGAAACCAACTGTGAGTTAAATTATCTTTTACATTTATTTCGATTCTGTTTTAGTGACACTTTTGCATGACATGCTGTCCCATTTTGAAGATATCTGTCCATATGTGCTTCAGTTGAATTTAATCACATCAGAATTTCATTGCAGTAAATTTCCAGAAGCTCTATTGTCCTTGATAGCTCTGTTACCAAAAAATGAAAAACCAGTCAAAAGCTTCAAATATTCAGGTAAGTACGAGCTACATGAAAATATTTTAGAAATGTAAACATCACTATGGCTATGTCTCATGTTGGTCCTCACAATGGCCGGGACGACCTGGAACTCATACTAGGATAGTTCTGGCAACACCGTATGATAGGTGTTGCCAGAACTATTGAGGAACCTAATATAATCCTATTTCCACCATTTTTTTTTTTTTTTTTCGATTCTAAATCTAGAAATTGGTAAGGCAGTTGATTTTGGAAGGACCGCTATTACAATTATTACATCAACATACTTCATATTTTTAACTCGTTATACATCATCTATAATAATAAAACTCAATGTAAGATAAATGTGTGTATGTGTGTATGTATCACTAATTGTTTAGCCAAAACGGCAAGAGATATCGAAAAATTGATGAGAATAGACCCCCCCCCCCAAAACCATAGGCTAAAACCCTAGGAAAAATATCAGAATTAAAAAATGTCGAACCGTTTTCGAGTTACGGTCGATTTTTCGATTTTTGACCGACTTTAGCCGGTCATGGTCCGATATCTTAAATTTTGTCGCGACAACATATCAACTCAAAGCGAGAAAGTTTTAGGTGGCCTTTTAACCCTTAATTTGGAACATAGTTTGCAAAAACGTTCCAACCGTTTTCGAGTTATAGCCGTTAATCCGATTTTTTGTAAGGGGAATCATAGAATACTATTAGCACGGGAACGGACATGCCTCTAAGGCACCAAGCTATAGTTAAAAATATACTTTAAACACCCTCATACCATATGAGATATATTGTTTGCGATACCTATTTTTCCAAATATGTTATTTTTTTTCTTTCTTTCAGAACCTAGTATGAAAATGATGCAACAAGTAGCCAACGAGAACAAAAACATAAGATTAAATTTCACGTAAGATACACAGAACAACGATTTCAATATGCTCATAGTTTTTTGATATTGGCAAATTAATGAAATTTTAGTATCGTGTTGACGATGACCGGTTTTACACACCAGCACAATTATGGGCCATCAAAACCTTTTCGGTTACCTCATAACAACCTATTTCTAAAATTATTCCAAACCTCAATGTAAAAATGGGGGAAATAGTTGTTTTTAAGAGGAACACCGCTACATCTACGATTTTAGTGTGGATTTAGTGTATTAAAAAAATCGTAGTTCAGGATCAGACCATTTGTAGTTAATCTCTACCCAAAAATTTACATCACAGGATAGAAATAAAAGAAAATTATTTAAAGGAATATTTTTTGAGACTATAAAAGGTTCTATCATAGATCTGGAAATGCTTCCCTTCCGAAATGACATTAATAGCGTTTTAAAATATTCCCGAATTGATTAACTCTGAAACAATACTCGTATTTTATTATTTAATGTTTTATCTGATTTTCAGACCAATGGAATTGGACTCTATCTCTCTTCTAAATTCTGATAAAAATCAGGTTGGTAATTAGATTCTCCAATTAGTTATTATTTTTCACTAAACACCTAATAAGATTACCACTGAAACATAGTATACCATTTTTCTTAAATTATTTGTATCTTTAATCAGTTGTTTATTTTGAGTTTGGGTGAATTCAAATGTTTCGACTTTTGTGTCACAATGAGAAGTCTAAAATACACGTGTTGAGACAACGTGGACATGTTGTGAATTGTATATTTCACAAGTACATTAATATTTTAGAGATGCAACAAGTTGAAAATGTATAGGCTTTGCTGTCCAGAAGAAACAGAATTCAAAATGTAGATAATATCTCTTTACCTATCTAAACTCAATATACAGAAACATCATTTTGAGTGACACTTTTATCTTGGTCTACGATTTATGTCCTGCTATTTACTAAATACATTCTTGTTTGTTTAGGAAGGTGTAAGGGAAAGACTTGGAATTATACGAGATCGATTCATTGTACTTTTGGGACAATGCTATTTCTCCATAGCAGAAACTAATAGAGTGTGGACAGAGGTACGGTATTTAATTTTATTATTTTTTAATACAGAGTGATTCATTTTCAGTAAAACACACAAATATTTCGATGAATACTTTAGGTTTGACCTTCAGGGTCATGTAATAAAATAGAATTGCACATTTTGTCTTTTACACTTTTTTGTCTACTAGTGTATTAGTTGGTACCCACCGTGGGTTTGACCATTTACCATTATGACCATTTACTTTTCATTGCATCTTCACGTTCTCCATTAAATTCTTCGACTATTCTCTTGTTATTGAAAATTTTCCACTTTCGCCAGGTTGGCGTTTACTGAGACATCCATATTTGATATAAGTCTATTAAAAAAAATTGGGGGGTATTTTTTTTTTTTTACTTTCTCTTCCATAGAAGATAAAGTATTGTATTCGTGCAGAAATTTTAGACATATTTTGTTTCAAAAAATCGTTTGACGGGAAGCTAAAGGCCAAAATAAAGATCAAAAATATTCGGCCATATTGCTTTTGGGCCATATTTTCAAAATTTTGGGTCATTTTTGAATTTTGAAAATATTTGGAGCC
>CM022885.1:29620187-29646869 GCA_012654025.1 Pachypsylla venusta | reverse complement strand
CGCAGCCGAAGGCTGCAAAATCTTTTTAAAAGAATGGTCAACATCAACAGAAAATAGAAATATAACAATAACTAAAATATATAACTAAAAACCTTAAAACTTTAGAAGAACAACATCTGGATTCGGTGGTAGTCTGATGGAATGATTAAGGAAGAGAAAGTCTAGTACGGTTTTCCGTACCATTTATTTTTTTTCGTGACGATTTCAAAGGTTCATTATTGATAATAATAAACCAAAAGTTGACCATGAATTGACACTGAAGGTCAGCCCTAAAAGATTATCGAGTTAAACATAACGTGTTCTCCTTCATATCATAAAACGTTAGCCAGGATATATTATTCCTATCTCCAACAGGTTTCCAAATATTTTGATAATCATTTAAATATTAATAAAAATTTTATTGATTGATTATGAATACATCTTATATAAAAATCTATAAAATTTTGTTCTTTTTAGACTGCAGTCACTTATTATTATTTTATTGATTTGATTTTAGGATAATATCATGGGTACCAGCATATTTAACAAGAAATGTCATATGAAATACGATTTTTTGCGGGGTGGTTTGACAGACACTGAAACCAACAGTCAACATTATTTGCCAGATTTGAAGTTGAATGTAAGTGTACATGTGGTAGTATTGTCAGATTATCATTTCTAACCCCACGGTGGGTACCAACTAATACACTAGTAGACAAAAAAGTGTAAAAGACAAAATGTGCAATTCTATTTTATTACATGAATCATTTCGACCATTGACAAAAAAGGGGAGTAATCAAAATTTACATATGGACATTATTGCGTAAAACAACGACTTCTTGTAATGAGTACTTTGGCATCAAAGACAGCCGTAAGTGAATTTTAATTTGCTTTTAAAAGTATTTGCTCATTAAGGAAACTAAAAAAGAATGTTCTTCTGAAAAAAATTATCACTTACGCCCCTTTGTGTTTGTACCGAGATATTACACTCGGGTTCGCCAAGACCTGGAAACAGGTAATTGACTCAGGATTTTATTGAGAATAAATTAATATAGCTTTCAAGTTTCCCGGTCTGCTTAGTTTAAGTACTCCCAATCACCTTCTTCCTCACGATGGCCGGTTCTACATACCAGAACAACCTGGAATGCATATCATCAGTTTCAGCCAAGGTCATCAAAACCTTATCGGTAACCTCATGTCAACCTGTTTTTAACATTTTTACAAACTTGAATTTAGAAATGGGGAACAATTAATTTTAAGAGGAACACGGCTACAACAACCTTCTCCCCTCTTTCGTTTGTCTCCATTATAGTTTTGTCATCTAAAGTTAACTTTTTTCGTTGGTCTACATATTGTTTTTCTTATGATTTCAGAACATTCCTATGATCGATATTGAGAATTTGTTGCTTAAAAATTTCTCTTCCTTTGCACCTGAAGAACAACTTAGAAGCCAAGATTATTCACTGATGGAAGAAACTATAAGTCTAACCTTAATTACTCTGATTAAACAACTTAATATGGATATTTTCCTACAAAAACATATTGCTTCCAGTAAGTCACAGGCATAATATTTTTGGATAAAGAATTTACGAGTATATCTTATTCTTTTTGTTACTCTATACATATTATAAATTAAAGTCACTTTTCGCGCCTGTCTGTCCGTTCGCGATAAACTCAAAAACTACCGTACGGATTTTAATGCTGTTTTCGCCAATCGACCGAGTGAATCCCGAGGAAGTAAAAAAAAGATCATAAATGTCCGGTCGTTTTTTAGTTACGGACGATTTTCCGGTCGATTTTTATTTTCTTCAAATTTTCCAAATTTTGGCCCAATATCTTAAGATCATCATAGTTCAAAAATATACAACTGTTTTCGAGTTACGGCCGATTTTTCGATTTATGTATGGGAAATCATAGAATACTGTTAGAAACAGTAAAAAGTATAAAACAATTGATGTGAATGACCCCCTCCCCCCCAAATCAAAGACTTGGACCCCAGGTTGGAGAGTTCCGGTTGAGATTCGTCCGATTTTCCGATTTTTTATGAGAAACCATAGAATACTATTAGAAACGTTAAGAGATATAGAACAATTGATGGAATGGACCCCCCTCCAAACCAAAGATTTTGAGTTACGGCAGATTTTCCGATTTTTGTATGGAAATTCAAATTTGTGCACAATTTTGTCCGATTTAAAATAATTTTTGTACAAAAGCGGTTAGTGCCGATATAATTTAATAGAATTGAACACCAGTTTGTTGGTGTTGGGAGTAGTATTGGGTTAGGTTCCACAAAGAATGCGTGTTGAAGGCTGCGCAAGGTTAGGCTGGGTCGCAGACGTATACATACATAATTACATACATACGTATACATACATATAACTTGTATACGTATGTATGTATAAGCAGGTTTTCCGACCAAGTGCCATCACGTTCTACACAGCTTAATAACCCGTTACTACTCCCCATGTTCTACATAGGTTAACAAACGTGTAGGTAATATGCAATCTATGTGTATGCTCTGAACGTGTTTAAACGGTTGTACCTCGGCGATATGATTATTAATGTAGGAATCAGATTTATTATCATTTTTTCTCTCATCTTCTCAAAACGAAGTTCGAGTACTTAGCTAGTTATACCTATAGTACAATAAATATCCTATAAGTATCCTATAGTACAATAAATAATATCCTCACGATCGATGGCCGGTTCCACACACCATGAAGATGTGGCACGCATACCATCACAGTTCCAGCCAAGAGCCATCAAAACCTTTTCGGTAACCTCATATCAATTTGTCCCTACCATTTCTCTAAACCCGAATCCAATTTTTGGGAAAACCATTGATTTGAAGAAGAACACCGCTACAATACAAAACACTACACACACTGTGCTTTCTCCAATCACTATCCCATATTTAATCTGGTAGCTTGCTATGGGTTAATTCTGTTGAAATGAATGCAGAAAACTTCTATTGTACATGTGATGTGTTTTGTTATTTTCAGATTTTATTGACAAAAATAATGCAATTCTCCGTAAACTAACATTCTGCATGAGAAATTGTAAAAATGAAATACTGAAACGAAAACAAAATTGTAGTCAAGAACATGAAAAATTTGCCCAGAATATTCGTTCAAAGTGTTTGTAAGTAATATAATCCAAATGATTCACCAGGAGCAATCACTAACATAAATATTGATACTACTCGTCATCGCCCTCTTTACTAGGACTTGGATTCAGATGTATTTTTGTAAAAATAAAAATAAACTTATTGTGATCTATTATAAATTCCTTGATTTATTAAAAAAAAAAAAAAAAAAAAAAAAAACTTGAATCAGGCAGTTTTGATCTGTCTGAAACTTCCATATTCACCTGATTTGATATTATTTTGTAACGATTTCTGAGATACACCTAGGTCTTTTCTTTTTGTCTCTAGATAAATTTGGGGTCTCATACTGAGAAGATTATTTTCATGTGTTTAATCTGTAAGAACGAGTACTAGTATTTTTTGTTATAGGTACTATTTCTTTTTTTTTTATTTCAGATTTTTGCTGCACGAAGTAAATCCTTGTTGTGGAAGAGATGTGTACAATTTCAATAGATATTTCTCTCCACAATCACATCAGGTAGGCCCCGAACATAAACTCCTATTGGTGTGCTTGGAATGGTATAAAGTTCAATAATGATTTGGTTACAGGCGTTTTTTTTATATGCTATTTACAGGGGCATTATATTTTTATCTTGGCGACATATTTCTTCTTTCTTTTGAATTAATCTGTCACAAATTTTTCGGTAGTAGGCTTCAAAATTAAGGGAACACTTTTTTACAATGCATATATTGTCCCGAGGTAAGTAATGAATATAACGAAGCCATTGGCTATAGCTTGGGTGCTATTTCTAATTTTGTTCAGAATGTCTTTAGTGCGCCTATGTAAAATAAGATCATCTGCTCTAAATGTTATGTGTCTAAGTGAAACTGTCAAGGATATGGTTTGTCAATCAATTAATCAATGGTATTTGGCTTTATAGGACGCTTCAAAATGAACACCGGAATTGACATTGAGATTTTCTGTTCTTAGTATTTTTTATATTTAAAAAGGTACAGTAAAGAACATGGAGTTTTGATTGTCACAACTCGTTACCGTAATGGTGAAAGTTTCGCGGAGAACTAATCTACCCTTCTCGATTTTGCTTTACACCACTTTTTTACTTTCCTTATCCTATAAAAAGGAAAGTATTGTAATACGTATTGATGTCCCCAGGGCCCAAATCTCGAGTTTCGGCCATTAGTTCGTGTGTGGTGAAAAAAATATCTCGTTATTTGTTGTGTTCTATGTATACAATTAGCATACATACCAAATTTCAAGTCTCTGTCAGCACCTACCGTTCCCTTTCCAGGAAGGATTCACGAAAACCTGCCAAAAAGCGGCACAACCGCCAACTGTACATTCCATTTTAATTAAAATTCGAGAAGCGTACAACAGATAAAATTCACACAATAAAAAAATCAAGTCTCTAGCTCTTACCTTTCTATTTTAGGCAAATTCGACCAAAACCGCTAAAAACCAACCAACAACGGTAGATTGGAATTCAATTGAAAATATCGTGGCGCACTCCATACATAAATTTAATATGAATAGACACCAGATTTCAATCTCTAGCTCTTACCGTTTTCTTTTTTTTCGAATAGGGGTACACTGAGTTACAAAACAAACATAAGAAATACGCAACAAGAATATATATTTAAAAATAATGATTCCAACAATAATAAATAAATATGGCGGCCTTATCAAATCTGGCGTTATTTTTAAGCACCCTCTAATAGATTTAAAAAAACGCTTGTTCCCCATTTTGGTTTCAGGTGATCTTTTGGGTTGGTGAAAATGTGGGAAAGGGGGGGAGTTGTGTTGTGTATTGTTAGGTTATTTCCTCCATATGGATTATGTATAGGAAAATATCATATTGTAACGGTTAAAAATTTTGATGTCACTTTTTTGTATATTTGAGATAAAAAAAATTGTATTTTTCTTTTTCAGTCGTCAGATATGGATGAACATATAGAATTAGGTAATGCATGTTGTCATTAAAATCTTATGCGGTTCAAAGTTGCCCATAATTAATTAAAAGATCTCCAGTATTTCTTGAAAATTATCAAAATTTGATAAAAATTGGTACTTGATTTTTTTTGTCTGCTCCCACAGATATGGCCCAAATTTTCTAGCAGTTAAGAGGGAAGGTGCTACATGAGCAGATTCTACTTTGAAATAGCCATAACTTTTTTGTATTATTCAATTTTTACAACACTGTATTGCAATCACGTTTTCATCAAACTTTCATGAACCAGCTGTTATTATATTTTTATTTTTTGTGGAGACAACTTTCAACTGCTGTAGTTCGAATTGAGTGCATGTATGGACATTTGTTTATAGAGAGATTTTTTTCCTTTGACCCAATGAATCAACCGTCAGTTATGCTAATTATTTACCGGGCACCCTGTATTTCTTTGTATATATAGAGCAACGCAAAAAACGACTTATGTGATCAAATTGGTTAAAACCAAATTTAAGGAACAACTGGTTATAGTTTTGGTCACGTTGTCAATATTAAAGTGCAACTATTTTTCTCTGTTTTCCAATACTCGTAACTATATATGAAACGAGGTCACTAGAACAAAAAAATGTATTTTTTCTAGAGTGTGATTCAGTGAGTATTGTGCTGTATTTTTTTGGTCCATTGTTTTTGTTGTTCATTAATGAATTAATTAATCACTGATATTTACAAGCGAAGCTCATTATTTTATTTTTTTATTTATTATTATTATTATTTACAGTAAGCACAATGTTTGATGAAAAAGAACTTTGCAACCTGATAACAATCATTTATAATTTCTTAATGGGAGAAGACGACATTTCTGAAATTCGATCTGCCATGATAATTCAGGTAATATCGTAATTTTTGCAAGGTCGAACATTTTTTTACTACATTCTAAACACAACTCAACCACAATAACTTAAATTATTTTCATAACTTATATTAATCTGTATTTTTTCCAGTTTATTTCAATTTTTAATTTAATACCTACGATTGTCATAGGTAAAATATAAACATAGTAGGTAAAAAATTAAACAACTTTTCAAAAAATTTGATTTTTTTTTTTTAAAAAAAAACGTGTAGGTATAGTTGTCTGTATGTAGAATTCAAATATGCTATGAAAAATATATAGCTCTGTTTACGTAAGTTGACCATAAAAGGATCCCGAAGATTAACCCTAAGGGATTAATTGAGTTACAATGTCATGTTCTCGTAATTATCATAAAACTTTTTTTTTTGTGCTTAAAATTACTTACCCTGTTGTTATGAATATTTTAAGACTCTATTCAAACACAATATAAGTCGAAAAAAGTTAATGTCAATTTTACGTAACGACATTTTTATAAGTGTTTACTAGACGACGCCGATGACACTTATCTAGGGTTTAATCATCACTCGTGATATAAAGAGAGCACATGACATCACCGCACACGAGTTGATTAATTCTCATCAAACTGATTTCTGCTTTTCTCTTTGTAGGGTGAATTATACAGGATGAAGCTTTTTGGTTATCAATCAACCTATCAATATTTGCTATCTTCCCATGACTACTATATGTTCCTAGTTGGTTGGAATAGTACATTTGCGTGAGTAAAATTATTTCTTAATATTCAGTTGTATACAAATTTTATTTTAAAACAAATTCCTGTAAATTGGGACTAGTTTTTATCACAAGGAGTAACTTCTATCACAAAGTATTCTGCTTGGCAAAAACATCTGTTGCGAGAATTTTCAAAGAAACTTTCTTTGTTTCACAGTCAGATTTTTTCTATTATCTTTTTTGTTTTAACTTTCAGTCCAGAAATCTATGATCCTTCTCGGGTTGGCCTTTATTTTATAAAACCTGATCAAAAGAAGAACATTTTAAAAATAAAAATTGATCTTTTCAAACTAGTGTTAAAATTTATTGATGAATACATGAAAGAAATCCAAAAGCCCATGGATTCATTCGATATAAGGTAAGCCTTTATTGATTCTGTAGAATAGTGGTCAAGCGCACTCACCAGGTAAACTGGAGGGCGTCGTCCTCACGATGGCCGGTTCTATGCACCGGGACGACCTGGAATGAACACCATCACAGTTCCAGCCAAGGGCCGTCAAACCCTATTCGGTTACCTCATATCAAACTTTTTCCTCAATTATTCTAAGCCTGGATGTAAAAATGGGGAAAATAGTTGATTTTAAGAGCAACAACGCTACAACAACTGGAGGCATTATGTTCCCCAACTACAACAGCCCCCGATTATTAATAGAATTTGACCTGGGTGGGGCATAGGAAAGGTATTTGAAATCTCAATTTTAATCCAAACTACTGAGCATGTATAGGTGTAAGTAACTAAATACATTTCGACTCAGGTAGTTCGAATCCCCCCATCCTTTCGATACAAGATTGGAAATATATTATTAGAATATTTTATATTTTGGGAGCAAAAATGTAGACCTGCATTTTTGTTGGATATCGTCTATTACGATAGCTATCTCGTATATCCTTTTTTTTTAATTTTGAGGTTTTAGTATCGATAGACTCAGCAAATAACTCGATTTTTTTTCTAGCTGAAACTTTTATGGGCATCGAAATACAAAAATCGTTAGAATTATCGACTAGTGAAACCCCGTATGTCCAAAATTATCGAAATCAAAATTTTGTCTGGAAATCAAAATTTTGTTTGTGTTTCGATTTCATTGACAGTTTTTTTGTTACCTATACTCGTACGTTCAAAATTGCAAATGGGATATTTGCAATTTAGTGCAACGATATCACGCCATGTCTTATTTTCTATTTTTTTTTTCATTCCTTTTCAGTCGTTTAAATGTTGCGTTAGTATTTTTCTGTCACCTTCACTCCCCCATTGAACTGTGCAGCGTATTGGCAGACAATCTTTTGCAAGTTGTGCAATTGGTTTTTGAGAGACTCTCAGGTATAATAAAGTTCATTAATATCTGAAATTGTTCCCAATGGTAATCATACTGGAATTTTTCTCAGAAGATGCGCGGGTTAAATTAAAAGATCGTTAAACATGGTATTTTGGAACACTTCTAGGTTTTGTTGAAATGTACGAGTAAAATTTAAAAAAATGAAATACCCTAAAACTATTAAAAATAACGATGTTTAGGGGGTATCACGTTACTGATAAAAAAAGGAGGGTATTTCCAAACGTTTGAAAAAAAACGAACAATTCCTGAAAAATGGTAAGGAAAAGCAGCGAAAGCAAACAAGATTTTTTAAAATTATGAAAGACCGAAGTAAGGCTCTGTTTGAAAAAAATCTGTTGAATTGAATAGTGAATACACCTCAGTGGCCGATTTTTGACGTGCTGTTGTGATATGTCTACTTTTATTTGAAACTTTGTCTTGAGCTAGGATCATATGTTATGACAACATGTCATTAATTATATGGCAGTTTTTAATGAAAAAAAAACACGCCATTTTCTTTAAATACGTTTATCATAGCGTGTAATTCCAGCTTTACAAGAAAAAATTGCAAAAAATTAAAAAATAGGTAGTTTTATATATCGTTTATATACACCCATGATAAACATTAAGCCATTATAAGTTTTTTTTCCCCCTGTAGATTTTAAAATGAGCTGATTATTTGAAATAACTCTACATATATTTTTCAATGTGATCGTAAAAAAGTTTACATTTTTACGTTTAAAAGTTTTTGAACAATGTGCGGTTTCGTTCAAAATAAATTTGCATATTGGTTTTCTTACCACCGTATTATGAACTTAAAGCTCTGAGATAAAAAAATAACATAAATATAGAGAATCTAATAGACACATGACGTGTTTTTCTTTTAGATACTTATTTAAAGTCTGACATCAATGATTTACACGTAAAATATTTCCCCGTAGGATCAAGGGTAATTTATCTTGACACTATATTTTCTGAAGTAAGTACCTATTTTGGGTGTTTTAATATCATTTTGAGTTTTGCTTTACTTTAATTTCTAGAATGTTTTGATAATATTTAATTTTGTTTGCACACGGTGTTTTTATTCTTAGGAATCTAGTGAGTACTAAATTTTACTGGGTGTTTCATTCTATTTGCCTAATGTATTGATTGATGGATATTAAAAAAATGGACCAAAATTTCTTGATTTCTAAAGGGACATGTTTCTCATGATGACGTAGATAATTAAAAAAAAAAAAAAAACCTTGCAGGAATTATCTACGTATACCATCCAATTTGTAATGGTTTAATTTAGAAGAACAAAGTGGTCACGATATGACCTTGGAGGTCAACATTAAAGGATTTATTAAGGTCACCAGATAATGTCCTCCTTGATAACATGAAACTCTGGTAGGAATCAATTTTCTGTATCTCCAACTGGTCCCGAGTATTTGACTGTTCTACTTAAAATGACTCACCCTGTAAATAGTTTTTATGTACTCAAGACATAGCGGACAAATTTAACCCTAAGTTAATAAAAGTGTGGTTTGGGATTTTGACATTCATAATGGTGATTTTAGTGTGCTTTCTTTTGTTATTACTAATTTGATTATAATTTTCAATTTTATTTTAACTAGGTACCTACTCTTAGTTTTTATTAAAACTACTAGTTTGTGTTGATTAAAACCTTCTTTATTTACTGGAAGAATTGCTTATTACACTCTATTGTGTTGTTGGTTTCATTTTAGTAAGTGCACTTTATTTTTTAATAATTTTTTTCTTTCATTTTAATGTTTGTGGTCTTCTATTTTAATGTTTGTGTTCTTCTATTTTAATATTTGAGTTCCTCTATTTAAAGGTATTTAAATTGTATCTTCTATTTCATATCTTGTGTCCTTCTATTTCATTTCTTTGGTTCCTCTATATTAATGTTTGTGTTCTTCTATTTTATTTCTTGAGTTCTTTATTTTAATGTTTATGTTCCTCCATTTTAATGTTTGTATTCTATTTTATTTTTCGTATTCTATTTCATTTCTTAGGTTCCTCTATATTAATGTTTGTGTTCTTCTATTTTATTTCTTGAGTTCTTTATTTTAATATTTGCGTTCCTCTATTTAAAGGTATTTAAATTGTATTCTTCTATTTCATATCTTGTGTCCTTCTATTCCATTTCTTTGGCTCCTCTATATTAATGTTTGTGTTCTTCTGTTTTATTTCTTGAGTTCTTTATTTTAATGTTTGTGTTCCTCTATTTTAATGTTTGTATTCTATTTTATTTTTCGTATTCTATTTCATTTCTTAGGCTCCTCTATATTAATGTTTGTGTTCTTTTATTTCTTGAGCTCTTTCATTTTAATGTTTGTGTTCCTGTATTTTCATTTCATTTAGTATTAATTTTTACCGTTTTTTTTCCGTAGCCTATCCGATTTCTTTTTTATTTCTAGTGTTATCTCTCTCCTTTTTTAGAGCAGAAGTAAGGTTTACTTTTCTATGAATTTACTTAAAATCTTAATTCATATGAAATCATTAGCCAAAACTCAATTGTGGATATCAGAATAATATGTCATTTTAGTTTCCAACATTGATTTTTGTTGGCATTGTCAAATCCTTAAGAAATTTTGTCATTCAGCCAAGTGGGAATACTTTGCTTTAATAAATATACATTTTTCCGGGGTGAAGTTGACAATTAACTTGAAATTAAAATTATATTCGATCATTTCAAGATTTATTTTCCCTTGATATAAAAAAATGAAATTATGTATTTTAAATCAGTGATAAAAATTGCAGGAGAATGAAGGTACTGTCATCTACTTCAATTTTCGAGAAGACTTTATTGTTATGCGGAATGATCATGGTGAAATTTACAAAGATTTCGTATCAAGATTTTCCATTATAAAATATTCAGAAGAAAATATTGAAAATTTCATAATAAAGAAAAGAGAAGGTGAGATGTTGTGGTTATACTTTATTTCCTGTGATAAGATTCAAATGTGAAACGAGCGGACGTTTTGAGAATATTCGATTTCGATTGGCTCCTAAAATAAAAGATACATTTTTGAGGTTATTTTAAAAATGTCGTAACAGATGTAAGCGCTCCCTAACACTACAAAATGAATTGTAGTTGATACAAAAAATATTATTTCAATATGACTTCCAACTTAATTAATTAAATAAATTACTATTAGTGATGTTTAAATTTCAATAGTAATTTTTTTTTCACGAAATTAGCCATATTTTCAATCATTTTTTAGGTTTTAATATATATATATATATTTATATATTTTCCATCTTAGTTTTAGTTTTTCTATCCTAGTAGATTTGAAGCACAATTAAAGTTCTATAAATTTAAAATTATTACTTCTAGCTTTTAGAAAGGTTTTTTCCTTTCTTTTAAAGATCTAGTGAATTTCATTTTTGTAATTGGATCTGTCGTCTATATTAATTCATATATTTTTTTAAAGTATGCGACTAAAAAAATAATTTTCATAAATATATTTTTAATATTCGGGAATCTACTAGATACCGGAGAGCATATACTGTGTGTTATGCCAAAATTTCTCATTGAATTTTTCTATATAAGGAAAGATATTTTAAAATATTTGCGGATCGACTTTTTCAAATTAGATTTTGAAAATTGAATTTGATAATCTATTCTGAAAAACTCGATCCGATGAAAATATAAAAATCTTTCCTTATAACAAAAAATATATAATCACAAAAGATTTTAAATTATTATTATTATTAGAAAAAATAACAAAAAATATATAATCACAAAAGATTTTAAATTATTATTATTATTAGAATAATAATGTCAATGATGAAATTTTATTCTGAGATTGGTGAGAGGGTCTGAGATAGAACATTAAAAACAAAAGTTTTTCGGAATTCAAACTCTTATTCAAAACACCTACGGGAAGTACCATCACATCCAATAAGTAACAGTATCTACTGATGCATTGAATATTTTTCCATAATTTTCTTCTTCATTTTTTTTTTCAGGTAAACAAAATAAAATTGTTAGCTCAGAAATGAATTGTGATTTCGTGATGAAATATATTCTGTGGGGAAGCATGCGAATTTTTCTCGTTTCTGCTTCCCTGCTTGTTAGACATATTTCAATAGATATTGTGAAGGCCTTACTCAAAACTTATGAGGTAATTATTTTTATTTCTAATTTAAACTATTTATTGACCTCTATATTCTACTGGGGAGGATGATTGGAAATCAATTATGCCGAACACGCTTCTTATCTGTATTCGTAGTGGATTTCTAGATTCATATTTGAAACATGATAGAAATGGATCGATATGAGGTTACCGAAATGGTAGGTCGTTGAAAACCTTCCGCTTAGTTTCCGCAAGTTCTTTGAATTTGGGTACAACACTTACCCAGTATCTTGAGGAACCCCGAGGAGTTGTTGTTGCTGCAGAAAAATGGCAGGGTGGATTCCTCAGCTGCTTCAATAGGTGGATTCCTCAGCTGCTTCAAAATATAATCAAACAAATTAATCTTAATTCCAATCGGAATATTTTGTGTTTCAGAATCTAAAAAAGTTTTGTTCTCGAAAAAATATGGATCTCTATAACTCATTGCTGAAAATCATCGCAATGAACAGCCGAATTTGTGATGTAATGATCCAGCAAGGGCAAGTATCACATTTGCTCAACACGTTAACGCATGGAGAAGATAAAAGTATAGTGAAGGTTTGTTGAGAACATCAATATATTTTTCACTTTCCTTATGATTTTACATAACACGTAACGCATGGAGAAGATAAAAGTATAGCGAAGGTTTGTTGAGAACATCATTATATTTTTCACTCTCCTTATGATTTTACATAACACGTTAACGCATGGAGAAGATAAAAGTATAGTGAAGGTTTGTTGAGAACATCAATATATTTTTCTCTCTCCTTATGATTTTACATATCGTCAGCTATTAGGAAACCAAATTTTCCCAAAAGTGGATTTTTGAATGATTAAGGCAGGAGGCGCAAAAAGAAAAACTTGTAGAAATGTATCAGAGATTGTGATCTAGAAAACCTTGTGAATCCCTCTTAAGTCCACAATATTATAAATTATTAGAGTCTAAGCTTATAAGTCCATAGAAAACCCGTGACTGCGTGACTCCTAGAACTCTTACGAGGTTAGCTAATATAATTTAATTAGTCTGATAATAGGTTTCTATTTTCATATGGTTTAATGTTTTTAAAAAATGGTCTTTGTCCCGGAGAAGATTATACGAATTATACGATTATATAAATTATACGAATTCGTATGATGTATTTGAATAAAGTCATGAGAATTGATTATCGAAGACTAGTCCCTTTTGTGATCTGGAAGATCGTGACGTAGGCTATGCTTTGTAAAAATGTAATTAGAAGTGAAAAATAATTGTTTGGATTTCAGGTTATTATAATACGAACTCTTAAAACCATACTGGGCAAATGTACTGTGCTAAATTCAACTGAGCAAAAGAGTGCAATTATAGAACAGATTTTTTCCCAGTTGAGGGATAACATGACCAATAGTCTACCAGATAAAGGTAAGTTTCATTTTAAGTGGCCAATTGTAAATCTACGCACCGGCCTTAAAAATCACCCGAGAAGGGAACACAGGAGATTTAAACCAGGGGCAAGTTTCTCAAAAACTACTCAAAATATCTCATCAATTTGAGGGTAACTGTTCATAGATTTTAATTTGTACCTTTCATTTCTGTCTCAGAATTGGATGATGTTCGATATATCATAGTGGAAGAATTGGTGTGGTTATTGCAATATTTGAGCCATCATCAACGCTGGAAAGCTGAAGTTTTGAGTTATTACTTGCAATTAACTAATGAAGCAATTAGTGAGGTATTGTTTAGAAAAATGAAAATAATTTTTGATATATTTTGGTTCTAAACATAGTAAAGAAATAATTTTCTTTTTCAATAAACTATTCTAATTATATTAGCAGTGTTAAAAATAAAAGAAACAAAATATTTTTATTTAAATCAAACTAATTTGGTTCATTGATCGATCGAAGTGGGGTCTGGTTCTAACACCATGATTTTTCTTTAAATATCTTTTTGTCTGTCTGATCGTTCCACAAATAGACAGACAAACAGACGACTTGTCCGATTTTGAACTTATTTTTTAGGGTACATTTTGTATTGAATATTTTAATTGTGCGTAGAACAAACTCTACTTTATCAATATTTTTTCACTTACGAGTTAATGTTTATTCATTTTTCAGCCAAATAAGTTGGTTATGATTCCTGCATGCTTAGTACTCTGTCATACATTGCAAGTGCCAAGAACTGGACTTACGGTTCATTTAAAAGAAGGTACGATCTAGCAGGAATTTGTTTTTGGAAAAGGGGGAAAGTAATAATTTTGATCAAACTGAGCTTATTAAATAAAATACCTTCTCTGGTAATGAGGAACTAATAATACGTGTTCAAACTCCTGGTTTGTACCTAGAATTTGACATTGTTGTCCTAAATCTATTTTCATTGACAACCAACAATTACGTTGTTATTATTATACATTGAGCTCACAATTACGTTGTTATTATTATACAATGAGCTCACAATTACGTTATTATTATACATTGAACTCACAATTAAGTTGTTATTATTATACAATGAGCTCACAATTACATTGTTATTATTATACATTGAGCTCACAATTACGTTTTTATTATTATACAATAAGCTCACAAGTACATTGTTATTATTATACAAGAAATAAATGGATAAAATTATTTTGAAAAATAAAATGAAAAAATGACAGCATATATTTTGATAGAAGTTATTTTTAATGAAATGTGTTTTGAAAACCCTCCATTTAATTATAAAGTTTAATTTTTACTCTTCTTTTTGTTTAATCAGATGGCGGACAGTTTTATACTTGGTTGGATGGTTCATACGCTCCAACAGAGTTAATATTGTTTAGGTGTAAGTCTGCAGGTGCAAGATATTTCTCAGAGTTTCAATCAGATAGTTTTCAAATTCAAGATACCTCCCACTTTAATGTAGAACTATTAAAAGAAACTAAATTACGACCGTTTCTAATTTATATTCTGCGATTGGCAATGAAGCAGCTACCAAACAACCCTACAGGTAATATGAAAATTTGTTTTTGTAGTTGCAAAGTAAATTAATGAATTCCCCGATGAACACTTTTGTGTATATCAGTTTTAGGGTCCCCTTCTCAAAGAGTAAACACGAAAACTCTATGACTCAGTCTTCTATGTCCGTCTGTCTGTCATAGAACTGTATCTCGGGAGCTGTAAGTTATGAGAAGTTGAAATTTGGAAAGTTGAAATGATAAAAAAAAAAACGTATGCATCACATTTTTACAAGTTTATAAAAAAATCTGTCATAGGGCTCTAACTTAGAAACAGTAAGAGGTAGTCGGTTAACGGATTGTGCATTGGTGTGATCGTATCTCCTGCTCTACTCTGCCATTTGGTTCCGGTTCCTCTGGGTCCAATTTATGACCCGTCGAACTATCTGAGGTCCCTTAAACTACCTTTCACACAACTATCGAAATATTTATTTAAATATTCATCAAAATTATGAGTTTGAACACATTTTTAGATCAGGAATAACAAAAAAATTAAATAAGCTAATTCAAAATATTGATTAGAGAAACTATGAACAAATTAATAGATATGTATTTGGTATGTTTCAGATATCAATTACCCAACAGTACGAAATCTTCAGATTCACTTGGTTGCTTTGAGGGCTGTGACGGGATGTATTCTTCATGACATCGGGCTTGTGAAATCATTGCTACTCTCCAATGAAATGCTTCAACAAGTGTTAGAGACTTCAATCATGTTGCCTACTATTGACTATTCGTATTATGAATACGAGGAAATAATAGTAAGTTTGCTCTCTAAAAGCCTTTCAAGCTGATTCATTGAATACGATTAGTATTTCTGAAAACGATTCGTATTCAATTACTTGGTTGCCATTAGAAATCATATTCGTGACGTCACAAAAGACTTGCTTTTTATGTGAATGTAAAGTTTCCGTTTTTTATATTTCGGAACCCTAAAAGTAAAATATAAATAAATGTGAGAAGTTAGGACACAGTTTCGTCAAAATCGGACAAGGCGTTCGAGAGTTATCGTAGAACGAACAGACAAGCAGATTTAAAACAGTACAATATATGTTGGACTTTGTGTTGTATCTCTCTAAAATTCTTTTAAACATACCCGTATTATGAGCCGTGGAATATTACAATTTTTTTATCTTTAAGTTTATTAATTCGTTTTTCAGAGTTCACTGCATGATATACAAAACGATTTGCAATATGAAATCCACTATGTCATAAAAAGTCATAATCCTATTTCAAGAAAAAAAAGTAAGTACAACTCCCTCGCGACCGAAATATCCCATCAATTTTATATTACTGTTTTATATCAGACATCCCCTTTGGCCTATAGCTATTGCATCTAGAAAACCTGCGTTTAATTCGAGCTTCATTAAATAATCACAAATATATATAAATTTCTGTTGTCCAGTGCTCATTACACTGGACTGGCACCCAGAAAATCCGCCTGCAAGGAAACATTTTCAAGGTTCACAAAAACCTTAAAATGTAGCTAGAATTCGGTGTTGGTAAAACCTTTATTAATTAAAAAGTTCCGTAGTCCAGTGATCATTACAATGGCATTGTTCTGTAATGACCAAAGGGAGACCTGGGTTCAATCGCCGGCGTCGGCCAGGTCGGAATTTTCAACTTAAATCTTCGAATATTTTGATTTCTCGTTTGGATGTTTTACGGGGTGCAATCAGCCTTGTGAGGATAATAAAGTAGTCAAGGTACATGCGACAATAAGTGATATCGTTGTGAAGTACAGTTAGTAAATGAGATATTTGAAGTTTAGGAGAGAAAAAAAATACTTGTAACGCTGTGAAGAATATTTTAAAATTGTAAAACGCCCATCATAGATTACTCACCAAAAAGTTTTTTTTTTTTAAAAAAAAAAGGCTATCTATTGATATTGTTATTTTTTAAGATGTTTTTATGCCAGTTTCGTTTTTGATTGTATTTCTGTGTGCAAATCTGTAATGTTTTTTTTATTGTATTATTTTTTTCTTTCAGGAAACGATGGAGATTCAAAATACCCGATCGGGGTAAGTAAATCAGCTTCACTTTTCTCATAAATTATGCAGTGCTGTTTAGTGTAAATAGGTATAGCTGGCTGTCTTCTTTCATTTCATTGGTGTCAATTTCTTTCTACAGTGAGATTGGTATCCTAAGAGTATGTAATGACCAATATAGAGGGGTGAAATCAAGTAAGTATCTAGAACAAGATGGAAAATAGTGGCACAAGATCAAACAGTTTGGAAAATTCCGGAGGAGACCCTTGTTCATTAATGGACTACGAATGGTTGACATATTCAGTTTTCATTTTTTCAGGTGTTTTCTTTCGGTTTAACCCGAGATGATTTCCTTAGCGATCGCGACTATAGTGAATATGTGAAGACTCATTGTTATGTCGGCCAGTTTGTAATGCCAATAAATATGACGGCTAATGAGAATGTCTTGGGGGTGATAAAATCTATAAATGAAAGTTCTGTCGAGGTAATTGTTATTTTAATGTATTATATTATAATTGTATATTTTTCAATATTTATTTGTAATTAACAAAAAGTAGTTTTTTATTTATCCAATCTAGCGTACATGTGGTGAGTGCCGCAAAGGGTGATTTATATTATTAAGATAAAGCATATTCGGAATTACTCCCCGCATTGTAACTACAGACTACAAAGACAAATTATTAACCCATGACATGCTCTAACAACGAATTAAAAATGTCCAAAATCATATTTAAAATAACTTAATATCCTTCTGCATCTGCAGAAGATTTGAGTTGATTTGAATCGAGGTTATTTACGTTTTTAGTGAGACGAGTTTGTTTCATTTAGCAGCTTAGTGTACGTATAAATTTTATCCAATGCATACCCATCGTCAGACCGAAAGTTTCGAAACTTTTTTGTAATTGCATTTTCCAAAATGTTGCATTTTTTCTCTGGTTCAATTTATATTTTTCTTCCCGAAAAAGTTATGAGCTATTTTGTGGTTTAATTCAAACTTTATAAAACGCTCATCTTGGAAACGAAGCGAAAACGGCATTAACGCGTTAGAGTATTTTGTGTTAGAAATGACGCGTTCCAATAACGTTATTCTGGTTCACCCTGTATATTACTATTTTGTGTTACAAATGATGCGTTTCAATAACGTTATTCTGATTCACCCTATATATTAATAATTTGTGTTAGAAATGATGCGTTTCAATAACGTTATTCTGGTTCACCCTGTATATTAATAATTTGTGTTAGAAATGACGCGTTTCAATAACGTTATTCTGATTCACCCTGTATATTAATAATTTGTGTTAGAAATGACGCGTTTCAATAAGGTTATTCTGATTCACCCTGTGTATTAATATATTGTGTTACAAATGATGCGTTTCAATAACGTTATTCTGGTTCACCCTGTATATTAATAAAATTAATTCTGCCACAGGTCGAGTACTCAACATATCCTAGACCAAGAATCTTTTTAAAGAAAGAATTGTATTGTTCGATTGTGTTAATTCAAAGTGGAAAACCTTATGAGTTCCTGTGTGATCAAGTGGTCACTAAAAAACCCCAAATCAAAGTGCCAATATTAGGCTGGGGCACTACTTGCAAAAATTATACCAGTGGGCCAATAATAGGTAATGTATTTTTGTTCACTATTCCTCGTTATTAGCAGAATATATTTAGAATCAATTAAAGTGAATCATCTGATATTTAAACAATGGAACTGTATTTTGACAATCCTGGAGGCATACTTATTTCTTAAAATCCAAAGTTGTAAGGACAATACTTGATCGAAAGAAGTAAAATCTAGTTTTAACTAGATCTTCCTTTCATTTTTCTGTCTGTTTGTACCACAATAACTCTCGAAAAATTAGTCCGATGCAGATGAAACTTGGTATGAAAAATTATCATGTATGTACATAGAATAGAATTTTGGGTGCTAGTGGTCCTTTTGTTGTATTGAAAAATATCAGGGGCAAACTTATAAATATATATGATTTTTTTTTTTTTTTTTTTTTTTTTTTTTTTTTTTTTTTTTTTTTTTTTNTTTTTTTTTTTTTTTCAAATGAAATCCAGATGTAAAATAAGTTTGGACTGAACTGAGTGATGCCTACAGCTCACAAAAATATTTAGTAATTATATTTTCATTCCTTTGTTTGCCGAGTTTCGGTATCAACTATGATTGTAAAAATCAGCGCACAAATCTAAGATTTGAAAATAGAATAAAGAACGCTATTTTTTTGTTCTACAGACATAAAAGAAGACGAGAGAAAGGAGTTGATTTATACAATTGAAGTTCCTAATGGCAAGACTCTTTCGTTTTATTATCATGAAATTGAAAGGGACAACTGTTCAGTTATACGATGTATGACTTGTCACATGCAAGTCAGGTCAGAGATTTACAACACATTGGATCAACCGAACAGAATAATTTGTTCTTCTTGTATTCTGAGATTAATGGAACTGAATGTTACCTTTGTTAAATACTACCAAGGACAAGTCCAAGGTGAGTGCATAACAACTTTAGGTCGATCCATAAAAATCTCTGTTTTTTCTTCGTATTTTATGTTGCATAAATCAATTCTGTCAAAACAATCAAAACGAAAGCTTTTAACGTCATCTAGAAAAAAAATTGAACATCGGCTCAGTTTTCAGTTTTTAGATTACAAAACCTTTTAAGTGATTTTTGCAAACATTAAAGTTGTTTTATTTTGATTTTTTTTCTAACATTGAACATCGGCTCATTTTTCAGTTTTTAGATTACAAAACCTTTTAAGTGATTTTTGCAAACATTAAAGTTGTCTTATTTTTTTTTTTGTCTTCAGAGAGCCAGAAAGAACTTCTTGTACTAAGTGATTTGTTTACTTCAGAAAATCCTATATTTAAAAAGAATCATCCAAATATTATTACAAACTGGGAAGATATAGTATTCAGCTATAAAGTATCTTCTAATGAAGATATGGCGGCATATCTATTTTGTAACTTTCGATACTGGGAGTCTGATCTTGAAAATTCCAAAGGAACACACTGGATCAGATTGAAAATAAAAGAAAAAATCCTGATTTTTTCATTGAGTATCAACATTTCGACTGACAACATTCAAATGAAACCCAGCCTTATATCTGTACGAGCAGGTTGTGAATGGGATAAAATGATTGAATTAAAAGAAATTCGTGTACCTTCCGACCAATTTACATCAGTAGATCTGCTCAGCAAATTAGATGAAGTAAGTAATGAACCATTTTTATTTCTTTCAAATTTTTTGGTAAGTTTAAATTGTAGTATTACATTTGCGGAAAAAAATACAATGTCCAGTATCAACTTTTTTATTCAATATTTTCATTTTACCTTTAATTTAACATATAATTGACACATTGGCTATTGTTTTTTTTTATTTGGCGATTCGTGATCTTTGTAAAATTTGCGAAAATACGAATTACCCACAGCTCCTTCCTGAATCGCAGGGTATCATCAGTGTTTAAATTTTCTTAATTTTGTGCAATCGCAGATTTGCGGAATGTGTAAATATTTTCACAAATGTGAATGCCACAAACGGCAACAAAAATTAGGGAAATATGTGTTTTTTATTTTTCAAAAATTCTAATACTTTCGGAAAGAATGAGGTTAATATAAGCGCTAGAACACTATGTATATACTTGTATTTTTCTTTTCTTGTCATTGATATTACTTTTTCCCTTATCTATATTTTTAGTATTATGCGTGTCTTGAGATTCTGATCAAGGAGTGTCATATGAACGGAACAAATTGTCAAATAAATACAATCCAAATACGTGGAACAAAAATTGAAGAACATCCTCCAAACCAAAATGAGCCACCTGCATTTTTACTTGAAGAAACTAAATTGGTGAGATTTGTTTGAGACCTATTTTTTGTTTAAAAAATAAAATAAAAATCTTAGGATTTTAGCGAGTTACTCTGATGAGAAAGCATTTAAGGGAGTCCATATTGGGACTAAAGGCATTATAAGAAATATAAGTACGTCATATTTATAAACTAAAGCCACAGCTATGCACATACGGTGAAAATTTCAACTTGTTACCTCCTACCATTCCTGGTTAGGATTAGGCCTGCGTTGGGCCCTTCGGGTGCGGACTTCTAGAAATAACAATTTTGACTACCATAAAACTCGATGATGCCAAATAAATTTTAAAATAAAACCTTATGAACAAATTGCTCTGGAGAATCGATGAATTAAAATCTGAAGAATAGTGAAACAAAAATTTTGTACAAAATTTTGTAATTCGTATACAACTACTTTTATGTATTCCATTTTAATTAATTATTTAATATGCAATTTCAGTTTGAATCAGAGTTGTGTACTGATTTCAATGAATATGAGCAATTTATTGTCAACGATAGCAATATAGTTGACACAGCTCCGTGTGCGTTTGTGTACCGCGCTGGGCATTCTATGGGTAATGGTTCAAACAGAGGAGCAATGTTTGACAATCGTCCTATGGCCCTGCAAGACGTCAATATTCTTCCTGCTTATGTTTCATGTGGTGTCAATTCTATATTTCTTGTTAATTATGAAGGCCAGGTTAGTTTTCATTTTATGTTCAAATTGAGAAATAATTAAAACTATTGATTCTGTTAAAAACACTTTGAGATAATACGAAACTACCATATTTCCATATGGAGTGCAAATTCTAAAATACAAATTGTCATTTGGAGCTATTTAAAAAGTATAGGTATTACCTGTTATTTTTTTAAATGTCAGTAGTGGTGTCAAAATATACTAGGATGTCTAATATTATATCATTGGGCAAAAGTTATAATTTTTATTAAAATCTGAATTAAGAATTCTTTGATTCTACTGGAGACAAAGTAATGTCAACGATACTAATAAAATCGTCCTCACGATGGCCGGTTCCACGCATCAGGGTGACTTGGAACACATATCATCACAGTTCCAGCCAAGGACCATCAAAATCTTTTCGGTAACCTCATATCAACCTATTTCTACCATTTATCCAAACCTGAATTTAGAAATATTAAGAACAGTTGATTTTAAGAGGAACACCATTTGTAATAGAAGTAATAAATTTCAGGTATTAGTTTATGGTGATGAGCATGCTCGATTGGAAGGAATTCTTGGAGAGAATATTGTCAACTGTCATAGCAATGACTTCGTTTCAATTGAACAGTTAAAAAATGAAACTATCAAAAAGATAACCACTCATCCGAACAGTTCATCGACTTTTGTTTTGACATTTGATGGAAAAGTAAGTTAATAATAGAAAGGAGTGATTTTTCTTCACTGATTATGCAATCGTAAAAAATACATCGTAGTCTGCATTTTGTTTTATGTATATTAAGAGACTTCACAATTCGAAGGGAATAGTACATTTTTCCATTTTTTGCAAATTTATACCCAGATTAGCGGATTTTTTATTGCGAATTTGTTTAGACGTGGTTTTCCAAAACTCAACATAAAAACATAAAAGCTGGACCACCCTGTATACATTTCCATTATTTAAAGAGTGTTCCACCTTGATTTTCAAATAAAACTCAAATTGTTAATTCCGCCTTAATTTTCATCACAAGTAATATTTTTAAAAATTGATTTTTATTTCTCCTGTATTTTTTCTTCTTCCAAAGGTGTATGCCTGGGGATCGAATTCAAATAGTCAGTTAGGACTGGGCGATGATATTGATTATAAGCTTCCTCAGCTTGTAAAATCACTCCAAATCTACTGTATTCAAGATATTTCATGTGGAACAAGACATTCGGCAGCTATCAATTCATTAGGAGAAGTGTTCACTTGGGGGAATGGTTGTTTTGGAAATTTAGGTCACGGCAACAAAAATAGCTTTAATACACCTAAAAAAGTAAGCAAGCAAATTCAAGAGTAATCATAGGAATTATTACAAGAAAATAATCGCTTTCGCATTACTTCAGGGAGGTGCATGATACCTACCCTATTTCTCTTATGTTTGAAGTCGCTCAATTACGAAACTTTAAGAGTCGAAAAAAATATTTTGACAATCTCTAATGATTATCTTCAAATACGGAAGTCTACAGTTCAAAATACGAGGGCTGAGATACAGCAGAAATACGCTTTGATTACAATTATGAGCAGTTGGAGAGACAACGTTGCAACTGTTACTTTTCAAAGCATAGCAGGATGTATTGCTATCATCATCTACAAACTTTTTACTTCGGCAATTTCGATTAATTCTAACTGAATTTGTTAACCACGTAGTTAAGGACATATAACAATGGATTTTGCGAATGAGAAGCCCGGTCCTTAATCTAAGTTTCTCATGAATTAAAGAACGTAAAATATTTACTTTTGAGGGAGGGGGGGGGGGAATTTTTTCTGTGACAATTCCAAAGGTTTATTATTGAAAATAATCAAAAACAAATGTGAAAGAAATGTGTCATGTTTTCATTAATCTTTTTCACAATCCTCTAGGTTGGTGTTTTCTCCAGAAAAGTAATTGTTCAAGTAGCTTGTGGTGAAAGTGATCACACCCTTGCTTTGGATAGTGAGCAAAATGTGTATTCATGGGGATCCAATGATTGTGGACAGCTTGGTGTGGGTTCTGAAGTTATTGAAAGCACAGTACCACTATGTGTTGCATCTTTGAATGATGTGAAAGTAAAATATATTGCCTGCGGAAATCAGTTCTCTGTGGCTCTGACTGAAAATGGACGTGTAAGTATTCTGCTGATGTCACTTTATTTTTATTTATTATACAGGGTGAGTCATTTTGAAGGACATAGTCAAATATCTCGGAAACCGTTGAAGATAGGAAGAAAACGTTCGATTCAAACTCTCCTTATTTTTTTTAGGGGAAATTTAATTGTGACCTTGAAATTTTCCTCCAAGGTCGCGCTCAGGGCTATTTTAAGGTCAACATTGTTTTTTTTTTTTTTTTTAAATAGAATCTTGTATTTTTTATTGTAGTCCTGAATTTTTTTTAAAAAAGAAATATTTTTTGGTTATATTTTTTTATGAGATAATTTTGTCCTTGATCTGCTCTTAGTAAGAGATATCTAACATGTGTAGCATTACGGCACGCCTAATTGCAAATATTTGTTCATAAACTCTTGATGTTTCACTAAAATTAACAGATGTATGCCCAAATATTTCAAAAAGGACCTACCGATAATACAGGGTGCGGCAATTAGTATTTCCACATTTGAAAGAGCTGGCAAATAAAAACGAAATGAGATATTTGAGAAATTATTTTGTATTCTGTAAGCTTGTGTATTCTAGTTTTTTTTCCATCTATGTTTTGTATATAATGACGGCCTTGGCGAGTGATGCACTTTTGGAGTGTTTCACGGAAGTTTTCCAGGACTCTCGTCAGCATATCCGCATCAATTTGTATGATTTCTTCCAGAATTGCCTCCTTTAACTCTTCAAGAGTTCCAGGGTGATGTTTGAAGACTTCAGCCTTGAGGAAACCCCACAGGAAGAAGTCATAGGGACTCAAATCCGGCGACCAGGGAACATGTCCTGCGGAATCTCACGAGAACGATTGGCTGCATGGGTAGCCCCATGCAGCCTAAAGCTGATGATGTGGTCCTAAAGTTGTGAACTCAACTCAAAATTGTTTTTCGATTAGGAACTGGATCCGTGGAGTGCATACCATACGCCCTCTGAGTGGCTATAATGGTTCACTTTTTAAAAAAAACAACTTGACAACGAACGCACGATGCACGCTCGACCAAACCATTGCGGCAACTAAAAATTAGATGTCATATCGTGTTGAATATCACAAACCCCTCGCTCCTCCCACTATCACTCCCCGTCCCACGATTTTTTGAAAAGTGGAAATACTAATTGCCGCACCCTGTACTTCATATGTTTGATACCTCTTACTCAGAGCAGACCAAGGACAAAATTATCTCAGAAACTAAGTTAAATCGAAAAAATCTAAGTAAAATACAAAATTCAATGCTATAATAAAAAAAGCAGGGTTCCATTTAAATAAAAAACAAAGTTAACATTAAAATAACCTTGGCGATCTTGGAGAAAAATTTCAAGGTTACCTTTAATTTTTCTCCGGAAATAAGGGGAGTTTGAATCAAATGTTTTCTTCCTATCACTAACGGTTTCCGAGATATTTGACTATGTCCTTTAAAATGACTCACCTTTTATAGGTGGTACCTGTATAGGTTGTACCAGCACAATATTTTAGAGAAAACGTACACTTTTTGTTCTAATGGCTTCTTTTCTTATCTATTCAGATTCAAATTGTGTCTTGACCTATCGTTTGAAAAGGGAAGCGTCACAAAAGACTAAACGTGAGGAGATAATTTTGCCATTTATTATTATTTATTAAAATCTATGGTTCACAATTTCTCTTTAACGCTTCTTTATTTTCTCTTTTTGTAATTTTAGCGTAAAAGTAATTTAGAAATATTGATCAACTTGATCCAGCATCTTCCTATTGTGGTTTTGAGATACAACATCTTTAAAATTCTGAACGGCTTTAACTTTTTTTGGCAGAGAATTTTGAATTTATTTTTGGGAGGAGCACGGTGAGAACGCTATGGCTCAACGGCATCAGTTTGGCAATGTTAGGGCTTATTTATATTTTTTTTGCAATTCTAATTATCTAGAATACAAAAAGTAAAATTTTCTAGAATACACCAAGTAAAATTCTAATTCTAGGTATACACATGGGGCAAAGGCAATACCTCTTGTTTGGGCCAAAGTCATCAAGATAATTGTGATCTTCCAGTTTTAGTAACTCAGCTGGAAAAAGTAGAAATTGTAGAAATTGGCGTTAGTTCAAATTATGTTGTTGCGATTTCTAATTCCAAAGAGGTAAACAAAAATAATATTATCGTTATCTAACGAACTTTGTTCATTGATTCGTAAGGGTGCTTTTAAATAGCTGCATACTTACTTATCTTATTGTATAGCACACATTTTTGTATATATTGGTTGGTGGTGCAGTGGTTAGACGCTCTGACTGGTAAACAGTAGGGCGTGGGGTCAAACCAAGCCCACCCATGAAATTTTATCCTCATGAATTTGAGATATTTACCACAATAATAGCACCCAAAAAACTGCCGGTGTCAAAGGGACTCTTCAGTTCTATTCGGGCAGTATAAATAAGGGACTATTCATATTTCAATAATCTTTAAAAATCATCTATTTCCTACTTTTACCGAGGCATGGCCGATCAAAACGTTTCCTATCATATGTAAACTCTTTTTAGTTTACACCAACAATGTGTAAACATTCTTGCAGGAAAATGCTTTCGGTGATCCAAACAGAAGCCATCAAATATTTTTGAAGCAGTAAATACAAAACAGCCTCAGTAGCTCAATTTGTTGAGGCGGTGGATTTGTAACCAGGAGGCTGTTGGTTCGAATCCAACTCTATCCCCCCCTCTTCGACACAAGATTGGAAATAGAATCTTTAGAAGATATATATGTTACGGTACAAGTAGATAATTGGGAATTGTATACAATGACCGGTTATTGTATACAATTCCCAAAGTCACTTGGTCAATGTAGGAAATAATCTTTAAAAATCATTTATTTCCTACTTTGACCGGTCATTGTATACAATGGCCAGAGGTGCATGGTCAAAGTAAGAAATTCATATTTCAATAATCTTTAAAAATCATCTATTTCCTACTTTTACC
>CM022885.1:29606277-29618364 GCA_012654025.1 Pachypsylla venusta | reverse complement strand
GGGTCAAAAATGGGTGTTTCTATTTAAAAATTCATATTTGACCTCTAAATAACCTCCAAGGTCAATGTGAAGGTCACGTTGAAGGTCATTGTCATGTGTAAAATCTTTTGCTAATCACAAATCGGGGTGTCAAAAATGGTTTTTCTATTTGAAAATTCATATTTGACCCTTAAATAACCTCCAATATCAATGTAAAGGTCACATTGAAGGTCATGGCCATGTGTAAAATCTTTTGATAATCACAAATCGGGGGTCAACAATGGGTGTTTCTATTAAAATTTAATATTTGACCTCAAAATAACCTCCAAGGTCAATGTGAAGGTCACATTGAAGGTCACGGTCATGTGTCCCCCTACTTACACAACAACTTTTGTTTATAACTTTTTCTATTATTTTGCCTTCCAGTCGAGTTATTCTCCATTAAAGGTTAAAATGGTCCACCCTGTATATATATATATATATTTTAATTTGATTTTTTGTCATAGGTTTTCATAACTTAAAAAAGTATAGAATATCATTTTAATATTTTTTAAAATATTAAATTTTAAAAAAGCGGCATGTTTTGTTCCATCTATAAAATATTTTATTTTCACTTATACTCCGTACACTTGACTTTGTACTCAGTTAACGGGTTCCATGAAATCGTGGAATGCCGTCGTGAGGTCGTAACATATTGAAGAAATTTCTGAAAAAAATGATACTTCTGCACGCTTATTTTTTATTTAAATAAAATCTTATTACAATTAAAATTTTACTGATCTCTTTCTTGATTTTAGTTCTCAAAATTTTCAGTCGCAAATGAAGTTAGCAGTGTGGGGCTCCTGAAAACCTATGTAAGTATGACTATAGGATAAATTGATTGGATTAGTTGATAAAAAACTCGCGCTAGCTGGTTTGATTGAAAGAAGTCAAAGTGTAGGATACCCTGTCAACCGACGAACCCTTTGGAAATAGAAGAATCGTTCTTATACAATAGTCCGGTAAATTGGAATAAACTTATGTAAAACACTGGTCTTCTAGCAAAAAGTTGGATTATGCAAAAGAACTGTCACATATAATGGCGGCTTAGAGGTAAGGCGAGTCATTCTAGAATAGATGTATTTGACGAGTGGAAAGGTGGTAAGGTGTTTAACCAAATAATTAGATTTTCAAATCAGGAGGTCAATATAAGAAATGTGCGTTTGACATTGTATTAAAAGATTTTTGACTATTTTATATATATTTTTTTTAACAGCTGAAGCTAACCCCTTCTGAATTAAATTTCATCATGAGCTTCAACACTATTTCTAACGTGAGGTCACTATGCAAGCTATTGAAAATTTTCTTTGGAATTGGTAAAATAAAACAATCAATATTATTACAAAATGTACTTTCAGGTAATTAATAGAATGTTTTTAATAGTAAAGAATAATAGAACGTGATGAAGGAGGCTATAAGAACACAGTACGATTTATATTAATTGGGCGTTATCTATTTCTGACAACTATATCCATAATACTAAGAACAGACTTGGTAGGATAATCCATCGGCTCCGTCCCTAAATCGCCAAGGTCTACGCCTGACGTTTCAAGTGCAATTCCTCACACTCTACCTTTTTATTCGTGAGCTTTATAATGCTGGTAGAACATGAGAAGTTAGATACACAGTTTTTCCTAACTTCTCACTTTTATTGAACTTTATGTGAGCACAAGAAGCGCTTCTATTGTGACACCTACATTCTCTGCGCAAGAATGAAGCTTTTATTCTTAGTATCATGAACTATACCAAAATACAATGCCCTTGAAATATTTCGTTGCCGTTTGAGGGTTTAATAGTTTTGAATGTTTCAGAATTATTAAACCGAGGAAGATGGTTTACTGACGAGAGATATTTACTGCCCAAAGCAATTATTATTTTTGAAACATTATACGGGATTATTTAAAAGTATCCTTGCCTGAAATAGTACACTTGGATTTTTACTTTCTCTTCCATAAAAGATTAAATATTGCAATCATGCAGACAATTTAGACTATTGTTTTATATTTTCCTTCTGTAAACGCTCTTAGTATGCATGAGTTATTAAATCCCCACGTGTTAATATTATTTTGTGTTTGTTTCATTTTCAGTTCTTGCCAGTAGACGTCCTCAAATTAATACGATGCTGCTGGAACTCTGTACAAATGAATTGCAAAATGTTTTTTGGAGATTTATAACAAAACCAAACGATCACTTCACTGTAAATCAAAAGAATACACATCTACCAAATCGTTGGGTTTATTTCAAGGGTAATATTGTGTTTACTTGATTCTTATTTTTTTACCGATTCTTCTCATTTATCTAAATGTCATCAGTCCAAACGGTAAGATTGATAGGTGGAATGACTCGTTTTTTTTTTTAAATAAGAGATTCCGATTTTTGGGCTCCCTCATCGCACATTTGTTTGTGTCTTGTCTCATAAACTTATCTATATGAAAACAAACTAACTTTATTTTCCAGGCGGAGTGACTCATCTTACATTATGTTTCTACCCATTTGACATAAAATATTCACATTCTGCTGATATTGATTTTGAAATCTTAGACAGTAATGGAGAAATTATATTCTTACATTCGTCCTCGGATGAGAAAAACTCTAACCGTCATAAACTGGTTACGATCAAAGGTAAGGATTACATATACTAGAAATCAAATTTGCAAGCAAAAATAACAATTTTGCGTCCTGGCGATGACCGGTTCTACGTACCAGCAGGATACGGAAAACATGTCACAACAGTTCCAGTCAAGGACCATCAAAACTTTTTTGGTAACCTCATATAAAGCTATTTCTACCATTTTTCGAAAACTTTGTATATATTGAATTGCGGGGGACAGTAGATTTTAAGAGGAACACCGCTACATCATTTTTGTTTAATTATTTCTATGCTGTGAGAAGTTGAAATAAGTGATCAGTTTGCTCCACAATGATACTAAAATAGTCTCTCGAGTGGAAGGTGACCACTAGACGAGGATAATGCTAAAGACATTTTCTACCACCTAACCTCTCACAGTTAGAGCTCCATTTTCATGTGGTCAAATATCAAATACTCAATTGAATGGGGGGGGGGGGGNGGGGGGGGGGGGGGGCTGTCTCATTTTGGGACTGAACCAATTCGCAATGTTTTTACTAACCTGTTAGTTTCTTTTGCTTGAGAAATTTAGTACACCAATAAAAGACCACATAAGAAATTTGAAGACTTCACGATACTCTGTGGACTCTTGCAAATTTGTAGTAAGTCATGCTTTTGATGGCCAGTTTTAAGATGATACAATAATCTTATTTCCTGTTATCTGTTTGATACAATATTATATCAAACAGATAATAGGATTTTTATTTTTCACATTCATGTTTTTGTTATGATATGTTTATTTGTTTATTACTTTACAGGTAACAAGTTTGAAATTCATTGCATACATCCAAAACGGCAGGAGTGGACTTTTGATGTTTATACCCATTGTGATACTTTAGATGGACTGCAATCTGATCCGTCAATAAATATGGTGAAGATTATCTATTCAATTATAAATCCCAAAGTCACCGATTCGGGTGCATTTAAAGAAGCTCTCTGGGATATTTTGCAAAATCCAAATGTATTAAGTGAGTAACAAACAAAATATTCGAATGATTTTTTTTGAACGGGATCCTCCAAAAAGACAATTTTAATCTTAAAATTTTATTTTACCGATCATTCAAATAAGAAAATGGTAGGAACGTTGTATTTTATTTCCATTGCTTTAAAAAAAAATCTATTTAGTTTATTCAGGTTTCTGAATAAGGAGGCCAAATATTGAAAGAGCCATTAAACCTAGATTTTGCAGACATTTTGAAATCTATAGCCATTGAATGAATAATAAATCATGTTTACATAGTACACCCAAACTCCGCCATGAGTGTCTGCTCGGATGAGTAAGTGCTGATGCCAGTCCCAAGCCTGGATGAAGGAGGAGGGTTGCTCATTGGGTTAGCTCCCCAATAGCGTAAAACAAAACTTGCGACGAACCCTTTACATTTGCCTCGGATCGGACTGAACTGGACTCAACGGAAACTCAATTTGGACTCGAATAATGGACAACGGATTGGACAAGACGCACTAGATTTAAATTTAGGCACATGGAATGTAAGGACTGTGTTGCAAGCCGGTAAAATGCAAGAAGTAGCAGATGAAATGTTAAAGTATAATTTAGATATCGTAGCAGTGCAAGAAATTAGATGGCAAGGTCAAGGAAAAATCGATAAGAAGGATTTCAGTCTCATCTACAGTGGACCCAGCGATAAGACAGGACAGTTAGGCACAGGATTTCTAATCAACAAATTCAGAAATGTCACCATTGTATCAGCACATGCACCCACCGAAGAAAAAACAGATGATGACAAGGAAATATTTTACGACACATTAGACCAAGTTCTCTCCCAAGTACAAAGATATGACCTGATCCTGGTGATGGGAGACTTCAAAGCGAAAATAGGGAAAGTAGAATGTCAATCCAGTGTGGCAGGCCGTTTTACGTTGCATGACTTCAATAACGACAATGGCGATTACTTAACCGAATTCGCAGCCAGAAATAAGCTCATCATCAGGAGCACAACATTCCAACACAAGAGAATACATTTAGGAACGTGGATAATACCTGGAAGAAGTGACGCAAACGAAATAGACCATGTATTGGTATCTAAAAAACATTACTCTTCAATAATGGATATAAAAGCCTGCTGCGGACCAAACTGCGACTCAGATCACTACCTGGTGAAGACTGTAGTGAGAGAAAAACTATCCTCTGTACTAACACTCAAGAAGATGAAGCAAACCAAGTGGACAACGAACAATTTAAAGAAAGACGCACATGCGCTCAGAATATACCAAGATGCCATTGAAATAAAATTGGAACTGACAGAAAATAACACCATAGAGGAGAAGTGGCAAAAAACAAAGAAAGCTATACTGGATGCAGCAGAGGAAACACTAGAAAAAAAGAGATATGAGCGAAACGGAACATGGTTTGATGAAGAATGTAAGGTTATCATTGAACAAAGCCAGAGATTTGATGATAGCACGAAACACGCGGAGTAACAGAGAAGCCTACAACATGTTGAGAAAGGAAGCCAAGAAAATACTGAAAAAGAAGAAGAGGGAAAGTATAAATAAAGAAATACAAGCGATCGAAGATCTGAATAAAGAAGGCGAAGATAGAAAGTTTTATGCAGCAATGAAAAAAATCACGAAGGAATTTCAACCCAAGACAATAGGATGTAGAAATGAGAGCGGGTCCATTGTCACCGATGAGAAGAAAACAATGGACAGATGGGCGCTATACTTCAAGGAGCTTCTTAATAAACAGGACCCGGCAGTCGAAGCCACAGAGGAAACCCAAGCTATTCCAAACAATATTATCTCTGAAGAAGACGAAATTCCCACCCTATCAGAGGTACAAAGAGCGATTCAACGACTAAAAAACATCCGCGCCCCAGGAGAAGATGGAATTGTAGCCGAACTAATCAAATACGGAGGTCATCCTCTGGAAAAAGCTCTGAGAGAAATTATAAAGGACATATGGACCCATGAGAAAATGCCGGATTGCTGGAGCACTGGAGTCATATGCCCGATACACAAAAAAGAAGACAAAACCATATGTGACAACTATCGAGGGATAACACTGTTGAACACTTCTTATAAAGTCCTCACAACTATCATTAATGACAGAATAAAAGATATCGTGAACAACAAGGTTGGTGAATATCAATGTGGATTCCGAGAATCAAGGGGCACTACGGACCAACTCTTTGTCATGAAGCAGATCATGGAAAAGTGTTTTGAGTATGATATTGACCTGCATACATTATTTATCGATTTTAAACAAGCATTCGACAGTCTCAAACGCTCCAAATTAAAGGATGCACTTAAAGATGTTGGTATAACACCAAAACTTATCAACTTGGCTATGATGACTATGACCAACTCAAGAGCAAAGGTGAAAATCGACAATAGGCTGAGCGACTCATTCGATATTACAACTGGCGTCAAACAAGGAGACGGTCTCTCAACAACACTCTTCATCATAGCACTGCATAAAGCAATAAAACCTATTGACCAGAGGGGAACCATTTTTAATAAATCCACACAGATATGTGCATATGCAGACGACATAGCAATCATCGCCAGAACGAAAGACCGACTGATAGAAACTTACAAAGAAGCCGAGAAAAATGGGAAAGATATGGGACTAAATATCAATGAAATTAAAACGGTGTACATGAAAATGTCAGCCTCCGAAGATAGGAGGATGGTCCAAGACCTTCAGATAGAAAACACATCATTCCAGGGAGTTACCAAGTTTACATACCTAGGAGAGTTATTGAACAATCAAGGAAAGATAAGCACTGCAATTGAAGAAAGGCTTGAGAGAGGCAATCGAGCTTATTTCGCCAACCTTAAACTCTTGAAGAACAAACTGATTTCAAGAAAGACAAAATTGAAAATATATAAGACCTTAGTTCGACCTGTAATAACATACGGCTGTGAAAATTGGACGCTTATACTACAAGATCAGGAGAAAATTAAAAGGTTTGAGCGCAAATAATCAGAAAAATATATGGAGGAGTTAAAATCAATGAGGAAGAATGGCGTATCCGCACCAACAGGGAAATATCGGAAATACTGAAAGGCGAAGACATCGTAAAATTCATTAAGTCCCAAAGACTCCGATAGTTTGGGCACATTCAAAGGATGGAAGACACCAGAATGCCCAAAAAAATACTGAACGCCAAGTTATATATTTCAAGGAAAAGAGGAAGACTGAGACTCCGATGGATGGACCAGGTGCTTGTTGATTTGAGGACAATGACAGTGGCCGACTGGGGAACCAAGGTCAAGGACCGGATCACTTGGAGGCGAATTGTAGAGGAGGCCAAGGCCCACCCCGGGCTGTAGCGCCTATTGGTAAGGTAAGGTAACATAGTACACCCGATCGCGATTGTCAGACACTGATTTTGTAGGTGTGTAAGAATGGACATTGTAATTTCAAGGATCTTTGTTTCATCAAAAAGCAAATTTATATTATGACTGAATATGTTTTTCTAGCCATACAAAATATCAATTGGATCCTTGAGAAATTGTTATGGAGTTCTCCTTTGCAGACTTTCCGAACTGAACAGAAGAAAACTTATCTGAAGGAAGCAGTTTCCAATCAATACAACACTGAGCGCACAGAATTGATTTACAGTGATTATTTCAAGGTATTTATAAAACAAGGTTTATTAATCTGAGGCTTATCGTAAGACCTGGGGCCGAGGTTGTGATGTTATCGATTCTTGGTCAAAAGAAATACATTTTCTGCGATAACTCTAAGCCATATTTCCTTTTGTAACAGCTCTTTTGCATTACCCGTCTATTGTAACGAAAGAGTCCTTTTGATAAAATACTTGAAACTTAAGAAAAAAAGACTTGTGGGAAAAAGATTCAGCTCAGAAAAACGGGTGGAGGTTGAGGAATTCGACAGATCATATTTTGTGGTGGGTTAAAGAGGTGTTAGGGAAGAAGAAATAAATCTATAACCCTAAAAAATTGTATTAAAAAATTAATCTGAAAAAATGTGGCTTGCTTGTTTTTTCACCTGCAGCACAAGTACTTCTAAAATACTAACTTCCCACAACTTCCTCACAATCTAGGAGAGATTTGCTAGTTTTTATAAACTTAATTTTCATATAGTATTTCTTTCATTATCTTTCAGAACCTCTTGGCTTTAGCCAGCAAACTTGATGTGAACGTTAATATTGAATGGTATCCCGAATTCAGTTTGGCTTACAAACACGCTGAATCTTTGATCAAAAGGGACAGTGTAGCACCAATGCTTGCTCTCGTTGAAAAGATAATTCCAGAATTTAAGGCAGACGAAAAAGTTTTAAATGAATCTCAAGACCATCAATTACTGGACTGGTTTAATAGGTAAATTATTTTTGAACAGTGGGCAGGTTTCTTTGTAATTGACGTGACGAGTATTTTGTTCCAAACATTCACGCTGTTTTCACTCCAAAATATTATATAATGGTCTAGCTTAGTAGGGCCTTTATTCAAATAAATGCTTTTATTATTATCTACATTTCGGACAGTTGTTTAATATTGTTTGTTTGATCCTAACTTCACTGGTTTATTTCCAATGCTGGATCAAAGTAGCAGTATATGGAGTAACGTAACCCAGTTGATATCAGCCGAAAGAAAGAGACGGATTTTCTTGGCTTAATTTTGGTGGTCCTATTTTCACGGATAATTTTATTCTGGATATTGAATAAATTTTGATAATTTCAAACTACATGTGTGGATTAACTGTCCGAACACTTCCCTTCGGCCTGAGTTCAATTCTCACCCGGGGTTGATTTTTCTCTAAATGAAAAATATCGTTTCAAGATCGGCTTGGGTTTCTCCTTTCCTACCTTTCGAACGCTCTTATAGTGTGTGTTGATCCAACTGAAAAAAAACGGGGGTTTTGTCAATTTTCAGTGACCCTGCATCATGGAACGCTGAAAAGGATACAGAATTTTGTCTGAAAATTATGACCTATGGATGGGGAGCTAATTCAAGCTCTCAACTAGGTGGAAATACTGATACCCCGCTGGAATCTCCAACTTGTCTAGAATCTTTGGCAGAATTCAGTCCAATTCACATTGCTGCAGGGAGGGACTCAACTTTTGTTGTAAATTGGGATGGTCGAGTTCACGCTATGGGATGTAATGGCAATAAGGAAAATCGACTTGGGATTTGTAATGATGAGCTCTATAAGATATCAGTTCCAACTGAGGTCAAACTGGGTCCAACTGTATTTATTAAAAAGGTAAGATAAGTTTATATGTATAATGAATGTAAAATGGGTATAGCTTTACACTGCTTCTTGATATTTCTTGTAGTTTGGTTTCTATGGGACTTTTCAGGACCGACGGCTTTTGTGTGTATTGTTTATCACTGTTTATAAAAATTATGTTAACTGTCATTCTGTAAAATGAACGGTTTAGCCACTGACCTCTGTTATTTTACAAGCGCCCGGAAGTATGTGCTCATCACTTTTAGGGGTGATTCATGGGGTCAAAAAAACTTTTATTTTTATTAACATAATATTCGAAAATACATTCAGTTTAAGGGGTGGCGGTTCAAAATTGCATATAAAAAATACTGTGCCTCCTTAGAAAAAAATCAAACATTTTATTTAGTATTTGTAATGTGCATTTCTGTCTGCCAGAGGGCAACATACCTTATATTATTATATCATCATGCATCATTTGATGGAAAAAATAATAACGTGACTGAAAAAAGACCAAAAGTCTTCTTTATAACCAAACTTGAGCCTTTGTTTTACAATGTAAATGTTCTCATTGTCTTTCAAAACGAAGCATGTAGATAATTATTCTACCACTTTATTTCATTGCAGGTAGCGGTCAACCCAGTAGGCAGGCATTGTCTCGCTTTGTCTTCCAATGGTGAATTGTTCGCATGGGGCAATAATGAATATGGGCAACTGGGTCCAGTAACGGAATTATGCGGCGAATTGCATTTCGATACTGACGAACATTTTATTGACATTGCTTGTGGAGCTTCTCATTCAGTGGCCATAACCACGGGGTATGAACTTTACACGTGGGGCAAGGTATGTATAGGTTTCATTTGTATCTCTTGGTAAAGCGTATTTCATTTGCATTTTTAAAGTCAGTTGTTTTCATGCAATCAGTTAGTGTATCCAACGAGCGTCAGTGGCACGTTGAACACAACAGTTTCCGTAGGATCACTGAAGTAAAGCAACGTCCAGCGAAATTTTACTTGGTGGTTGACCACGTATGATCAAGTCCCCGTGATGCTGGTATTCTTTTCCGTGTGGAATTTTGTAACTCATTCGTTTTTAGTAGATTCATTTGTCTTTTAGTAGATTCATTTGTCATTTAAATTTTATTTATAGACGGTATGCATGGAAAATAACCAAACTCGATTGTACAGTCGCCACCCAACTAAACTGAATTATTTTATTCTCAAAATGTTGAAAGTAATCTATGTATCTTGTGGACCTAAAGATGAGCAAACAGCAGCTATTACACACGAGGGTAGTATATGGCATTGGAGCTCTGATAATATCTGTGTAAAAAATAGCAAAGATATTGGGGTAAGTTTTTAAATAAATAATAATTTGTATAATTATTAATAATTTAAATGCTTATACAAAGGTATTTTCCCTAAGCCTATCTAAAGAAATGACTTACTTTTAACATTAAACAATTGACAGACGAAAAGAATCAAAAATTGATTATTTTTGTAAAAATAAACTTTCACAACACGTCCAGGTTGAGTTTACATTTTAGAAGCTAGAATTGGGTCTGTATAGTAATAATTAAATAAGAATTTAAAAGTTCATTTAAAAAAGTGTGATCCTTAAAACCACATGTTATAGGGGTGAAATAAGGGGGAGGTCTTCCGTTTATTTTTTTCAGAGAATACCCCCCCCCCCTAATTTGACTAATAGAACATGAAGTTTCTAGTTTTATTGTCACTCCCTGTATAGACTATTAAACTCTTATTTGATTTGATTATTAATCACGAATTTATTTAGCACCAAGGACAAAGATTTTGGTATCGATCAAAGCACCAACGGAAAAATAAATACCTACATGAAATTATGAATATCACGACGCGACCGTTCTGCGTGCAGCTCGGGACAACTTTTTATTTGACTTCGGTGACTTTTGTGCAACCTGTAACATAGCCACACATAAAAACTGGATCTATCCATCGAAAAAAAGAACATAAAGACGAATTGTATTTATGTTAACGTAAGAAACTTTGTCACAATGATATAAATACTTAATTAATTTTCAATTAAGAAAAGTCCGACATTGCTGTGAGCTTGAACCGAGAAGAAAAATATGAAAACTGAGGGATGGTATCAGTGTTGTTCAGAAAATGGTCGAAGTTGTAATTAATGTGATAACTACTGTTTCAAATCATTTCGGAACACACACATTTGCAATTGAATCATCTGAAAATTATCCTCTTTCCTTTTTAATGAATAAACATTATGGTCTCCATGTTGAATAATATCAATTATTGTTGTTACAGATTCCCCAAAAACTGGAGTTTCCTACAAAAGAAACAATTACACAATTAGAATGTGGAGCTGATGTGTATGTAGCCCTCACAAAAGAGGGCATTGTATATATTTTGAGACCAAATAGCCTTCCTACAAAACTTTTTGATTCTACTTGTAAAATTACCTCAATAGCTTTAGGTAAGAATTAATGTGAGACAGATTAATGTGTCCACTACTCTTTGAAATGATTGGCGTACTTTTTGAAACACACAATTGATTTTTTTCTCTTTTTTTTATGACCATGTACTTTTTTATTTTATGGTCACGTACTCTGGGGAGGATATCCTTAGAAAAGGTACTTTTTTTTTGCAAGACATGGCCGTTAAAATGTTTCTTAACCCGTGGTTGCGTTTTTTGGTCATGTCTCGCTAAACATTATTAATATCATATATTTTATTTATGTTGTTACTACCCCCAAAAGGCATGCATTTTTTCAATCCATATGTGATTTCTTAACTTTCATGAGCAAACATTCTGAGATGTTGCTCAGGGTGACATCTTTACCTAGCGATTGGTTCTGTATACCAAGTTTACTTGCGTTAAGGCCCTCTTTCATCCTTGTTTTAAATCCTTTTTTTCAGGTCACTTCTCTTGCTTTGCAAAATCTGTACGAAATGAAATTTTTTCCTGGCTTAACTCAAAGGATCATGTTATATTGAAAAAAGAAATTACTTTTTCAAACGTAAGTCTTAAATTTGTATCGAGTATTTACTTTCTATTTGCCTACGAAAAAATAATACAAAACTTATTTTTTTATACAAAGAATAAATATTATTCGACTACTCCACTTCCGTCATTAAATAAATTGAATCACAAAAAAATATCATTGAAAAAAGGCCAAGTTCCACTTATTCAACCAAAAAATTCTGCCCATGAAAGTAGTGATATCTATTATTGGGGCCAAGTTTATTGTTGCTGCTGTATATCCCGCACTTAAATTTTCTGTCTCAATTCT
>CM022885.1:29592394-29605482 GCA_012654025.1 Pachypsylla venusta | reverse complement strand
GTCAGTCAGTCAGTGAGTATCCAAAAGTGCAAACTTTGAAATTACGTATCTCCCGTCCGGGTTAGAATTAACTTTTGAAGTTTATCCTGTAGTATTGTACTATACTACGGAATGTATGTTCAAAATTTCAAAGATCTATCCCTTGTAGAACCGGATATCTGACGGTGTGAAAAACCTGGTGAATTGCTTCGTGTAAAGATACACTGGTGCTTTCTGGAACTTGGCCTGGCGCACTGCCGTGCGCTCAGAATGATTTTGTCTAATTAAATAAAACAAGACCGAGATCCCGAGCCAAATACATCCACTCATTTGACCAAATTTATTTCCCTCTTTAATTGACGGTACCGCCACTATGATGAATCAGGCAGTACGCACCCGTCAACAAGATTCACCTTAGTGGGTAGTATTTACTACGGAGGGTGAATTTTTTGTTCAAATGAGTCATTGTTTTTGGCCCTGGATCTCAGCCTAGTATTGAAGATTATCCAATGCAATTTCTTAATCATGTTTATATTTCAGGATTCCTATGCGACCAAAATTGCGTGTGGACATTCTCATAACATTATATTACTTGAAAGAAAATACTTTGTACCCTGTGAACCAAAATCTGTACCAAGTTTATATTGTGAACTTACAAAGGTACCACCAAGAGTACTTAGAAATCGGATGATTTATTTGCATTATATATCCGCCATTATTACACAGTTCCTGTGCTTCATTTCGGAATCAAACACGCCAGTATCCTACAGTACTCTCAAAAGTAAACTTTTGGTTTCGAGCCGAAATTTTCTTTTGAAAAAGGTAAGTTTGAAAAACAAGAGTTTATTTTATATAAATACTGCAAAGAGAAACTAAAAACATGCAAAGAACAATATTTTGTATAGCAATTTGCAATTTTAATGTATTAGAAGAGCGAGAACTATACAAAGTGATTATGAAGTCTCACCCAGGCTCACTGTATTTAAAAAATATATTTATGAAGTCTCACTGTATTTAAAAAAACGTAAAATATAGAAAAACTCAAAGATATGTATTCTCTTATTTTAGGGTTCTTTTCTATTACCTTATTCGTAAGGATTCTTTAGTATCAAGAACTCATGACGAATTGTTGCCAACCAGCCTTACGGCCATAAACCTATGATGATTTCATAATATTGTTTATTCGAAATTATGGAATCCACCGTGTATACAATTTGAAGAATGAGTGCATATCATTCTTTATTTTTATCTAGAAATCATGTTTCATTTCAGATGATCAAGTCCACTATGATGCTATCTGTCCGCAAATTACCTCTATTAAATATTACGAGACATCTAGAATCGACAATATTTGAACAAACAAGTTCTTTCTATTTTGCAATTGCGAAATTTTTAAAACAACCTAAACAAGTTTGGAGGGTCAACTATTTGGGTGAGTATAATTACTTCTTGTTGAATTGTTGACACAAACATAATTTACTTTGTGTGCTCAGTTCCAATTTATGGACAACGTTGAAGTTATGATTGAAGAATTAAAAGTGATATCCTAGAATTAACATAAAATTAATTGTTTGTGAACAAAATAAGTTAATTAGCTGATGAATTACCCGTGTCGGATCGTTAGGCTTTTCAAAAAATATTTGCTTGTGTTCATATTAATAATGTCTGTTTTCGGCTATCTTATTTTTTTCATCCCAGAGGTTCTGAGTTCAACTCTTATGATTAGGACGAATTTTGTTTGCTAACAACCGTATTCATGCAGAGGTTGAAAAATTGATGAGTTTTGTTCAGTGTAGGTCTCCAGATGGTCCCATGTTAATTTCATCGAATTTGCCCTCAATGTTCATAAACCATACATGGATTCGCCATGTATGGATAGTATGTAAATTTAAGTTAATTTTATGTATAAATTTAGGTTAATTTTATGCTTACAGGTTCATACATGGATTGCATGAGTTTACTTCCTTAAAAGATAATTATTAGTTTAGGGAAAATTGATGTATTTTTTTTTTTTATATAATAAATAAATATTTACAGGTGAATCTGTGGTTGATGCTGGTGGTGCCTTTAATGACTCTATTTCGGAAATGTGCACTGAAATTATAAATGAAAACCTCAAGCTGCTAATCCTTACTCCAAACAAAGATCTATATGTGCCAAACACCTCCGACTTCAGTCATAATGCGGACCATTTATTTTTCTTTCTGGGTAACTTAATTTATATTTTTAGCAGATTTTTTTTTTTTTTTAGAAATGTGGTATATCATTAGGCTTTTGACAGGACTTGTAGTTAGGGAGTTTTATGTCAAAATATTTTCACTTTTGGTAATAACTGAAATGAATATTAATTCTATACATATACTAGATGCTAAATTCAATCGGCCACCTCTGAAAATTAATATCTCAATAAAACACACGTCGTGCATTGTAATAAAAATATTTTCATTCTACTCAGCTATTAGCACTGATCTGGAAACTTTCAGAGGCTCAAATTGAACTCGCAAATCCCCCTTCTTGTGCTTTTTAGATTTTAATCCAAGCTTTTTTAAAAAAAATCAGGGATTAAAACTAGCATTTTTATTTCATACCCACTTATAGTGGGGTTTGAAGTGTCCACCTATTGTTTTTCTATATCCTAAACTGGAATTGAAATTTCATACATTTCTGTTTAAGAGTTACCAAGTTGAATATTCATTTCAATTTATTTTTCAGGAATAATACTAGGAATTTCTGTGAGAGCAAAACATCACCTAGAGCTTAATATTGCAGCTCCTATTTGGAAATTACTGTGCGGAGATAGTCTTTCCCTCAATGATGTAAAAGAAATGGATGAAAGCTTTATCACGTGTAAGTAAATTTGGTTAATTTTTGTAAAGTGTTTGTGGATATTAACATCACGTGTCAAACTAGCACTAAATGTATTTAAATAACCACATGGCTGATTTGCGAATATCGCGATTGACAAAAATCGCCCAAAAATAATAACATTCAAAAATTCGATGTTACCATTTGATTCAGGAGTGTGTTTCAATAATGCTATTTGTTTTATTTTCAGGTCTTGCAAATATGACGCGCTTCTCCGCCATTGACTTTAATGATCTTGAACTTCCATTTCAAACCACATCTACTAGTCAGTGCAATGTATACATCAATGACTACGATCAATATGTTAATGAATTCAATTTGAAAAATTACATTTCAGAAGTTTTAAATTTCAGGTAAATAAATTTGAGAAACTGGGCAAAGTTGGTCTTCAAATTGGCAAATCGGTCGTAACAAAAAAATTGTTGATTTTTTTTTTTTTTTTTTTTTTTTTTTTTTTTTTTTTTTTTTTNTTTTTTTTTTTTTTTTTTTTTTTTTTTGGTGGGAGTCCATTCTGATCAATTTTATTTTTTATTTCGATATCTGCTGCCGTTTGGGAAAATATACATACAAGCACACAGATTGGTCAAATTTATTAATTAAAATTATCACATTAGACAGCGTCTATGGTACGTTGAATACACAAGTTCCCGTCAGATCACTAAAATTAAGAAACGTCCATCGAGTTTTAAGTAAGTGGGTGACCACGTAGGTGTTTGCTATTCCCGGCCATAGTCAATGTGGTTAGCTGATTTGTAAGTTTTCAGCGAATGGAGGATAAACCCCCGTCTCGAATCACCAATAGATGTTGAAGAGACTTTGAGCAAAAAAAAAAAAATATATCACTGAGTATAAATATATTGTTTATATAAATATATTGTTTATATAAAAAAATATATTGTTCTTGTTTACACGTCCTATATTATTCTTGAATGATTTTCTTTTCAGATTGCATGAATTTGACGATAGAATAAAAATGATCAGGAAGGGAATTGAAAAAGTGATTCCCATAGGTGTACTCCGAATTTTAAAACCATTTGAGCTAGAAAAAACAATTTGCAGTACGCCCTTGATTTCTGTGGATCTTTTGAAGGAAGTCACTCGACATGGAGGTAACATTATTTGTTTAAATTAATTTTATTAACATAAGAACTTAGAAGACATCTAGCCCCAGATGTCATCTCCTCTTGAGGCCTGTGTGAACGAGGCAATACGCAAGCTCCAGATGCTACTCTAAATAACCAGATCTAATCGAAATTCCCCCCACCCCTATAAATGCCACTCTCGAAGTTAAAAATTCCTCCAGAGGCATCCAGTTGCAAGGGATAGTACCAGTCGGTGTGCTCGAAATGCTACTCTAAATAACTAGAACTAATCGAAATTCCCCCCCACCCCTATAAACGCCACTCTCGAAGTTAAAAAATCCCGAGGCATCCAGTTGCAAGGTATAGTAAATCGACATAACTTGGTGCAACTGATGTTATTATTTTAATTTCATTTTTATCTTTTTCAGATAGTTTAGCCCGCTCGCCAATAGTTACTTGGTTTTGGGAACTCCTGAACGAGTTTTCAAATGAACAAAGAAATTCTTTCGTCAGATTTGTGTCGGGGAAAACAAGATTACCTGCAAGCGTCCGAGACTTCAATGGAGTTGGATTTTATTTCCATGTATGTTAAGTTGTTGAGTATGATCCTTGCAGTATTTTTCGTGGCCAAGTTCACATCGTGACATTGAAATTGCATTATAATGCATTTTTCACATAAATTTGTGTACGTTTTAGATTCGTAATTGGGCTAATTTAGAACTGAACGAAAGACATCAGCAAAAATGTTCGGTCTTTACAACAGACATTTTTTAAAGATTTAAACCTATTTCATCGAAATTCAGCACAAACATCATTGTGTGATGCATACACAAAAATGTCTGAATATTTATTTGGTAGCTGTTGAGTTTTTGATTAGTAATATATTTTGTTTTATATGTCATGTGGTTGAAATCTAGATTTTGTTTTTATTCCAGCTGATGGAAAAAACAGAAATAGTTGGACCAGTTGATAACTACTTTCCTCAAAGTATGACTTGTTTCAATATACTACGTTTACCAGAATATACTTCTAAGGTACGTAATTTGTTCAATATTTAGGACTAGTATAGAATTAAACCGAAAAATGCAACGCTCAACGGCGGGTGAAATTCTAACATACGTAATCTTCCGAGGCACTGTCTACTGAACATACTTCAACCGTTAACTATAGCGTTAACACCCGTCATCCGGTGTAAATCTAAATCTCGTAAAAAGTGTATATTGAACGTTTGACCGGCGTTAGGTGGGTTAACTCTTTTTTGTAGAACAGAACTTTTTAGACATAAGGCAAATAAGTCGGCACCATCTTTATCATGACAAAGTCATTTTTATCGTAAAAAAGTGTATTTATCTTGTGTATCAACTCTCGTAACTCATTTGGATGACTTCCCATCTGTCGAGGTCTATTTTGTAGAACTGTAAACCTCACTCAAATAATAAATCGCTATGAGACCCCTGGTGGTCCAAAATAGACCTCCTTCGTTTGGTCAAAAATATGCTATGCAATATTCTAGGGATAATGTAATCCATTATCCGGTACTCAGCATTTAGTAAAATTGACAATTCCGGATAAAAGATTAAAGTTTTAACAATTGTCCCTAAAATTCCAGCGTTTTTGTTCTCATTTTGATCAAGGCCATCCTAATGTTTTATCACATATTTTTTTTTCTTTTCAGGAAACTCTCCGAGAAAAATTGTCAATGGCCATCCTGTACGTGAGAACCTTAGACTTAGATGAGAATAATGAACACGAAGCCTTAAATGATCAGGATTATTCATAGTTATCTTTAAATGTAATAATTATATTCTCAAATTATTATTGAGAGTTATTATTTGCAGGTTGATCTCCTCTAAATGATCGGATCGAATGGATGTTCCGCAGTATTGACACAAAGTTAAAAATTACCTCCATCAACCTGTATTACATTTGATCTCTTCTAATGATCTCAAGGTGCGTTTTCCCTCAAGTGTCTGCGTTTGCTTCTCTAGCGTCTGACGCGGATAGGAAAATAACTCCATTCGTTTTGCACAAGAGATGTCCACTGCGTCAGGAAAACGCAGCCCTAAGACTAGTTCACTCGTACAGACACATTGTGCCTCATGTTTTTAGATGAAAAATAGACTTATCTAATTTTAACAGTTTAGACACTTAACCAGTCTATTCATTTTCAACAATGGACAGGCCATTTTAGTTTTGTGGATCAAATTTTTCAATAGAAATGTTTTTGCTAAACGTGTCTACTCAGTGTGTTCTGGGATTTACGTTGTTACATACCGCCAAAGTATTGATTATTTTTTACCAATAATTTGTTCCTGAAAAAAAAAAAAAAAAAAAAAAAAAAAAAAAAAAAAAATGTATACTGATAATATGCTCAAAGTTTCATAATTTATATATATAAAAGAGTCTTATATAAATTTATGTGTTGTTTTGTAATATAATCCCCGTTGTGCCTAAGGTCCAGAATATTGAGGACTTTCCATTCGATACAGTATTACTTAATAAGCTTGAACACTCAACGTCTACAAATATTTTGTATTCTTTACTACCCAAGATTGTAGAAATTATTAATCCAGAGGTGTTTTGGACCAGGTGGAACGTTAAAGACAGAAAAAATAGACTCGAATTATGGTAAAACCTTTGAGCACGACAGGGATGCAAAGGTGTGGCTGTCTTATAAGCAAACATATCAGGAGAGTGCGGAAGGTATGAAAAAAAAATCAGGGATATTTTTTTTTCCATGCCACTTTTTATAATGTTCTGTCAAAAATTTGGCAACTCAATTATCCTAACAAGGCATCCCGAACACATCAAAACTTGAAAATTTCGACCTCGCAACTTTCAAAGTCTTCGTGTGTATGTGTTACAGGGTGCATTTAGCCCTGTAAGGATAAATGAGTAGCGTAACATATCTAGTCAAATATGCTCTCAGGCTTATAAAAATTTAGTTAGTATTTTTTAAGGTGATATTATGTATGTTTTTTACGGGAACACGCATTTAATATTTTTTTTTATATATATATATATACAGTATGTCCCAGAAGTCCTGCCCGGTGCCTATAACTTTTGAACTGCTTGGAATTTTTGACTTCTGTTTGTTTCTAGGGATAGAAAAGGGCTCATGGCAATTCGAATGGCAATATCAGTATCCAGGTTCAAAAAAATCAAAAAAAGCCACTTCCGGGATTTGAACCCGGATACTGATATTACCATTCGAATGGCCATGGGCCCTTTTCTATCCCTAGAAACAAACAGAATTCCAAAATTCCTAGCGGTTCAAAAGTTATGGGCACCGGGCAGGACTTCTGGGACATACTGTATATATATATATATATTTAGATATACCCTCATTAATTTTTTATCAATTACAAACAAATCCATATAAGGATCACGGTCAATCAGACGCTACTTGAGATTTTAAAGCCCATGTTCATGGAAGTTATTTTCTTCTTGGCCGTTGAAATGCTTTTCTAGTAGGAACTCTAAATCCCTTTCCAGTAAACTGCAATAAAATAAACTGATTTTTTGGGTTACTCCACAAAATACTTTTTTAATGTGGTTATTCCTTCAGATACAGTCACATGTCATAAAAAATGCTTTTGCTATTTAAAAATTGTAAAAATGCTTTCTAATAATTTTGTTGATTATTTGTATTTGATTTTTTACTGATTGGGTTGTGGTGATGTATTTTTATAAATATTTTTGTTATTATTATTTCAATATTTTGTCAATATAAATTATTTCATTTGTCGCAGCATGATACTAAGAAGAGACCAGGTATGATCGATCTATATTCGTATAGTTCTGCGCATAATGTCATGCAAGCCATTTGAGCGGCTCGCATTCTCACTTTTATTTTTTACTTTTTAGACTTCCCTAAGTAAACGTAAAAATGTGGTACTTATGACGTCAGAAGATAGCTTGTCTTCAGCGGAAGAAGATATCATTGTGTCGTTGTACTATTGAATAATGGAGGGTAAATTATAAGTTTTTTTTTTTTTTTTTTAAAAAAAAAAAATATTTATTAATGAAAAACTCGGTTTAAAGGAAAAGAAAACGTGCATACGAAAAATGATCAATCTTAACGAGTCAACTCGCTGTTTGTTAAATAATTTATGGACTTCGCTTATAAAGTTGCATTTATCCTTATATTGTTTCCTTTTTTTTTATTTGATTTTTGTTCAATGCAAAATTTTTGTTTATTGATAATATACATTACATTGTGATTTTTTTGCATTTTTTCCCGAGATATAGTCTTTATTTATTTTTAAGTCTCCAACAGTCTAGTGTCAGCTTGGAAGTGTGGACGGAAAAGTTGGCGCTCCATTTTTGGACATTTTAGATTTCCATACATCAACTTCACATATCTCTCTATGAATTTGAATAGGTGGAACTTTTTTGCGGTGAGAAACCGTATAACTGCGGGGAGATCGCACTTGGCGGGAACGGAAATCGGGAGATCCATGTCAAAAATCTCCTACCAGAACACTAAATAGCTAGGGAGTTCGTTAAGGTAGCTTTTTTGAGCCAACTTTCTCGTCCGAATTTCTCATCTGGTGTCAGACTGTTGTAAATCTCATTTCATTCTAGAATTGGAGATGTAATCTATTTACATTTTTCAAATTTATATTTCAATATATGATTTTTCAAACTCCACAATACTCCTTTGGATTACCGCTACAAGTCGTCCTCACGATGACTGATTCTACGCACCAGGACGACCTGGAACGCATACAGTTCCAGCCAAGGACCATCAAAATCTTTTCGGTAAACTCATATCAATCTGTGTCTACCTGTTTAATTAATCATGCATCTATAAATGGAAGAATGGTTGACTTCGTGAGAAAAACCGCTACTACTACTACAAGTGAGTGTAATCTTACATAAATAGGAGTTCAATGAACTGAAGATCTCACTCAATTAAAATGGCAATGGGGTCAATTCTATGAACCTAATAAAAAATTTCAATCGCCGATTAATAATGTTCTTTTTCCATTGTATGAAAATCCACCAAACTATGAATCACCGTTGAATCAATTAATTACTTTGATGTTGTTTGAGAGCTAATAGAACATTGTGGTAATTTCAACTCCCCAACAGCTCTACCTGTCCTCAAACACGGGTACTTATTAATCTGTAGACGTGTACTTTATTGTCCTGGACTATTCAATAGTCAATATCACTTATGTTAATTTTAGTTTAAATTGAGATTCTACATCATAAACCTTGCCTGAATGTAGAATTGTGATAATACCTCACATATTTAATTATAATTTGATATCAGACTCGGTAATTTGATTGCTGTTTTGCTCAGTGTATGACGAAATTCTCCATTGATTCAATTGATTGAGTGATTCACTTATCAAATTTTAACGTTTCTATAAAAGTATAAAAACAAATGAAAGAATATTTTAAATCATAGTGAATGAATTAGGTTTTTATATACTTAAAATGACGAGGAGTTTAGCGTTGAAAATGGTGTATCATTATTTTCCTCGACGATACTTCTCCCAAAGTATAATAAATACACAGGTAATTTAAATAAATATTAGCCAGCAACACATGTTTTTCTAGTGTTACGTGTTTTTATTTTGTTCTCGTGATTTGTGAGTATTCAAATTTATGCTTTGATATTTGTAATACTTTTTGGTATCTATAATTGTGAACGTTAGTGAACTCCACTTTTGACCCCGGTATACATCCCGAAATGCACTTGTATATGTGTATGTATGATTATTTTTTTATTTATCTTTTTAAAAAGTTATGCCCCGGAACCGCTTTCGCATTACTTCAGGGCACTCCTTCTTACAGCCATGCCATTCCGAAAACGAAAAAGATCGATCAGAAAATTTTCGCTCCGGGTGGGATTCGAACCCACAACCTCTGGACCAAGAGTCAATGCTCTTAACAACTCGGCCACGTATGTTTATTTGTTAGGCGATACAAGCCACAATTTTAATGTAATGTGGGATTCGAGCCCACAACCTCTGGAGCAAGAGTCAATGCTCTTAACAACTCGGCCACGTATGTTTATTTGTTACGCGATACAAGCCACACATTTATGGTATCACCCATTGTAAATTCACAAGGAACACGCATCTTATCGTCTTTACAAATATTTTTAATAAAGATAACAGTTCTACAAACTACTGTTGAAACTAACAAGAGAATTTTCTTGTCATTAAACAAATAATGGACCAACACATTTCCAGGGAAAGTTTTAAGAAGGGCAGAATCACAACAGAGGATTAATAAATCTGAGCTATTTATTAAGTATCCTCATATTGCGCTCATTGCGCACTAACCGTTATGCGTTATGTTTTTGTCTTGTGGCAAGTTGTATATCACACTCGTCTTACACCACATAGGTACTGGGTTCAAGCACTGTTTGTTCGGGCGGAAAATTTGAGATTTTTCATTTTCATTTATTTATCTTAGAATTATTCTAAAAATATTAATGGTATACTCACTACAAATTGTGACATAATAACACATATACATTTTTTATTTAACAATTTGAAATGCTGTTTTTTTTAAAAAAAAAAATAACTGTTTTATCTTGGGTATATCTTTTGAAAAACACCTCTCTCTGCGTTGTTGTTAAATTTTTTTAAATTTCTTGTAAACTTAATTTTTCAGAAGGCCAAACACAATCTTCCTCTCAGTAACATCAGGGTTCTGGACTTGACGAGAATCATTGCTGGACCGTTTTGTTCGATGTTACTTGGTGACCTGGGAGCGGAGATAATAAAAGTTGAACAACCTGGTACTGGCGATGAAGCGCGGAAATGGGGCCCTCCATTTGTAAATAATAGTGACATGAGTGCTTACTTTACCTGCGTTAACCGAAATAAAAAAAGTATTTGTGTCAATTTTAAGACGCTTGAAGGTCAAAACATTATAAAAGACTTAGCAAAGAAGTGTGATATACTCGTAGAAAACTTTGTTCCTGGAAAAATGGAAGGATTTAATCTGGGCTATGATCAATTGAGTCAGATCAATTCCCAACTAATTTATTGTTCTATCACAGGATTTGGATCCGAAGGACCTTATAGGGATCGACAAGGTTATGATATCATTGCAGCTTCTCTTGGTGGTCTTTTGCACATAACAGGAAATCCCGACGGACCTCCATGTAAGGTGGGAATTGCTAGTACGGATATATCAACGGGGCTTTATGCACACGGTGCTATTATGGCTGCTCTTATCCACAAATTAAACTCCGGCCAAGGTCAAAAGATTGATTGCAACTTGCTATCTACTCAAATATCCATGTTGATCAATGTTGGCGCAAATTATTTGAATGCTGGCATTGAAGGAAAAAGATGGGGTACAGCCCACGCCAATGTAGTTCCTCACCAAACATTTAAAACAAAAAATGGCTATGTCACAATTGGTACAGGCTCGGACAAACAATACCAGGAAATGTGTAGAGTAATGGAATTAGAGCACCTCATACAGGATCCGCGGTACACCACGGGTGCTCTGAGAGTGGTAAACAGAGACAGTCTCATAAATGAAATTGAAGCTAGATCCCAGGAGAAAACAACGGAAGAGTGGTTGTCATTATTTAAGGGCGTATCATTTCCTTACGCATCAGTCAACAATATTGCTCAAGTAAGATTTAAAAAAAAAAACATTATTTACATAGAAAATTTATTTGGTCTAAAAAGATTTTAAAGAACCTTTTCCATTTTCAGAACTTATAAGACAGGCGTTTTCCCTTTTGTATTCGTAAACGGGCATTTAAGACTATTCCAAACGGAGAGCAACGCGACGAGTATGGCGGCCTTTATTTATACAAAACTATGTGTCAAAGCCACGCCCAAAGGCTTTACTCCTGATTTTATATCAATGCAATCTAATAAAAATATTTTTTGTAAAGAGGATAACCTCTTTACAAAAAAAAAAAAATGTTTGTGGACTGGTACCACTATTCCAAAAATTTACAAGTATCTATACTCGTATGTATATCAGATTTTATTGTGACGACAGCAATCAAAAATGCTGCATATAATTTAATTTCAACGTGGTCGAGTGATATTAGAGACCTAGTGCCTCCCTTACTGTACGATCTGATTATTCATTGTCTTTTCTTTTCCAACAGGTATTTGCAGATGATCATGTAAGACATATTGGCATAGTCAAAAATGTCTCTCACGAAAAGTTTGGAGATATGAAAATAGTTGGTCCAGCCGTGAAGTACAGTTTAACGCAGGCTGAAGTACATTTACCTCCACCTGCTTTAGGAGAACACACTGACTACGTTCTCCAGGATATATTAAATTATGATGCCAAGAAAATTGAAAAATTGAAGGAAACAAAAGTTGTCTGAGATACCCTCACAAAATGAGTTAGCTGGAAATGTCATAATATTTGCACAAAGATAATGAGACCAAAAATTATTGCTTGTGTACTCAAAGGGACAATGTACACACTCAAGAACAGATTTTAAAAAATGTCCAAATTTTCTGCACGATTACGATACTTTATCTTCCTATAGAAGATAAAAAGTGCACTAAAAGGATTGCCCAAATTTAAAAGCAGAATTAGTTTAGAATTAATGAAATTTTGAGAAACATTTGTGACTGGGTTCAATCTTGTCTTCATTTTTATTTTCTACTGATTTCATTGATACTAAATTTAATAAGACTTTTTGCTTTGAGAGCCGTCCTCCTGGTACAGTGGGTATCACACCACACTGCCATTGCATTCTTGGAACCCTTCTTCTATTCCCGGCGCTTGTTATTTTGTTTTTATTTTCTACTGATTTCATTGATACTAAATTTAATAAGACTTTTTGCTTTGAGAGCAGTCCTCCTAATACAGTGGGTATCACACCACACTCCCATTGCATTCGGGGAACTCTTCTTCTATTCCCGGCGCTTGTTATTTTGTTTTTATTTTCTACTGATTTCATTGATACTAACTTTAATAAGACTTTTTGCTTTGAGAGCAGTCCTCCTGATACAGTGGGTATCACACCACACTGCCATTGCATTCGGGGAACTCTTCTTCTATTCCCGGCGCTTGTTATTTTGTTTTTATTTTCTACTGATTTCATTGATACTAACTTTAATAAGACTTTTTGCTTTGAGAGCAGTCCTCCTAATACAGTGGGTATCACACCACACTGCCATTGCATTCGGGGAACTCTTCTTCTAT
>CM022885.1:29540459-29573755 GCA_012654025.1 Pachypsylla venusta | reverse complement strand
GTCTTCTTTTGGTTTGCATGATACGTGGTGTTCCCAGGCGGTTACCCATCCAAGTACTGACCACGCCCGACGTTGCTTAACTTCAGTAATCTGATGGGAACTGGTGTATTCAACGTGGTATGATCGTAGATGTGTTCAACGCCACGATGCTGTTATGATATACATTTTGCCCAGCCAGCCCCCCCCCCGAAAAAAAATCCTGTGTACGCCCCTGAGTGATAGTATTAGTTAAAAAGATTTAGCAGCCTTCAGCTGTGGAATTTGCTTTTTTGGGATACTATTATTTTGAAAGATTTTGCAGCCTTCGGCTGTGAACTTTGCACTTTAGTGATGGTATTATTTAAAACGATTGACGTCTCCGTGGCAGAGTGCGCATCACACTCGACTTGCACCAAGGAGGTTTCGGGTTCGATTCCTAAACGGGTCGAAAATTTGAAAAAGTTTTTTCGAATTTTCTACTTGGTCTGGTTGTGTTTGCGGGTAACTCAGCTTCCTGAGGACAATTGAGTAGCTATGGTAATAGCGCCAAGTGGTAGCATTATAAGGTGAAAATTGTTAAAGTGTAGCTTAGGCTTAGTGATATTGGAGTGAATGTTGAAAAATCTTGTAATGCTATGATATAATACTTACATAATAACACAAAGAAATATACATTTACAAAAAGATTTGGAAGCCTATGGCTGTGGACATTGCTCATTAGTGACAGTATTATTTTGAAATTTTGCAGCCAAAATTGTCAATTAATTACTTGGGTGACTGGGCATACGAAATTTTATCAAAATCAGACAACTTTTCTGTTTTTTTCATTTTTGAGCCCCTACCGTGGCCGCAAAACCATTATTCCTACAAAATACTAAAAATCGTCAAATATAATACTTGGGTGACTGTACATACCAAATTTTATCAAAATCAGACAAGTTTAATGTTTTTTAATTTATGCCCCCCTGCTGGCGCCCCAAAAGCAAAAATTCTACAAAACTCCAAAAATTATCAAATATAACAAATACTTTGTTGACTGTGCAGTGTGCATTCCAAAATGTAATAAAATCAGAAAATAATTATGTTTTTTTCATTTTTAGGTTCTTACCGGGACCCCAAGACCAAAATTAATTAGCGGCCAACAATAAATTACACTTCAACCTAAGTTGTATTCTTTAATTTCTTGTATGAAATTGATATGAATAGGCACCAAGTTTAAAGTTCTAGCTATTACCAATCTCATTTTAAGCAGGATATGCGAAAACCCCTAAAAAGCGGCATAAAATTGCCAACGGTATATTTGATTTCCACCAAAAGCTTATTTTGCTGTTCATGGCATACAACTGACATACACATCAAATTTCAAGTCTCTAGCACTTGCCGATCTTGAGATATCTTATTCACGGACAGACACACGGACCAATAGCTGAAACTCGAGATATGGGCCCTGGGAATCCCAAACCGTGTTTTGGCATTGAAAACTCGACCTCGAAAATTTCAGCCCATTACAACACTTTCCTTTTTATAGGATAAGGAAAGTAAAAAAAGTCGCCTGTAGCAAAAAGTTGACCCCCCCCCGGGTCACAAATTCGGCTGCCCCCCCCTAGACGAGATGCTGCGTACTCCCATGAAGTTCACAGCATGTACTGATTAAGGCCCTATGGTGGCCATTTTAACTGAGAGAAGTCTACAGTTCACAGAGCTAGAAGTACTTTTTGAAGAGCTAAACCTCACCAAGATCCCTCTTACAAGGTAGACTTAAAAGCATATCCTAAACTCTTTTCCACTAAGCAGGGAGTTTAGGAGGCGTTTATAGTTATATTTTTTATACCTATGAATTGATTCATATTATGTTCGTTTTTGGAACCTCCATTTCTTCCTCGAGTCGCATTCCTCAGCTTATATCGTTCAATAAACATGAAGGCCAATAACATTCCTTCAAAAAATTCTGGTTATTTTGAACTATGACCATCCTCCGTAAAGTAAAAATCAAAAGAAGAATTATATTTTGCTATTAAAAAAGTTATTAAAAAAGAATAAAGATAGTTTATATATCGTAACCTATTTCACATCAAAGGGGCCGGTGTTTAAGACAAAAAGGGATTAGGTGTGTCTGAAGATACCTTCCGTTGAAAATGCAATATTGCAACTGCAAGAATTTTAAGTCATAATAAATATTGATTATTTATGAAAATAAAGAAAAAGTCCGAATTTGTCAGAATTCTATCCAATTTTGTAGAAATGAAACCTACAGTATGAGAATTGGTGAGAATAATTCTGTTAAAATTACACAAGAAAACGGTCACCCACCCAAATACATTAAGCATCGAATGTTACTTAACGTGATCCATCTTTCTATGTATGTATCCCTAATTATACAGCGAGAATTTTTTTACCGGAAAATCCACCCCCGGTCAGGGGTCCAACCCGCGACTCGTGAGCCAAAGACGAGTTTTCTTACCATTCTCTGGCTTAAGGGATGGCTAGTGAAATTCTATGAATTAAAATGAGTCACTTGAGATTGGTCGGTTACAAATACTCGTAGTATTTGTAACAATTTTAACACCAATGAGTTCAGCTAGTGTTTATAATTAACATCATACCTATCGGCAACTAATTAGAAATTTGAATCGATCGTTTCAAACTTGTTTTTGTCAATAATAATAATTAATATCTTTTGAACCGCACTTCGTAATTTAATGACAAGAGCACATTAGTCTTAAGGTCACGAGTTGTATTCTCACCCGAGGTGGCGTTTTCTCCTTGCCTATCTTTCTTTCCCTCTTCAATTTCCGAGATAATATGTTCCGAGAAAGTCCCTCTATCAAAGCAAATAATAGCAAATACAATAGCAAAATAACCCTTCTGGGAGCTCGTAATTACTGATCCTCCTGAATACCTTTTGATATAATGTTTTTAGACCATGTGTAGCGGGAAATAGCCTATATATTTACAACATTTTTTCGGTTCAATCAAAAACAGCTTCTCAGTTATCATCTGGATGTTAAGTGCACACATAAACAGCCAACAGCACGGTTTTCACTGAGAAAACTCTCATCCCAGTACTAAATACGCCCTACGGTGCTTAACTTTAATGGTCTAATATTGATTTGAATCAATATTAGAATGATATATTCTTTCAGAATAAATTTTATGTCTTTATAAACGCCACAAATAACAAACACTTTAAACGCTTCTAATAAACACTCTGATAAACAGCCTACTTGAAATGAAGTGTTGATAAATTGAATCAATCGATTTGGAGAATTGGCCGATATGAGTTATACAATCGGAAACACTTGTAAATAATATAAAAGCCCTCACATGCGAGTATTTCAACACACGCGTTTAATAGATTCAAAACGTCTTAATGAAAATTTCCAGAATATTTTTGTATAAGGTCGTAATGTTGAGCAATGTTACGTGACTTATTGCCAGGATAAGAAATATTTACTTTACAACTGAACAGTACTAAAAATTTACCATTTGAGTGTTACTTTACTAGTATAGGTCAGTTACATTGGGCACCTATTTGTTCAGAATGGCACGCTACAGGGTGATACCATCCTAAAAATTAGAACTTGAACTATAGATCACGAGGCCCTGTGGGTGTTCTAATAGGGACCAAAATCTAAATAACTAGTCAATTTCATAAACATAATAAATGTTCAAATCAACATTCATCAAAGTCTGACCACACTGTCTAGCAACCTTACAGTTCCACGCCTCGGAACGATCTGGTGCGCATATCGCCAGAGTTCCATCCAAGCGCCTCATATCATTTCAAACCTGAATCTGGAAATGAGAAGAAAGGTTGATCTTGAACATGAACAACTCTACTATTGCGCCGTTGAAAGCTACGCGGTACAAAAGACACAAAGGTGATCATCACTTCGTTCAAGACATACTTAAATTTGTAACTTGATATACTAAAAGGCTCCACCAGGCGGTTTTAGAGCCATGGTTTATCCACATTTATAATCTATGTGATCCAGGCTTTTTATTGGTGAAAACAATATTTAATTGGTAAATTAGATCCGGAGATTATAACCAACATTAATGCTTTTTGGGTTTCCTACAAGGAGCGGGTATTTAATATTTTATATTGTCTTTTATATTGACAAAGTTTTCTTTGATAACTTCTATCAAAAGAGCGAGATTTTTCAGTTTATGTAAAATTTGACCTTTGCACTTTACACGATCCAATGTAAATTGACAGGAAAAATGAGAAGCTCTCTCTTCTTTTGCACTGCGTGAACAAACAAATATTACAATTTAATAGTTATATTCAGATTAAAACCTGGATCATACTGTATGTAATTTAACTTAAACACAATTTTTTTGCTCGTAAATTATAAAATAGTATTAATAATTTAATTATTGTTCTAAGTGTCGGAGAATTTGTTATATCCCAGAGATACCTCTCATTTTATAATGTATCTCTTGTTATAACACAGAACTTGTGAAGAGATTTTTTCTACAGGGTGTATCTAACTGTCGTGGGCGCGCACATACTATTACATTCGGATGATTGAAATAGGTTAGGCATACGGTAAAAAGAAACATACATTACGTACATTTTGGATAAAGTGAAACAGAACTTTTTTTGTGGGTATGATAGAATTAGAAGGTATTTTTAACAATCACTCCAATATCACTCACTTATATTTAAGAATTATCTCTCAATGCTAACACATGGAGCTAATACCATAGCTACCCAATTGTCCTCAGAAGGCTGAGTTGTCCCCAAACACAAATTCGAAGAAAACCCTATTCCAAATTTTAACAGAATTCGGGAAGAATAAACTCGGACAACGAACTGGTTTACTCAAAATTCTGGACAGAAGTCACGATTTTTGAGGCAATAATGCCGTGTATGACTCAGGGGTGTGATTAAGGATTGCTAATTTTTCTTATAGAAGGTATGGCCGTTAATATGTGAGTTAGCTATTCTAGATAGTACTGTAAGATTAAATTACATTTTTCACGGCCATGTTTCGCCATATTTTTTATTTCAAAGATAAATGCAACCATCAAGGACTTCTTAAAGTAACATATAAACAAAATCAAAGAAAATAAATCTCCAAAAAAAATTCTAAGTCCGAATTTTTGAACAAGTGTGGAAAAAAATGTTTGCTCACAGTTTAAATCGCCTGAGGATAAAGTATTGTATTCGTGCTGATTTTTTTTTTGTCTGTCCGATTAAAGGTCTGTCCAAAACAACGAACAAAGTTTTATTTTAAAAATAATTATAATTTATTGACTAATAATTTATAACTAAATTAAGTTTTAAAGGGTAGAGTATTTACAACTATCCTGTCTTTTTTGTTGTTAAAAAAAATCACCTTTATTTAAAAAGAACACATTATTTGTAAACTTGTAAAAAATAAAATGTAGTACAATGTTAGGTACTAATGTAATACGTGTAAATACATTTTATGTTATACCTATGCATATGTATACAAGCTACATTATGTTTTATCATTAAAAATATAGAACCTCCACTCCGTAAGTAATAACTTATGCTTAAATAACTTATGACTTTATGCCAATGTATAGCACCAGGCTGCATATTTTATTTATGGCTAAATGTAGAAATTCTACAAATTTTTTAACTTTTGTAATTTGAAAATGTAAAAATAATTCTATTAGATTAGACCTTTGCTGTTAGGCAAATTAGGATATGTATACTCGCAAATTAAAACAGTGATGTCTAATTTTTTGCTGCAAAACAGGCAATGGGCACTAGGTTCTATTTCATTTACTGATATAAAAAATGCATTATCTTTACTCCAAAATGCACTGGAAAAAACTCCTTTAAATATGTATTGTATCACAAGTCGGATTGAATTTATATTTGCCCCAAAAGGACGCATCAGTAGTATAGCTACTTGGAATACACTTCACAATAATTAATATTTCTTCACTTTTAATTCCAATGGTTTTGTATTTAAATTGATATTCTTTTGGATTTAAGTATACCTGTAGGTACTATGATTTAATATTTGCAGCATAATTCTGGCAAGATTATGAAATTTAGAAAAAAATAGATAAAAAAATCCTTGTCTTTACTCCGAAATGCACTCAGAAAAGTCCTTATAATATATGACCATTGCATTGAATCCGTCATCGGTTCGCCTTTATATTTGATCCAAAAGGACGCATCAGTAGAGTTAAAGGAGCTGCACTATTTATTTTAGAATACACTTCACAATTTTAGAATTTCTTAACTTTTGTTCAAATGGATTATTCTACACTTTTAATTCAAATGGGTTTGTATTCAAATTAATATGCTTTCGGTTTAAGTATTTTTAATGTACATAAGGAGTGTTCCTTGGGGGGCCACTTTCATTCTTATTTTGTTATATTGTCCACGTATGACAGACGTATTAAATATAAACAAATAATATTTTATGCCTGCACGGCGTACACAATATATTAAACAATAAAAAGAGTGATTTCCTTTGCTATTCCAATACATGCAGATTCAGCTATAAGCAAAGAGACACGTTCTGAGCACGAGTCCTTATTATCAAATGAGATATTGCATGCTAAACTTTTTATTTATTAATATTAATGAGAAACTACTGTATGCGAGTATAAATAATATTTTTCTTTTGTTGATATTAATTCATAATGATAAAAACATACAGCACGCATGGCGCATCAAGCATCGCAATGCGTGTACTGTTTTATTAGCAGCATAATCCTGACAAGTTTCACAAAATCTTAAGAGAATTAAAAAAATAAATTTGGAGTACAATTATTTTACGCTCTATTATTTTACCGATTTTACTCACTTCCACAAGAAGTCATTCAATGAAATGAGAGACAATGTGTGCGCTTAGTGCAGAACAATGATCAAAGTTTTTATCTCAAAACTAAAATACAAATTAGGTATTTATTTATTTTGATTTTTTTAAAAAAGAAAACAATGTATCTGAATTCGTAGCGACCACTGGCACCTAAATATCAATATAGGATTGAGTAAACTTGAGAACAATAAAAAGAGCCGAGGTTGGGTAGATCCTCACATCAAATGAACGCAATTGTTTTTTACCTGGACCTGAACAGAAAAAAAATCAACAATCCTTTCTGGCTCTATAATAAACAATTTTTTTGTTTCCTATCATTTGGATGCTAATAATTGACATAGTCTCCCAAAACCTTGTCACTACAAATAATACTAATAGTTTTGTGAACTGTAGACCTCACTCAGTTAAAATGATCAGCCAATTCTATGAATCTATTAAATATCCATACCCTGTTTCAAGCGTTCTCGTTTTCTACAAAAAGGCAAGCAAAAGAATAGTGGTGGAGTTAAACTAGACCTCACTTCGTTCGGTTAATAATGTGAGTAATATGACTAGCCTACATGTCATATAACACAGAATATCATGTCAATCACTGCAATATAAAACACATCATGGGATGAGATACAAAATTGTAATTTGTTGCTTTCTGTGGTATTTTATAGGATATCCCCAGGACGATGAGGATGTCACCCTCAGCAAACTTCTCGCGTTAATATGATTTATGAAAATTAACAAGTCATGGGTTTTAAGAATTTACGACTTCGGTGTCTGTTTGAGGTGTATTTTGATACGTAAGCATGATGAATGGATAAATAGTCCCTTTGTATTCCAGAATAAATAAGTAAACAGTAATTGATTTCTGTTCATCTTTAAAGCAAAATAATGCCGAGGAAAATCTCCTTTGTACACGTAAAACTATACAAAGCTATTTAGATTTAAACCAAAAATATTTTGATAAAATAATGAAAAGATATTTCTTTTAAATGTTAATAGCTTCCTTGGTTATTTGAGGTGTGTATAGAAGGCGTATTTTGTTCCAACCCAATTGTGACTTACTAACATCCAAAATGAAAATAAGCCATACTTCAGATTATGTGATATTAAGGGTGACATCCACACGGGCCGAGTACACCCGATATGGTTAAAAATACAGAAAGCAACTCAGCAATATTATTGTGTTACTGACGAAAGTTTACTACATTGAGTGATATGGTTCTACAGGTGGTTCATACCAATTATTAGCCTCCAAGATTAGATGTATAATAAAAATAAAATTTATTAGCAACAAACAAAAACATTTTATAGCTGCATTCTGATAACTCCCGCTACAGAAACTATGATTGATACAAAAAAATAATTCAGTTTGTAGTATATTGAAATGAAATATTCGTTTGTCCATTAGTGGTTCAGGACGCAATTTGTGCTCTAATTAATTAATTGTATACTAAAACAACTGTCATTTTGGGGCACACTTAATTTGTACAAAAACTTGTATCAATCTTCCGTATATTTTTGAATGACCTAACACAAAAACTAATTATTTGAAAAGTTAAGTTGCTTCAAAATATTTGATCTGTCTCTTTGTATAGTTTTGTTCGTTTTGGTTTGAAGTTGAAATGTTTTTTATGTGTAGAATACAATACGAGGACAATTCGTAAATTCCTTTCAGCACGAGATAAAACCAACATTTTTTTACATTGTGGAATATTTCTCTTTTTTATAGATTTTATAGATACTGGGAGTTTAAAAAGTATTTGGACTATTTTCATTGAAAAACATTCCAATATTCATGTTCAAGAAAAATTTTGATAAATCTTCTGCTTGAACAAAGAAGCATTTAATTATATTATTTTTAGGTTAAAACATAATATAAAAAAAATGTACTCATAAAACGCGAAATCCACTTGTGTATTATATGACTGATGGATTGACTTATTGACTGACTCACTAAACGTAAAACCCACTTGTGTATTATATGACTGATGTATTGACTTATTGACTGACTCACTAAACGTAAAACCCACTTGTGTATTATATGACTAATTGATTGACTTATTGACTGACTCAATAAACGTAAAATCCACTTGTGTGTGTATTATATGACTGATTGATTGACTTATTGATTGACTCAGTAGAAAGTAAAACCTACTTGTGTATTATATGACTGATGGATTGACTTATTGAGTGACTCAATAAACGTAAAACTCACTTGTGTATTATATAACTGATTGCTTGACTTATTGAGTGACTCAATAAACGTAAAACGGAGATAACGACAAACTTAGATTTTAGGGAACTCAGATTCCTATTACAATGTAGGTATGAAATAAGAAAGTAAAAATGAGAAATACAAAAAAAAAAAAGGTTTTCAGCCCTAAAAAAATTCCTCTTCTTTAAAAATATTTTTTTAACCAAGTTTACCAAATTCTATCAATTTTTATAATTTGAAAATGTTCAAGAGTTCAAGTAAAAATTTCTGAGTCCTTATTTGCAGGAAGAAACGTTATATTTTTAAATCAAAAATATATTTTTAAAAAACAAACTTATAAAACGCAAAGCCCACTTGTCTGATGGATTGACTTTTTCACTGACTCATACTCAACGTAACTCGACGCTGGCTGATTTATAAATTTGGAACACAGATTCTTATAAAAAAAAAAGAGTTAAGATGGAAAATTTAAAAGGAACACGTTTTTCAGCGCTACAATTACACAACCCAAGCTATAAACAATGGACCCCAGAAACCTTCTTAAAACCTTTGGGAGAAATATAAAATCCACTGTATCTTCGTTCGTATACCAAATATACGAGTATATATACCACACATGGATTAGAGTTCGATTCAGCGAAACATGTACATGTATGTATAAACTCAACTGGGCATGAAATTAAATGTATTGCTGGGCCTTCAATGACTTTTATTTTTAACAATAAAAATGACAGACTGAAAAGAAAAAAATAAAAGAAACTGAGATTTTCCCGTCTTTAAAATGTAAAAAAAAAAAAAAAATCGTAATTTTTTAACCAAGTTTAAACACGGATAACTTGTATTGATGAATTGTATTTTTTCTTTGCAATAAAACTTTCATCATACTTTTGCTTTCAGCAAAAAAGAAAAAAAACTGGCAATTTCCCAGAAGGACCAAAAAATACCAACTTGGAATAGAATATGGGCTGACAGAGAAAATGTTGATTTGAATGTAAAGCCAAATGCACGAGTATAGCAAAAGTTGAACCTGTCACGATAATTACCAATTAGCATGCAACTAGATGGAAAAAAAATTAATGGTAAGAACTTTGTCTATAACTTTAACGTGAACATAATTAGGTAGTCATTTTGAAACAACTCAGTAAAGTAATTAACAAAAAAATCTCTCCAATAGAATTATGTGATTGTACGTCTGTACCTCACTTTAAGCACCCGCCAGATGGACTTCTCATCTGAAATACCTTAAGATATTTATTTAAATTCTTTACGGTAATAAACACTATAAGCTAAATACATTATTTGTAAAAAATATGCAGTAGTTATTATAAAACAGTAAACTAGTAATAAATTACTTTCCCGACCAGTGTATGGTGGTCAAAAAATTATTCAGACGATCAGACGTAACCTCTTTTTGACTTTAAGGGTAAAAAAAAAACACTTTGAGAGGAAGAAAAAAATGACTTTCTTGCTAGGCATGGCATAGCGGAAAACTGTTTGGTGAAGGGGAAGTAAAGGTTTGGATTACTTTTTACGGACATGTCTCGAAAAAAATTACAATAATCATTATGTTTTTCACATTTTTTACATTCTTTTTTATACACATTATTTTTCATTATTTGAAAAAAAAAAAAACATAATGTAGCCTGTATAATCATTCTACTAATATAAGTGAGTTTGTTGATTTGTTTGTCCTTTTTTCACGGAGCTTTCACGAACCTGAGCAACATATCGACGTATTTTTTTGTATAGAGAAAGTTTATATGCCGAAAAATGACATAGACTACATTTTACCCAAGTATGAAAGGCCCATCTATAATCTCGTATATCTATAATAATAAAACTCAATGTAACGATAAATGAATGTGTGTATGTATCACTAATTGTTTAGCCAAAACGGTAAGACATATCGAAAAAATTATAAGAATGGACTCCCCCAAAACCATAGAAAAACCATACAATATATTTTACGGGCTTTTTCGATTTTTGACCGACCGGTCATGGTCTGATATCTTAATTTTTGTCGTGACAACATATCAACTAAAAGCGATAAAGTTTTAGGTGGCCTTTTAAACCTTAATTTGGAACATAGTTTGCAAAAAACGGTCCAACAAAAAACGGTTCGAGTTATGGCTGTTTTTCCGATTGTTGTAAGGAGAATCATTATTATTAATTGTGGCGGCCTTTCCATTCGGAAGGGAAATCATAGAATACTATTAGCTTCCGATTTTTGAAAGAAAAATCATAGAATACTATTAGCACGGGAACGGCCACGACTCTAAGGCGCCAAAGCTATAGGTTGTAGCGAAGTACGGGCGAAACAGCTACTATAAAATCCAAAACAAAATTTTGTATCAACTACAGATAAATTCCTGCTGCTAAATTGTTAATTGTCATTATAATCTATTTTTGGAAACTTATAGTAATTTGCAATGGCCCCTAGTGACAAGTCAATCACTACAATATTCATCATCAGTAACAAAAGAATATACGAGGAGGTATATTAAAAAATGAAATGACAAAAATATTACAAATAAAATAGGAAAATGTCCTATTCATTTTGATTGTTTGCAATAAGGACTGAAATTTGAGTGTGGGTGAAAAGATTCAGTGTGGTCCTTGAATACAATAAATGACCCATTCGTATAAAAATTCAATTTAATATAAATATCAAAAGAAACCATTTAAAAATATTGAAAATATGGCCCAAAAGAGAAAGGAAATGACATATTTTTCTTTATTAGATAAATTGAAATTAGAAATGTTAGAAAGACCTATCAAGTTTCAGTCTCTTCTGGGAACATCATCAGAGTCAGTCAGGAGGACTACTTAACTATTTTCATTTTTCGGCAGGTGTTTTTTACCTAACTCGTCTCACATTTTCTAAATAAAAGTGAAAAAAATCTGTACAAATACACAATAATGGAAGAGTAAGCAAAAGTGTTTTAATTTAGAGTTAAAGGTATTTCACAAGTTACTGTGATGAAAAGAACAGAATCCGCGGAAATGTATTTCTATCAACTTTTATTTGTTTTATTTGTGTATATATTTTGTTTACGTGACATAAGCATTTCAATAAAAAAATGGAGTTGTTTGGACATTTGTTTGGGTAGTTGCGAATATTTTAGTTGTATGTTGTTCTAACTCATAAAGACAATAGCTCAAACTCATAAAAACAATTGCTCCCTAAAAAAACCTAAAAGGTAAAACGTCGTTCTACCTCATAAAACAATCGTTCTAAATCACGGAGACAATCATTCTAAAGTATGGAGACAATCTTCCCAAAGCATGAAGAATGAAGACAATCGTTCTAACTCATGTAGACAATCATTCTAATGCATGGAGACTATTGTTCTAATGAAAATTGATCTACATTATCTCATTTCCTGAATTATAAGAGTCATATATAAAATAAAATAACTGATTCAAAGTTCACTTTTAATCTAAACTATAAAATTCCCCCCTCTATGTTCAATGCGACACTGTGATGCAATGTGTGTTCTATGCCAGAATTGTCTACATGAGACATGAGACAGAATTGTCTACATGGGACCAAGTAAGTGATATATTGCTATTTCTAAAGCATTATCTGAATTTCAATTCAAGTTCATTTGCGGTGTGATAATATATGACACGCTATTATTTATTCACATATTTGTATACAGAGCGTTATATGTTATAATTCGAACTGTACATGTCAACGTAATCAAGGTTTTAATAACCTCAGAATGAGTCTATTTCAATAAAATTTTAAGATCAGTCAGTGAGTAACATAAATATGTTTCTCTCAAAACTTCAATGAGCAATATGTATATAGTTGACAGGTGTAACCGACTTCACTTGTTTCCTATATAATTTACACACTGTATACAAGATTTGCAATGATAGAGTGATACTCGTACATAACATTTAACTTTAGTATAACCCCGTTAAAAACCTCTTTGCACTTAAAAGATCATCGCCAAGCTCTGACATAATGATACATATCAATATTTTTAGGGTTCCGTACCCCCAAAAAAAGAAAATAGAACCCTATTAAAAAACTGCCACTCACGGTAAGATCGGCTTCAAACAAATGAATAAGCTAACCGTCCAAATATGACAGCTTGTCAATAACAGAAAGTGATAGACATTAAAAAATTTGTACATTTTAATTTAAAAACTACATTTTTTATAATTTCTAATATCAACAGCAAGATCGATTAACAATTGAACATGACAGATTAAAATCAAAAACTTACGAGGGAAATTTCCGACACGGCGCTCTGATAAATGTGGAATGTGATAATTAAAGAATTTTCATTGTGAACCAGGTTCATTTTTGTGAAAAAATAATAATTAGAGATTTTTGATTTCCGACAAAAAACTTTTATTGGTGGAATATGTTTTTCCCCTATTTCGTAAACTATTAAGTTTTTGATTATTTTTCATGGCTGAAAACCCATGTGAACAATCCATACTTGTTAAATATTTCTGTTTTGCTTTACAAATAATTAATTTAATGTCAAATTCCTAATCATTGTGACAAAGGAGTTTTATGTATTACTGCGAAATTTTATGTTCTGTCTTGTAAAATAAAAAAAAATCCACTCTTCAGTTGGAGGCAACCACTAGGCGAGGTCAATTTCTAGCACCTCAAATTATTGAGAAAGTGCTGTCTCAGCGTGGGTATGAACCTAAGCCACGTTCACCAGGTGATCGCTTGAACACCCTTATACTATCGATACTATATAAGGGTAAAACATATAAATGACCATCTCTATATTATCTACTTAAATGTTTCGGAACCAAACAATTTCAGTGGCACAAACGGAGGAGTTTTAGATCGAGTTTTTACACTTGGCAGGGAACTACAACACAATTTCTTTCAAATAATTTATCCAACAATAAAATTAATTTAAACTTGATTGTGGTTACTTATTGATACACTCGTATATTATGTGTCATAGAAAAAGAACCTTATATTATTTGTAAATTCTCACTAAAACTTTTATGTTGCTACTGTAAAATAATCAATTTTTTTAATTTGATTGATTATGCACTAACCAGAATGAATTCACGCTCTCTCATGTATAGAACTCAACATACAAAAATTTAAATGAAAGTTCACAATCATACAAGTTTACATTATAGCACACTTTAGTTTTGTATAAGACGTTCCGGCTGATAACATTTTGGTTAAAATATCAGGCATCCCAAAAAATTTCAGATCAAAATATTTACCGAAAAAAGTAGGTTGTAAAGGGACTGTAAGGTCAATTATTATTAGCTCTTTCAAAGCTCAAAAAAAAAAAAAAAAAAAAAAAAAAAAAAAAAAAAAAATTGACCTATATACATTTTTTTTTTATTCATAACCCCATATACCTATTTCCTTTTGCAAATATTACAGACATTACTTCAGCTTCGAAATGAGTAGGCCAATGAACAGAACGTCCTGTTTTCGTAGATAGGTAGCGTTGATAAGGAAAGATATAGTTAATACCTTGATTTGTCTATTAGCTCACGAACAACTGTCAAAGTTTTAATATTAGTAAATGATTTGACCGTGATTCGGTCGAAAAAAAAAAAAAAAACGATTTGCTGTAATTGCATAAAATAAAATAATATATATATATATATATTTGTCAAACATTGAAAATATTCGGCTCAAATGAGGAGGTTGTCACTGAAATGTAGGAGTATTTTGAGGAGTTTAAAAATCATATTTTTCTTGAATTAGAGAACTTTTAAACGGACAGGTATAAATGTGTATACCTAATGAAGATTGAGTGAAAATATTTCTTCTTCACCCCAACACAGGTACATTATTCTGTCTTCATATTAAAAATTGAATAACAGAATGTTGACAAGCGTACCCTGTATAAAATAATTCACTGTACATTAGAATATAATACAGTCGTTCGTTGAAATTTGAATATACCACAATGTCGTGATCTGGCAATAATAGTAATTTTGTTTTCCATTAGCTGGCTCTATGATTCATATTTAGATTAGGACTTTCAAAATGTTTTCATAACTAAATTATAATCATTGTTCAACGAGAAGTTATTAATAAAACACCTCACTCGTTCCTCTATAGTAACTAGGTATGTATGTGTGACAATCTATGTCTTCATAAATCGACATCTTTATTCAATGGCCATCAAAAAAATCGATACATTTATTAATTTTGTATTTTCACGATACCTCAATTGTGTATACTTAAAACAGGCATGTGACTGGTTTGCAACAACTCGCCATGAGTTGTTGATACTTGAGAATCCTCGCGGATAATGCAGTAGCTTCTCCTTGCATTCTGCATGGGTAGTGGAAAAGATATCGTTTTTGACCCTTCCTTTAGTCGCCTTTTACGACTGGCATGGCTTTGGGTGCCTTGGAAGTAATCTTTTTAAGTCCACCTATCCACTGAAAGTAAACATAATTAAAGTGAAAAAAAAAAACATGTCTATTCCCTAACCTAAATCATTAGCTGGAGTGATGCTAAACATTCAACTCAAATAAGGAGTATTTTTTTTCCAATATAATAGTAATAGGAAATTTATTTACGAGTCGAGAATTTTGAGTACGATAGTACAAAAAACACAAAGAATAATCAAACAATAAAGTTGTATTAAAAACAACAACTAAAGTTGAGGTTCAAAATATCTACACCAGCAAATACAATATACAGATAGCTAATGAGAAACATTCTATTGCCTCATCAGTCTGTTACTTGGTTTATAAAACGTATAATTGGTAGGACAATTATTTACATAGAAGGTGCGCAGACGATAATGACAATCAAGTCCTCAAGTGTCCGGCACAATCAATATCACCTTTCAAATGTTTCTCAAAGTGAATCTGAAAAAAATCTGAGAGATCTAAAGCCCGCAAAGATCACTCCTAGGAAGAAATGAGAAATTGAACAAACTCTTTCACAAATTAGAAATTAATAAGGAACAGATTTTTTTGGAAATGTATACTCTAGGCAATATTTTAGTATTTTTACTAATCGAAACACTAGGTTGACGAAATGTAGAGCGGAGGTTGAAAGAAGTGGAGGAAGACCGATACAGACATTTATGAAGAAACACTAAATTACTTTTGCAAAAGGAGAGGGAAAACCTCCTCTAAAATCATGGGTCTTTGTAGGCAGAGAAATAAATACCGCCGGTGGATTAACAAGGATACCGACGTGCGTTAAAAGCATAAGGAACATGGCACTAGGCTAGTAATCAATCGAATTTTCTTTTTAAAAAATGCATTATTTGTCGGTACAAAGTTGAATTGGAGATAGAGAAACTAATTCTTGTAATAAAAATCGATCATGCTGAAGCATATGAATATAAATAATGCATTTAACAAAGTGAGCTAGAATGTTTTTATCAATGCAGGTACTCATCAATTATCAGTAACCGTTCAATAAAACAAATCGATTCAATTCAAACCAATACCATGTCAATTTGGGATGATAGGCAATAAACGTAATGAGAGAATGGACAATCCAAGCAATCAGAATTATTTTTTTACAATGCTGAGTACTTAAGAAATAGTATGATGAATAAAATGGACAATATCAAGAAATGATAACATCTAATTTCACATCACTCTGTAGAATGAATTTACATATTGTATGATATAGGAGACTCTCAGCTTTAAATGAAATAGAACCAAAATTCGTGAGGGGATTGAATTCATAATATCGAACAAAAGATTACTTTCATTATGAGATTTCAGTCTTCATTTAAACCATGATACATTTGTCCGTCCAGAATTCCTCAAATGTAGACACAAGTGACCCTTTAATGATTTTCAAAGACAGGTTTACCTACATGTAAGCACGAGTAGCTGGTCTCTCGTGACGTCATACTTTTATGCGCAAGAATAAACCTTCATTTTCATTATCTAAAAAAGATTCAAGTTTGATTTTTTCCATAGGTCAGCAAATTTTAGTTCACTAGTTCTAACAAGGCTTGAGGATTACGCTAGAGTTCACTGTGCAAAATGTCCAAGCTCTTTTCAAAAAGATATCATCTCATCAGCAAACAAACAGACAAATAATCATTCGGAGAAGACACACGAGGAAGACTAAAGAATCTATAGATAATTACAAACAACCTGTTGAGATATTGTCTGACCTTTAAGACAACATTAGACACAGGAGATGGTGATTCTATAGATAACTGAAAACAATCTATAGATAATTGAAAACAGCCTGTTGATATATTGTCTGACCTTTAAGACAACGTTAGACATAGCAGATGGTGCCTATATAGATAACTGAAAACAGTCTCTAGATAATTGAAAACAACCTGTTGAGATATTGTCTGACCTTTAAGACAACATTAGATACAGGAGATGGTGACTATATAGATAACTGAAAACAATCTATAGATAATTGAAATGAACCTGTTGAGATATTGTCTGACCTTTAAGACAACGTTAGACACATGAGATGGTGATTATATAGATAATTGAAAACAACCTGTTGAGATATTATCTGACCTTTAAGATAACATTAGACACAAGAGATGGTGACTATATAGATAACTGAAAACAGTCTATAGATAATTGAAAACAACCTGTTGAGATATTGTCTGACCTTTAAGACAACATTAGACACAAGAGATGGTGAATCAACATGATTTAAAAACAAACTTAGTGGCAAAAAAAACAGTCAGGCAGCTTTTCAGTATTAATAGATAAGATTTATGACTAGCTTGGTGGTAAAATATGTATTCCTTGATTGAACATGAAGTTTAGTGACAGTCCATTTAGGGTTGAGAATGCTCCCAATGACGGATCATGACTATTCAGTATGACTCATGAATGCCAAGGAAATATCTCTCCACAAATTTCTTTTAAAAGATACCGATACGCACAAATATTCCAACTTTAATCGATAAATATTATCAATAAAATATTCCATTTTAAATTTCAATTACAACTGTATACTTATCATAGAGGTCGTTGTGTACAATTAATTTTATCGAGAATAAATATTTTTTTTTTTTTTTTTTTTTTAAAAAAACCTACTGTATAATTTTATATGATTGTAATTACCTGTACTTAACTTGCTTTAATTAAGGTCAAAGACTAAAAAGTAAACATATCTATAAGATTTTTTTTTATTTATATCTTTTTATATACATTCGAGTCAAAATTGTTAAGCCTGTCTACACCTAGAGAATTGCATAAAAGTCATCTGAAGTTTCAATAGACGATGAAAGTATAATTTATAGCATGTACGATTAAATTGGTATGCGTTATATATTTTTTTTATTGATTTATTAGAACAAAATAGAAAAAAATAACAACTATATTGATATAATAAAATAAGCAAAAGATACTAAAATAATAACTGCATGCTTCTGTTTGTGTCCAGTTCAATGAGACAGAATAGAAAAGTGAACAAAATTATCAACCACTTTTTTAAATCAACATTTTAAACCTGAAGGTGTTTTTTTTTACGGCGGTAAAAGAGCATAAAACACAAATAGAAAAGTAAATATAATTACATGTATAAATAACGGCAGATGGATGACTATTTATGTTAGGAATGAAGAAGCAAGCTATTCAATTTTTTTCTCATTCATTTTTCAAAAAAAAAACATTTTTTAGGACTACATGTCTGTCTATACTTATCATCAAATTCCTACCACTCAGGGAAGTGGTTAAAGAAAAAAACAAAAATCAAGATTAATCAATTTCTGTTTCAGTAACGGAATTTAATAGGAAATAATAGTTAGCCTCCACAAAGTGTACCCTGGTTTCTGCGAAAGAACTATCAAATTAGACGATCAGACAATCATTAGGTATTTTTTTTATCAATAAAAACACCTCTTGATCTCCTTGGGCTATTATACATCATCCGCATATAATACATTTTTCACTTTTTTTACACTGATATATAGTAGAAAGGCATAAGATAAATAAAAATACTCTTCAGGGATTTAGGTCAATAGTAATTTGTGTAGAAAAGTTCATGGATTACCACAAAGATTTCAATCACTGACATATAATGTTCTTTTTCCATAATATGAAAGTACTCGAAGGTACACCTAACACACAGACGATAAATCACGGCGAAATCGAACTAATTAAAGAATCAAATTAAACAGCTGGTCGAACAAAGTGCTAATTGTAACTTTCCTCAACAACGCTACTACCTGTCGTTAAAAACAAGTACTTATTAATCCAGCCAGTTTCAAATCTCAACATTTTAGTCTTCTATAGTGATCTAAATCTATATCTTTAATAACAGTTTCATTGTGCAAAGGTCCGAAGCCCGTGTAAATACAGAAGGTTTGGTGATAGGAAGCGCATCCTAAAAAGCTCTGCAATCAAAGATGAAAAGTCATCAGCAAAACACTGTTTCTACGCCGTTTCTATGGATACTGCGAGAAGTAAGCGAGGGTAACCGTGCCAAGAAAGGGTGCAGCTAAAAAGGGAAGGCATATGTTGTGGCATGGTAGAATTAAGGAAAGCAACACCAACCCAAAATAGAATTGAGATATGGTGAATTTACAGAAGAAGATGATAGTAATCTATAAGGACTAAAATGTTTGAAATCATGCTGATAGACCTTATTTATACTGTCCGGATGGGACCAATGAGCTCCTTTACAGTTTTTTGGATACTATATTATTATTTAATAAATATGACCAATTGAAGGGGATAAAATTCCATGGGTTAGGTGCGTTTCAGCCCACGCTCTACCGTTTATCAGTCAGAGCGTCTTACCACTACACCACCAACCAATATATATATATATTGAGAAAAATATATTTTTGTATTTTTTTTTTTTTTTTTACAGTGAAGGATGTATTAATCGTGAATACATTTAAATCTTTAACGAAAAAATTTAACTTTCATTAAGTTGAGTTCAAAACAACTTAGATAATTTGTACTACAATAGTAGATATTAAAAATTGTACATTATGGGACATCTCTCATGGGATAAAGTATAATCTTGCCTATCTTTCCAATAGGACAAATAATTCGCAATGCAATCAAAAACGATTCTTATAATTTTTTATATGATATAATATTATTCTGACATGTGACATATGATATTGCTCAAGCTATCGGGTGTATTCCCCCGCTCAGGAGATAAAATAAAAGTAAATTTATTTATTAAATATTTCACGTTGGTGGGACTGTACAGGTGATCTCAGAAATCATATTCCAGGTATCACGCTGTACGATATACGTAACTTATATCATCACAATACTCAGAACACATTATTTTATTAGCATAATTTTACAGTGATACATAAATAACGGCAAGAAGTTAAGCACCGCTAGAGTATCATATTTTCATAGCTGATATTTTTCCTCTTGATCCTGGAGAGAATTTGAACTAATCATAAGAGGTACATCACATTTCTTACAGCTTCTAACTTATTTTTACAAAAAAAATCGAGCTTTTTATGAGCTCCGTTTTTTTTTTTTTTTTTTTTTTTTTTTTATAGAAATTACATTTACGTAATATGGAGGCGATCTTTAATGCTTTGGGTGATCAATAATTAAAATTAACATTTCTCAACTTCTACATCAAATGGAAATAGGGTTGTATTATATTGATATGTTTTCGGATTCAAGGACTATTTTTAGTGTAAATAAGGAGTGTATTTTTAGTAAATAATTCCTTGGAGATACAACAATTGTGTTAAATTTGTGTGACCTAGACAAAAGCCTTTGCTACACAAATTTAAGTATCCATAGTTACAAAATGGCTGTCACATATCTCCGTTTTGTTGGTTTTTAGTCACGTCGTATGTAATCTCAAATCATCATTATTATTAGGGAAATATGTTAATTTCTTATTTTTTCTGTTCAAATTTTAAGCATTTTTTTGTGTTCCTCATTATTAACTTCTACTATTTTATTCTTGTCAATTCTACAAAGAAATCATGATGCGTCGCGATTGAAATTCTTAGCAATAACATTTAGGGTGATCATATTTTCTGGACTTTTTTTTGTCACAGTCTGTAAAATATCTCATTTATGATGCTATAGTATAGGGTGTTAATTTATGATATAGTATAGGGTGCTCCTAAAGTACCACACAAATTTTAAAAAATCCAAGGTTTAGGGGCGATAATCTCTCTCATATGCCTATCTTGCCTCGTCCCAGATTCAATCTTATGTTAATGTATGACTATGATTTTTTTTAAAAAAAAAAAATCAGAAGAAAATATGAGCTTGGGCAGTATAGTATTGTTTTTTACATAAATAGAACGACAAACTTTTTCTTTTTTGCGAGACACAAAACGAGGAATAAAATTTATGAGCTTAGGTACACTGAATTTGAAAATATTACAAATGTAGAAAACACAATATTTTCGCAATCCTGAAATACAAATATGACCATGACATTTTAACGAAAAAAACACAGGTTAGTGTGATTTCATTTTTGGCTTTTTTTTGGGATACACAACCTCCTTGCTACTCTGAAACTATTCCACCCCTATAAGGCTACACAAACTTCTTGCTACTCTGAACCTGGGCCACCCCTATAAGAATACACAAACTTCTTGCTTTTCCGAACCTGGGACACCCCTATAAGATTACACAAATTTTCTTGCTACTCTGAACCTGGGCCATTCCTATAAGAATACACAAACTTCTTGCTACTCTGAACCTGGGACACCCCTATAAGGGGTGTCCAAGTATCATATTTCATATTTGTATTTCATGTCCCATGGTCATATTTGTATTTCATGGTCATATTTGTGTATCGCGAAGGATACACAAACTTCTTGCTACTCTGGACCTGGGCCAACCCTATAAGGTTAGACAAACTTCTTGCTACTCTGAAGGTAAAATTTTTAAAAAATATTATTTTTCTTTCTGATGAACAAGTTTTCACTCTGAATGTTTACACTATGAAATTCTATACCTAGTTATTGAAGAGGATTTTATTTGAGTTAGACTTCACAAGAAATACTGTTATTGCTTTAGGGTCGATGATACAAATTGTTTATGGCTTTATTTTTCTGCTTATTATTATTATTTTTTGTACAATACTCGTACAAGTTGATGTGTTTGATACTAATTTTTAATTTATCGTCCAATACTATTTTATGTATAAACATAAATTGATAAAAGAAAATTGACTTGTTCGACAAAATTGAAATGACAAATAGAAAACTAGTCGCACATGTTTATATGTATCTACATTATAAATGTAAAAGATGAAAATAAAATTATAGAGGTTCTGTGAACTGTAGACCTCACTACGGGGAACTGAAAATATATTATTGGTGGGTTTCAATGTCAATATATCTTATTTTGAATCGATCGGGAACTTTAATTGATACTTCATATGGGTTAAAATTTCATGTGATCCAACATTTCACGGGTTTCCTGTTTTTTTAGCCTGAATTATCATAGCGTCTTTCTTTTAAATTAATCTTTATACGAAACCAAGTCCTGTTTAAAAGAGCCGCCGAAGCTCCTAGTGGCCCCAAGGCTCGAAAAGAAGCGAAGAAGCTAATACCGGTAGCTCATTGGTCACAGCGTTTGCCTGGTAATCCAGGGGTCGCGGTTTTGAAACCCAAAATTTGGCTTACTGCTGGCAGAACCAGACCCTTACCGGAAATGTAAGGTAGTATAATAAGTCTATTATTAATATGTACGTACAAACTTTTATCGAACATTTAACAGATATTTCGTTTTTTCTAAATGGCATAATTTTGTCTATTTTTACGCAAATTTTAGTTCCAAGTTGGTGGAGTTTAAACTTGCACCTCTCAATTCGTTCGGTTAAAAATGATAAAATACTAAATCTCATCTCTTCAATAAAAAGAAAAATAGATTTTAAATGTAAATACAACTTTTCAAGTGTGTGTGAAAGACAAAGAAAAAATCTGACTTTCCTTAATAAAATTTTAAACAGATTACAATATCAACAATTTCAGTCAAAGTGAAGGAGTGGCAAAAATGTTATTTACCACACACAAAAGGATTCTTTATATTTGAATTTTTGGGTTCTGCTTAATATGCTAAGGCGGTGTGAAGAAAAAGTGATTAATTCCAAAATTTAGTTCTAATCTTATTCCTAGTCAGCAATAATTAAAGAAAACATAGCGCTCATATTCTGCTGATCTGATTTAATCAGTAAAAAGCGAATCTTTGTTTTCTAAACTCAATTGCTAAATCGCAGATTTTGAACATACCGTAAAATTAAAATAGTTTGGCATAACAAAACGACTTTTCATATGGAGAAAAAAGTGGATGTAGGTAGTGGCACTTTAATAAATTTATACATCAAATTATTGGAGATGCCAGAAGTCTCTCTCTTTGAATGCAGATAGAGGCACTTTAATAAATTTATACATCAAATTAGTGGAGATGTCTGAAGTCTCTCTCTTTGAATGTAGATAGAGGCACTTTAATAAATTTATACATGAAATTAGTGGAGATGCCAGAAGTCTCTCTCTTTGCATGTAGATAGAGGCACTTTAATAAATTTATACATCAAATTAGTGGAAATGCCAGAAGTCTCTCTCTTTGCATGTAGATAGAATCACTTTAATAAATTTATACATCAAATTGCCAGAAGTTTCTCTCTTTAAATGTAGATAGAGGCACTTTAATAAATTTATACATCAAATTATTGGAGATGCCAGAAGTCTCTCTCTTTGAATGTAGATAGCGGCACTTTAATAAATTTATACATCAAATTAGTGAAGATGCCAGAAGTGTCTCTCTTTGCATGTAGATAGAGGCACTTTAATAAATTTATACATCAAATTATTGGAGATGCCAGAAGTCTCTCTCTTTGAATGTAGATAGAGGCACTTTAATAAATTTATACATNAAAATGTTGTTCATACTCAATTGCTTTGGTTTCTCGTTTCGTAAATAAAAGATTTAAGTCACTTGTCTAACATTATGCGGTACTTATTTTTTGAAAGCAATACACTCTGAACTTTTCGGTGGTCAGTGGGATATGAAAATTAATTGTTTTTCCAGAAAATCTTTTACAACGCAAACTGATACACATTTTCATATCGAAAAAAATTAGAGGAAGGCTGGAGAAAGGTCGCGAAAAAAACGAGAATACAACTGAAAACAAACGGACGTAACACTATGAGTACCTAACTTTTCACAAATGGGTGCCTTATTAAGTTAGGTAAATGCCGTAAATGACATAAATTTGAATTTTTTACGAAACGTGAAACCAAAATTTTTGTGGAAAACAACACAACATATTTTTTTTTTAACTTCCAGGATCCGTAGCTTGGAGGTGAGCATTTTTGGACATGGTTTTATAAAGTGAAATCATTTTATTTTGATATCAAGAATATGTGGTAAACGGATTGACATCGAATCATCAAATGACATCGAACACAAATGTACAACATATACACCCTGTATATGTTGTACATTTGTGAGGTTCTATATTATAAATGTATACTCCGTTATCGATCGGTTTTGTGACAATTCATTTCTTAGTAATCAATTGTAGTTTTATATTTCATTTTTTTTTCTTTCTAAAAAGATAAAACAAAGTGTACACACATGTACGTAGTACGTTAAAAAAATAACGGAACGATTTTATTGTGTTTGAAATGAAAAAAAACCAAACATGGTCAAACCAAGTGTAATGTTAATTATCAATTATATTGAAGGCGTAAACTTTATAACCCGAGTATGACTAAATTTCAAAACAAAAAGAAATCATACTTTAGATTTAGGATTGTGGGGTTGCATTCCTCCCCTTCCGAGTCTGAGCTGATGGTGTAAAATAAAAAAGAAAATTACTCTATAATGTTACAATTGATAGGTTTTGGGGGCCCCAAAACCTATCAATTTCTTTCTACACAATTAGCAAACTGCAAAGCAAGGAAGAAACGTTTTGCTCATATACAGGATGTAACATAATTCGAAGTCAATCTGTTAATCATGGATTCTTGAGACCAAAATAATATGATTTCACTTCATGAAACCACATCTGAAAATACTTCCCTTCAAGCTACAGGTCCTCGAAGTTGGAAGAAAAATGTTGTTCATACTCAATTGCTTTGGTTTCTCGTTTCGTAAATAAAAGATTTAAGTCACTTGTCTAACATTATGCGGTACTTATTTTTTGAAAGCAATACACTCTGAACTTTTCGGTGGTCAGTGGGATATGAAAATTAATTGTTTTTCCAGAAAATCTTTTACAACGCAAACTGATACACATTTTCATATCGAAAAAAATTAGAGGAAGGCTGGAGAAAGGTCGCGAAAAAAACGAGAATACAACTGAAAACAAACGGACGTAACACTATGAGTACCTAACTTTTCACAAATGGGTGCCTTATTAAGTTAGGTAAATGCCGTAAATGACATAAATTTGAATTTTTTACGAAACGTGAAACCAAAATTTTTGTGGAAAACAACACAACATATTTTTTTTTTAACTTCCAGGATCCGTAGCTTGGAGGTGAGCATTTTTGGACATGGTTTTATAAAGTGAAATCATTTTATTTTGATATCAAGAATATGTGGTAAACGGATTGACATCGAATCATCAAATGACATCGAACACAAATGTACAACATATACACCCTGTATATGTTGTACATTTGTGAGGTTCTATATTATAAATGTATACTCCGTTATCGATCGGTTTTGTGACAATTCATTTCTTAGTAATCAATTGTAGTTTTATATTTCATTTTTTTTTCTTTCTAAAAAGATAAAACAAAGTGTACACACATGTACGTAGTACGTTAAAAAAATAACGGAACGATTTTATTGTGTTTGAAATGAAAAAAAACCAAACATGGTCAAACCAAGTGTAATGTTAATTATCAATTATATTGAAGGCGTAAACTTTATAACCCGAGTATGACTAAATTTCAAAACAAAAAGAAATCATACTTTAGATTTAGGATTGTGGGGTTGCATTCCTCCCCTTCCGAGTCTGAGCTGATGGTGTAAAATAAAAAAGAAAATTACTCTATAATGTTACAATTGATAGGTTTTGGGGGCCCAAGAATAGATGTAGGATAAAAACTAAATTAACAGTGGACATTTTAATTTGGCAGGCTCGATGATGCCATGAATGAATTAATTAATGCCACTATTTTTTGTAAGCAACAGACAGTCTCATACATCAGTCTGTAGCATCGGACACGATGATAGTCAACACTGAGGAAAGAAAAAAATCGACTGAACATTGCTTTTTAGTTAGTCTTCTATTTGATCGAACGTAGTTGTGTCAGTTTAAATCCCACGATTAAATAAATTTCTCATTAGATTTTGGACCTTATTGGTCTACCTGATTGTAATTTTAACTGAGTGAGATCTGCAGTTCACAAAACTACTAGTTGTCGATCAATCAATCAATTGTAGCATTATCGTTTCCGATGGTAGCGGATTTATGAGGCTGCAGCTGTAAGCTGTTGTTGAGAAAGTTTTTAATCATACATCTAATCTTGAAAGCCAATAATTGGCATTTGCCCCCAGAGATCATGTCAATCATTGGAATATAATTACGTCAGTAAGATGTAGCATCTCACAATCTCAAGATTGACCTAATATTTTCACTGTGAAATTTATTAGTTCATACTGGATTGGAAGAAATTAAGACTTCGGCAAGATGTAGAAGAAAAAAAATGTCGAATTTTGAGGGGAAATATTTTTTTTTTTTTGGTGACGATTCCAAAGGTTCATTATTGAAAATAATAAACAAAATTGTAGTGGGTTCCAAGTTCCAAGGGGTCATTATTGAAATGATATACTAAATTAGAATCTTTGGAACGGATATCAATGAAGAGATTAGCATTACTATGCATGTCACTTTCATTTGAGAATTGAACATGACATTAAATAAACATATTTTAAAAATAAAATAAAAATACCGGCTCTAAGAAAAGCTGGTATCAGCAGGCGTGGGACAGGTTGTAGGCCACAGCTGACAACGTGGAAGAGAGGGGAGGGTGGGTTCACACCCAGTCCGAGGAATCCAACATAACCCTCACGCCACTCAATTGAGGTCTTTGTCTGGCTGTGACTGAACAAGTACTTGCCGGAAGAGAAGTGGGGTGTATCTTTGAAGATTCCCATCCTCGCCTCTCCCTGTTGTGAGTAAAATCGGTTAGGGTTTTTTTTATAAATGAAAAAAAAAAAAAAAAATATTTGACTAATTTAATTAAAATTTAAACTTGTCTAGAAAAAAAAAACTCAAATTGTGTGAATGATTTGGCAGCCTGCACATGAGAACCACGACTACAGTTCAAGATTGATTTGGAGTTAATAATTTTATTCATTCAAAAGCTTTTAGGCCGTTGCAAGACTTTTTGAATGCACTTTCTTGTAAAAGTTTGTTGCAATAAATTCATGTCATTTGTATTATTATGTTGTACTAAATAAAATAGTTCTCATGAGGTTGTTCAGAACTTCTGTAGGTAAAAAAATATTATGTTAGGATGGGTGGGCCGTGAAAGCATCCTATTAGTAATGTCGATACATTCAGTTTCTTATATATTTTATTTATCAGAGTCGAATATCAAAAACATCTATTTGTATGTATTTTTATTTTACAATAAAATATATTGGCTACTGAATCTATGATAGCGGTCTCATTTGAATAAAAGCAACTTTTTTTATCACGTTGATCAATAAAAAATTATAAATATTTGTTCATCTCAAAACTGTAGCGAAAAAGTGAAAAATTATTACCTTTTGATCTGTAGCGAGCATATAGAATGATAATATGTAAGAATTTATAAGTGAAAATAAACTTGTTAGAAGGTTGTATTTTTAATACGGACAATTATAATATAACAGAATTGAAAATAAATGCCGAAGATATGTATCTGCTGTTACCAGCGAAAACTAGTTTATCCCAGGACAAAATTATTGCATGGTGAATTTCTTGACGCAGAAGTTTCCTTATTAAAACATTTTTTACGAGCATGCCTCGCCTAAAAAATCTTCTAATAAGGAAACACCCATGTTTGCGTCAAGAAATTCCCAATTGAATCAGTTTTTGCTACGATAAACTAAAAAAAAAAAAAAAAAAAAAAAAAAAAAAAAAAAAAAAAAAAAATTTAGCAGATTTTCATGTGGTTTTTACATATTCATGAGAATATTCTGGGTGTGTAAAAAAAAAGAGTCTGGGTGTGTAAAAACACCCGAGAAAAAAAAAATCATTTTCGAGTAACGACCAAATTTTCTGATATTTGACCAATTTTTACCCAAATTTTCAGATTTTTTTTTTTTTTAATTTGGTTTAACGTCACTTTAACATCTATTGGTCATTCAAGACGGGGGTTTTACCCTCCATTCGATGGAAACTTGCAAACCTGCTACCCATATTGACCTCGCCCAGGGCCGGAAAAAAGAGCCAACGATACGTGGTGTTTCCAAGCGGTCATCCATCCAAGAACTGATCACGCCCGACGTTGCTTAACTTCATTGATCTGACGGGAACTGGTGTATTCATCGTGGTCTGATCGTTGGCTTTCAGAATTTAGATTGATATCTTAAATTTGTTATAGTGACAACATGTCAACTGAAAGAGAGAAAAATTAGGTGGCCTTATAATCTTCAATTTACGTCATCGTTTGCCAAATTTTGACTAGTTACAAGCTTGAATCCGGGATTGGACAAAATACAATTTTGAAAATACTATTTTTTAGCCAAATCCTCATTAAATTTATAGCCAGATATTTTTTCAATTCTGGCTATGGGATATGACAATTCAAAATTCTCCAACCGTTTTCGATCTCCGGTCTATTTCTCGATTTTTGAAAAATCATAGATTACTATTGGCACGGGAATGGCCATGTCTCTAAGGCGCCAAGCAGAGCGGGCGCAGATATTTATTTACCAAATATTTGTATTTTAATGAAAAAATCAAATATTTGGTTGAAAAGGGGAATATCGTATGGTGGTAATGGAGCGAGCACATAAAATAATTTTTACAAAACGAGTCGGTATACTGACTGACTTACTGACGTACAATCGCGTTTAGGCTCTTTTTTTTAACAAATTCCTCTCCCCCCCCCAAAAAAAAACAGTATATCAGGGCTAGTATATTATATTTATATGAAATTTGAATTTTCCCGTGTTTTCTCCATTTATGGCCGGTTATTGATACCGAAAAATCGAAATTGAGAAGTAATAATTCATTTTTTTTTAAAAAAAAAACGGAAAATTGAAATCTTCTCGCGGAACATTTAAATGTCTTCTGCGGGCCCCAATGCTCCGCCTAGCACAGGAACGCTACTCTCTAACAAAAGTAAAAAAATAATTAATTTTTTAAATAAAGTAAAATATAGAATGCGCCTATGATTTCATTATTTTACTTTGCGTGTGTATATTTCTGTGTTANTCATTTTTTTCATATTCATATAAATATTACTTTTACAATATGCGTATGTTATATAAATTCAATTTACCAACATCATAAAATATAAAGTAAAAACATAACAAATTTCTAAAATATACAATTCGACCAGATGTAACCTTTTTTGGGATACCCTGATCCCCAAAAAGAATCGCAAGAATTTCGTCGGAGAGAAGAACCAATATTTAAAGCTTGCTATTTTAGTTTAAACTATATGATTAACAATTGTTTTACATGCCTGAAAATTAGGGGGAGATAAATAAAAATCTCTCTTTTTTTTTTTAATAAAAACAAGAAATAGAATTCATTATTTATTATGCAAAATATAAGAATTTAGTCCATTTAGTATTTTTATCGAGTCATTTGATTTATATTAAGTGGAAATAAAATACTACAAATCGAAAAAGATAATACGAGTTCGATCATTATCTGAATGTTAGAAACTTCTCAAAGTGAAAGAAATGTTTTTTTTTTAAAAATATATTTTTTAAGACAAAAACATAAAATGAATAAAATTAAACAGTAGCCCAAACGGTACCCTTTGAACTTTTTATATATGTTAGGCTCAATTACCAAACACTCACTCAGCAAGAAAATTATAGGGTGCATAAAAATGGAGCAAGTCCTAATTGGCCTCGGAGCTCTTTCGGGCAAATTTGATTGGTTAATCTTTTACAGTGTTACTACAAAATATAATTTGACCCTTAGTTGATTTTTGTTCACTCTTCTCAAAGGCTTGTTTTATAGCAATTTTGGACAAGCCTTGTTTTAAAAACAACCAAAACAAGGCTTGTCCAAAACAAGCCTTGTATTGGTTTTTTCTTAGACTGAAAATACAATTCTCAGAAAACCAAATGAAGATAAAAAATGTTATTTTTCATTCTTTGTACTAAAATATTGAACTGCGTCCTCGCAGAAGCTGTCCTACATTAATTTTTTTGAACATAATTTTCTATTAATTACCAATTCTCAAAGAAGTATTTTGTGACAACCTCTTTTAGACTATGAGGTCAATATAAAGGTTATCAATCTTTTCGTCAACAGTGAATTAAAAGATCTTTCTCGTTTTACAAAGTGACCTGAAGGGTGTGACACACTTATTGAATCATTTCGGGGTTAGAGTCTAACATATACAAATTTTACATATAGAATGTAGATACTTTCACAATTTCTAATTGTAAGGCGATCTCATCTGTAGGGACAATGGACCAACTATATAATATAAAACAACTTAGCAAAGCATTATCCGGTAAACAAAACACATAAAATACATTTTTTGATGGTACTATATATTCAGCCTTCTCGATTATAATATTAGACTTAGGTATTATTTCCTGCACAGAGAAAAGTCTCGGTTATTCTGTAAGTATATGGAAGTATTCATAAAAATGACGTGCCCTTGGCTAGTAACTTTTTAACAAATGAATGCGCTTCCTTGGAAAAATATTACATTTTTTTCCGAAATCAATATTTTAAAAAAAAAATAATTTTAAGTAATATTTTGCCCCCGAAAAGCATCATAATGTTTTAAAGAAAGGAAATAGGGCCTATATGGATTAAGATCGACCAAGTAGTCATAGGGAAGAAAATCATATTATCCTCTGTACAGTTTGATGGTAATAGTGCAGAAAGATCTTAATCTTAATCTCTTTCAGCCCATTACAATAGTTTCCTTTTTATAGGATAAGGAAAGTAAAAATGTTCTTAATTAAGGATAAAATTACTGGCCCCCACCACTGGAGAATTGAGAATTTCTCCGTATCAAGAATACAAACAAACAAAAAAACAGGATTGTATGATTTAAAAAAAAAAAATCGGGAAAACGGAAAAAGGGGATATGCAATCATCAATGCGTAGGAACATTTCTCCTCTTTATAAAATTTATGATTTGTAATATAGGTCCTTTTTCGAGGGAAGCATAATTGATTTTTTTGGTTAGGACTAAGCTCAGAACAAGGTACTACCAAAAACCATATGGGCGCGAACCTCGTAAAAAAATCGAGCTACTTTACCAAAAAAAAAAAAAAAAAAAAAAAAAAAAAAAAAAAAAAAAANTACTGAATTGGTAGTTTAAACATTGGAATTTTAATTCGTAAAACTTTGTATTTCACAAAATGAATGTACCTACCATTAGAATACTTCTCACTTCACAATACAGGACTGGTAGTTTAAACATTGTAATTGCGATTCGTAAAATTTAATGTTTCACAAAATGATTGTACGATTAGAATACTTTTCATTTAACTGAACTGGTATTTTAAACATTGTAATTCGTAAAACTCTGTGTTTCACATAATGAATATACCTATCATCAGAATACTTTTCATTTCACAATACTGAATTGGTAGTTGAAACATTGTAATTTTAATTCGTAAAACTTTTTATTTCACAAAATGAATGTACATACCATTAGAATACTTCTCACTTCACAATACACGACTGGTAGTTTAAACATTGTAATTGCGATTCGTAAAATTTAATGTTTCACAAAATGATTGTACGATTAGAATACTTTCATTTAACTGAACTGGTAGTTTAAACATTGTAATTCGTAAAATTTTGTGTTTCACAAAATGAATGTACGATGAATACGTTTCATTTCTCAAAACTGAACTGGTAGTTTAAACATAGTAATTGTAATTCGTAAAACTTTGTGTTTCAAAAAATGAATGTACGATTAAAATACTTTTCATCGCTGAACTGGTGTTATTGTAATTCGTAAAATTTTGTGTTTCATAAAATGAATGTACGATTAGAATACTTTTCATTTCACAATACTGAACAAGTAGTTTAATTCAATTTGTTTTCTCACTATCTGACATTGATTGATTTTTAAAATTCATGAGTGATAAATAAAGTTCTCAATGATATTTTAATATTATTTGTTTACTCTATTTTGGTAGTATGATCCTGAAACAAAATGCTGCCAGTGAACAAAGAGGACCCTATTGAGTTTCTGAATTCGGACTGAAAAATTCCCCCAAAAATAGTGGACATTTTTTATCTTTTCATTTTCACAAAATAAAAAACATGAGCACCTAATTATAAATCTTATGAGCAGCCACTGGAACAAGGCACACTACGGAGTTTCTATTTTCAAACTAATAAGCCCCCCAAATTAGGAGAAAATAAACCACTATATTTTATTTTTAGTTTGTACTGATATAAAAATTAATCATTCTCCTAAAGATATTATTTTTACAAATAAATAGTTTCGAATATACCAAAAAAAAAAAAATAAAATAATTTAAATCCACGTCGGTTAAATGATAAATTCTAACGTTGGGTCCATCAGTTCGCGGTGTGGGTGTCTAAAGACTTATCAATAAATCGAACACAATCTTAAACATAACATCTAGAGAAATAAGAGCACAAGAAGATATCCAAGTGTTCTCAACCCGCGGACTTAATATAGCCCAAGTGTTCAGTTCACGGTTTCGCTCAATCTGGGATAATAAAATCAAAACTACTTGTCAAGTTGGAGGAAAATAGTTTCATGTTTTTTAAAAATAGTTTTAAAAAATCGAGGAAACAAATGGCAACTTCACTGAGAACAAAAGTAGAATCGCAATAACCAAGTCTGCATAATACCTATGTCAAAATGAAGGGCTAGTTACGCACGTTTGTGTCATAACAAAAAAAAAAACCTGAGAAGTTGTGGTTTTGGAGTACAACGGAAAGGGACAGAATTACAAATGACGAACTACAGAAAGCAGTTAGTGAAATCTGATGAACTTTATAAAAGAGAGAAACCCATCTTATGAGGATTGTTTACAAAGAAGAATATTAGAGATTAAAATAATAGGAAAGGTATTAATCAGAAAGAATGGTATGCTAAGTGATGTGATGGGAGCTATCAGGAGATGTTATGAGTGATGGGAGCAATCAGGAGATGTTATGAAGATTGTTTACAAAGAATAATATTAGAGATTAAAATAATAGGAATGGTATTAATCAGAAAGAA
>CM022885.1:29514740-29535942 GCA_012654025.1 Pachypsylla venusta | reverse complement strand
CATGACTCTCTGAATTTGGTAAAAAATCGGGAAATCGGCCAAAAAATCGGAAACGGTTAAAGATATCGTTCTGAAAATAGATATATGCACCCTTGGGTTCATGCAGAATATGAAGAAAAAAATTTGGTAAAAATCGGCTGAGTATTTTCGGAGGAGTAGGGTAACAAAAGTTTGCAGTTTGTAGGGAGTATAAGGCTACGCTTCGCTCCGCCCAATAAACATAATATATTTACAATTGTTATCAAACACAATTTTTTTAACACATGGGTTTGACTCTTGGGATGATATAAATCAGAACTTACTTTGTTACATGCATTACAAGACAGGTATAGGGTCAAACAGAACTCTACGGCAACCCTTAATAAATAACTAGCACATTTCTAGCATTCCTCTATTCGCCCGCAAAGCCAATCCGATGCCACTGGAAATTAAGCACCTTTATCATCAATAATGGCATCTAATCATCATTTTCGATAAGAAAATCTTGTCGATTCACGATATTCACAATATTTATAGTAAACCTTATATTCCAGTTCTTTGGGCGTCATTAGATAGTTATTGTGTGGTAAATATCTCAAAAACATTTAAAGATAAAATTTCATGGGTCGGCTAGGATTTCACCCACGCTACTACTGTATATCAGTCAGGATATTTTATCACTACATCACCAGTGCATACAAATATACATTAATAAACCAAAATATGATGACTTAATCTACAATTTTGATAGTCAGGTCACCAAAGATTCACAGATACTCGTAGATTTTAACGACTTTTATTTTTTAATAAAAAAAAGTTAAAATTAATAAATTATTTAAAAGAATGTTCAGAGTAGCAGAATCACTTTTTCTCGGAACATCGCAAAGACAAAAATGGTCTGAACCTGAGGGCTATTGAAAGCCATTCACTATTAATTTTTATAACATAAATATTTATTCGAATCAATATTCATCCGAATAAGACGTCCCTGTGACAGAGTGTGCATTGCACCAAGAAGGTACTGGGTTCGAATCCTGGTCGAGTAAATTTATTTTTCCTTTCGAATTTTCCACTTGGTCTGGTTGTGTTTGGGGGTAACTCAGTCTCATGAGGCAAATTGAGTAGCTATGTTAATGGTAACACATGGTAACATTAAGCGGTAGCTGTCAAGAGTAGCTCAGTGATAACTAAAAATACTTTTACATTTTTTAAAAATTTTACATGTTTATTCGAATCCTTTTTTAATAATCTTTGTTGTTGAAATTGTTTAAGCTAATAGTTTTAAATCCGGAGATGATTCATTATCTCTGAACTTAATATTGGGTAGTGTTCTTTATAAGGTGCTGATTGCTGCTTAAGAAATTTATATTTGGTCATACTTGATTTATAATGTAATGCTATGTGTAAAGATGTATACTCTGGTGATGTGCGCATTACAAGAACTAAACTAGATCATTAGTGGAAATAAGAAAGTCATTACGGTTTCATAAAATTAAAAGTATTTCAATTGAGCAGTGGTGACCAAAATAAGTATACAAACTGATAGGCTAGGCGCTTATTAAAAGCAAAGTCATTACAAGTTTATAAAATTACAAGTATTTCAACTGAGTAGTGGTGACCAAAATAAGTATACAAACTGATAGGCTAGGCGCTTATTAAAAGCATAGTCCTTACAAGTTTGTAAAAGTAAAAGTATTTCATTTGATCGGTGGTGACCAAAATAAGTATACAAACTGATAGGCTAGACGCTTATTAAAAGCAAAGTCCTTACAAGTTTATAAAAGTATTTCATTTGATCGGTGGTGACCAAAATAAGTATACAAACTGATAGGCTAGGCGCTTATTAAAAGCAAAGTCCTTACAAGTTTATAAAAGTAAAAGTATTTCATTTGATCGGTGGTGACCAAAATAAGTATACAAACTGATAGGCTAGACGCTTATTAAAAGCAAAGTCCTTACAAGTTTATAAAAGTAAAAGTATTTCATTTGATTTTATAATGTGTTACAAAAAATTGTAGAGCTCCAAAAAATCAACGAATATTAACCTCAAACGTTAGGGCACAATGTTAGTTCGCTTCCATGTGATGTACACCAGATAATACTGAAAACTAACACATCAGGCGACCAGACAATCATTAGTTGATTATTTATTTGGCCAACATAAAACAATCAGAAGTAAGCCAAACAAACACACATTAAAAGAAAACAAAGGAAAAAAGGACGACAAACCAAACCTAATCAGGGAAGGGAATGGATTCGTTTACTCAGGCTTTTACAACAAACTGGTTTGCTCTTATTCTCCTGGTGATGTAGAATCCTCATTTCATATTATATTTTTCAGTCAATTTTACTCTCTTTGGTGTATACTCGTATGTATAGTAAAAAGTCATAAAAAGAGGTCAGGCCTCAAAAAATGACTTTTTTGAAGAATTTGAAGAGACTTAGGCATATCGAATAGAGTTATTTGATAGGATCGAGGGCTCGTGGTTCTCTGATGCTGAAAGAAATACTACTAAACAAAGGAATATATTTTCTCAAAACCAATAAAATAAAATATTTTGGTAAACCCTGAATTAAATTTCTTTTCTCTTAATTCTTTATCATAATGATTGTCTTTATCAAAAATATAGTCTGTGTCGAAAGTGTCAATTTTACCACGTTAACCCCTACTAAACTGATATTTGTTATGTATTATTTTTGGACACAAAGCTTAGAATACCGATAGGATCAGTAATTAAGAAAGTACCAATGAATAAAATTAAATTTCAGAGCCACACGCATTTCAAAGTTAATCTTCAAATGAATCAAATTAATGCACAAATGATGCTGGACCAAATAATCTTAATCGAGTTGGAATGATTTGGTATGATCATGTGAGATGAGCTCCATGACAGAAAAGATTCTAAGAATATTGAAATAGGATTTTTTTAATTATCAATATATCATATTGCATTTTATTTTAAAAGATAAAAATTGAACTTGATCAATTATTTAAAAAAAGATGTGAAAAGATAATTTTTTCAATGTGTATAGTTTTGTGTTATTATGTCAACAGTTTTGAGGTCATTTTGTAAAATCTTATATAGGTACCATAGCTGTACAATTGTCCTCAGAATGCTGAGTTACCCCCAAACACGACCAGACTAAATATAAAATTGGAAAAATGGCGACCGACTCTAACAGAATTCGAACCCGGCAATTCTGATTTCGGATCTCATTTCTGTAGTAAATTTCCCTACATTTCGACGTACGCAAAGTCCAAAAATCTAAGGAAAAAAATATACGTCTGCGTCGTATGCCAATTTTAACATGTTAACCCCCATTAAACCATGATATTTGTTATGTGAAAAAATATAGTCTGTGTCGAAAATGTCAATTTTACCACGTTAACCCCTACTAAACTGATATTTGTTATGTATTATTTTTGGACACAAAGCTTAGAATTATTTTCAGTCATATCCAATCGGTTTCGTGCTTAAAATAATAATAAATTCATAAACCATCTTACATTGTTTTGTTTTTCGCAAACAATCTTTGCGATATTTCAGGTTTATATTAGGTTCAATTCACATTACAAAGCACAAGTAAAACACCTAGCACAGGTAAAACACAGGAAGAACATAAATCAAAGTAAAAATAAAATCTTATAAAGTTGGTGTTTACAAACATTTAGCTAACATTAAATTCACATTATGCCAGTAAAACAAGCTACTACTATCTATACTGCTATATACGCCTCCAACCAGAGCTATCTGGTAACATTCTTTCATTGTTCTTTAAATTAAATGAATAACTAATTATTATTACTTTAATTGTAAATATCGATCTAATTTGAGTATGTAATTACCAACTAATAATGTACATGTATACAAACGAGTTAAAATAATGTTTGACTAATTAATTAAAATTTATTTGTCACATGCTTCAACGATTTAATGTTTAACTGGCAATAAAAACATTTAATGTACGGGTATTTAAACATTTTATGCTCCGCACTCAGCTAGCATTCCAAACCAAAATGCTGATTTAGAATAGGTCAAATCAGAAGAGTCATATTCATTAACATATTAATTTAATGTCCATACCGGTTTCATCAAAATCAAAAAGTATATTAATGGGTTATCGTGGAAAGAAGAATCAGAAAGACGTAAGAATAACTGGACCTCACTTCGTTCAGTGAATTATTACTGCACAAGGACGTTGATGGTCCCTGCAAACTTTTTCCATAAGTCTAGCCTATGAAAGTCTTAATTTATGTAAAAGATATTGACTTTATAGGATTCCGTATCCGAGAGCTAAACACGGAACTGACGATTAAACTTAAGTTTGGGTATGGTAAAATTAAAATCAAGACATTCATATTGTAGATATGTCTTTGTCTTTGTGCTCTATCTCAAATATTTACCCGTTACGATATCCAATTGACGTTAATGATTTAACGGTAGTTCAAAGGTATTGAACATACAATATTGTAGGTGTATGAGTATGTCTTTGTGCTCTATCTCAAATATTTACCCGTTGCGATATCCAATTGACGTTAATGATTTAACGGTAGTTCAAAGGTACTGAACATATTATATTTTTCTCTTTTTTCTAAATTGGCCAAAGTGAGGTCTTGTTTAAACGTCTCTTTGAAGAATAAAATGTTGAGATTAAGGATCCCAAAATGGATTTGAATTCAATAAAAAAATCTATTAAAAGTTTAAACAAAAGATGGATGTTTCCTAAACTATCTGCTCAGGGAAAAGGAGGTTCGGATATCCCCTAACTAAACTATCTGCTCAGGGAAAAGGAGGTTCGGAGATCCCCTAACTAAACTATCTGCTCAGGGAAAAGGAGGTTCGGAGATCCCCTAACTCGGTCAAATGAGGAAAATTCAACTAATCTTCCTTTAGACCCAAAATTACTATTCAGAAGCAAACTGAGTCCAACAAAATTCTACTTTTTGTTCAGAAAAAAAAAAAATCATTACACACTCGTAGCACTTGCATCGTCAATGTTAGATCGTCTAGACTTCAATCTAATTACAGCTCTGAATTATCTTTTCTTTATTTTATTCAAAAGATAAATTGACATTTAAAATATGGCACAAATTATTTTAAATTCTACTTTTATTTTCATAATGAAATGAGGTATAACAATTTTCTCTTAATAACAGAATGACACTACGTCGCTATCATTATTATTGATGTAATTACCATATTACACGTACCGCCTATGTTGTGATTTTTTATTATTGAACACGGTATCTAACTTAAGTTAATAACAATAACTATATTTTATTATTTAAGTAAATATATTATAAAAATACAGGGTGTTAAAAGACAAGACATCTTTGAGTTCAAGCGAAGACAAAAAAAAAAAAAAAAAAAAAAAAAAAAAAAAAAAAAAAAAAAAAAAAAAAGTCTCACAAAGGAAGTACAATGTGAAGAAGAAGAAAAAATCCTTTTTATTTTATCACCCAATATTGTAATCGTTCAGAAAATTTAGAGGTAACGTTCAAATCTTTGTCAGGTCGAAAATTTGAGAAAGGAGTTTTCGATTTTTTTTTTTTACGATTGTGATTGGGGTTAAGTGAAACTTCTGAGGACAATTGATTATTTAATGTTAAAAGCGATAATTGTATTATCATTATGCGGTGAACGGTACAAGTATAAGCTATAGCTTAAAGCACAGGGATATTGAAATGATGATAAATTTAACTTGTATTTCTCTGATGTCCTCTAAAATTGTGACATAGTAACACAAATAAATATACATTTACATGATAATGATTTTTGACAACGAATTTTCAAATGTGTTTTGTTTGAGTGTAGAACTACACCTTTGATAAATCCAAAAGAATTCCAAACGCTTTAGTTTGACATGCGTATGGAATAGAGATGAAAAGGTGAGAAAACTAAACAGACTTAAAAAATGCAAAAAAAAAAATTCAATGAAAACTGTCCAGTTAACTAGCACGAGTATGCTTGCAACAAACCAACTTGCAAAATCATGACAAAACCAATTCTTAATTTGCCCCTGTATTGCAGGAGTGAAATTGCTGCGGGGATAGCTCAGTTTATTACTCACTTATGACCTGGGTTGATGCTGTGTTTGCAATACTGCCATATGAAGCCCCAATAAATTTTCAATAAATATTTTGGGCGAACGATTCAAATTTATTGAACGAATGTGATTTTTAACACCCAGTAGGTATATTTACAAACAGTCGGAGTACTTGGTTTTTGCTTTTCATATAAAATTATATTGATAATTTAATTTAATGGCCATTAGATTATATTATAGGAAAAAAAAAAATACAAAATACATAGATAAATTTAATATTTGGAATTCTTTGTGGGCTATTCATTGGCAAAAAATAAAGAAAAAATTACACCCGGCCCGCCTGTATACTCGTATCTATTTGGCCTTCAGAGATTAGCAGCTGTGTAAAGATAAAACTTTGTCTGAAATAAATAGTTTTATATGCTTAATTTTAATTGATGGTACTGACTAATCTTTTATATTTTGTGCCCCTGAAAAGTTGTAGCTATTTTAAAATCTTCGCCCCTGGCTTTTCCAAGAGTTCAAATAGTTTTTTTTATCAACATAATTTATATTGCTTTAAGTTATGTTCCTTTCAGAAGAAAGATTTAATAAACAATTCCTTAAAGAAATTTTGGTTCTCGAGATAAAGGCAAAAAATAGAAAAATGAGCATAAAATTCAATATGGTCGACGATAAAAGCAAAAATGACGAACGTTTCAGCAAATTTCCCATCTCGGGACTTTTTATAAGATTAATCAAACATTTTCAGCAAAAGTTAGAAAATCATTCAATGTTTTTTCTTTTTCTAAAATTTCTAGGCTAAACCTTTTACAGAGAATGGACGAAGTCTGGTTAAATTTTCCGCACGCCTTTTCTGGAACACTCTGTATACATTTGTAGAAGAAAATAATAATTATATTGGATACAAAATTTTGTCCTAGAATATAATGAGGGAAAAAGTAGTCAAAGAAGGCCGTAGGAAAATGCAATTCAATTGTTTGGGGCTATCTGACCTTCTAATGCGTATTTCTTGTATGAGTAATGAAATATGCAAGAACGACATTGAAATTCTAAACTAAAATGTTCATCATTAGATAGAAATTTTGGCAACAGCCTCACTTATCTTCACTATTATTATTCTCATGTAGGCGTTTTAAAAACAAAAAGAAAGGGGGTGTGTAAACAAAACGGCGAAATTGATGAAATAATTGTGTCTTATTGAAAGCAATGAAAACAGCCACGAGAAAAATCACGTGTTTGTTCATAAATGAAAAGTCTCAATAAAACGATTCTGAACAATGTATGTACAAAGAATTTAAAATATTCAAAATAAAAGGTTCATATTTTGCTTTAGGTTTGATTGTAAAGAGTGTTCTTTAGAGCTTCAAAATTGATTGAGACGTTACAAAAGTATTTGAACATGGTTTTATTGAAATTGTTTGAACATGATTTCGGACATATGGACGCAGCGACTGGCTCAAACGAAGTCAAAGTTTCGACCACATTATCAAAAAGCTGAAGACGTATTTCGTCGATGGCACAGTGGATATTGCTTTCTAAATGTTCTAACGTTTGGGTGTTTGTTACTTTAACTTTTTTCACGCAGCAACTAATCCACGTGATTTTTTGCATGGGGATCGTTCAAATATGGCGGAGAGAGATAAAGATTTTTTTTTACTCCACACAGAAAGGCCGTGATTCGTAGTCAGCTGGAGTATAAGGCGGAACCTGCTAGTGATAAAATATATTTCCATAAAATATTATCATTTCAACTGTCAAGATAGCTCTTAGAATTTACTAGCTTTTTCTATTACACTTTCAAGTTTTTCTATTGAAAGCTGTTCTAAATTTTCGCAAGGCTTAAGTTGTTTAATGAGGAATTTTATTTTTGTACTTCTTTAAAACACATTAAACTGAGCTTAAATATTAACGAGGAGGTATTATAAGAAATTATTTCATACAAATTAATACTCAAAATATATTACCAAGAAAGCACTAAAGTATGTCTTTAGTAGTTATAGAGCACACATAAAAATCACTTTTTATTTTTTTCATGTTTACAAACTTGCAACTTTTAGGTGTAAACAGATTAAAAAAGCATTATTCTATGCTAAAATTGAATCATAAATTCATATTGAATATCAACGATCTGGAGTGGTTCGGGAAATGACAAATTTCAAAACTTTCAACTCAATAGATTTTATATATGTTCTCTTCATTGGAAACTATCCACAATCAAAAAAAGAAAAGAAACGAAACCAAGTAAGCGCAGCAAACCAAGCCCAATCCAGCGGAGTATATATAGTTGATTTGTGTACTTTGTTGTTTTGGAACAATCTGGTTTGCTCTGTTTGTTGTCCTGGTCCACTATACATCATATTTCATATTATATTTTTCACTATTTATTATTCTTTACTTCTTTGTATCGTGGATTTTTACTATGAGAATTGACTCACGTGGATTGTGGCCATGAGAACTCCAAAAGAGCCACTGTGGTTGGTGGCCCTAAATAAGTTATATTGAGTTAATTTCAGTAGCTCTGAACCATTTTTAATCTAGGATAAATAGTTTTTATAACAAAGTTGTCTATTTATTTTATTGGATTTGCAATACAACCATTCAAAAAATTAATCGTTTTTGTTAAATCTGATTTGGACTGATAAGGGATATATCGTCCATCCAAAATTTGTGGGTATTTTTTTAACCAATATTTTACCCACGCCACCAACAAATAGATGATGGTTATGGGGCGCATATCGAAAAGCAAAATTAACTGACTTTCGTATGTTATACATTGATTAGAGAAAAGGACGACGTTCAAGATCCGTACCAAACTTTGATTTTACCCAATTTTCCCTCTTACCTATTGTGCGTTAGACACAATGTAATCCTAGATATTACATTTTTGTGTTATTTATGATCATTAACTCAACTGGATTGTTTTTATTACTATAGATTTCTATAACTTTCTGACAATTTGAAAAATCGACTTGGTGTATAAATCGTTCTGTATAAATCGAATTCCTATTAATAAATTGTATCATGTGTATAATTAATGGATTTTAGTGTAGACATCTATACGTCCAATGATTAGTTACTAGTAACTAATAAACATTACTTACTGTTAAAATAATTAGTTTCATATATCTATATAATTTATACGTTTAATGCCCATAAACTCTTTTGATGAAAACTAACTTCACTCGTCTAATTTTCTGATGTAAATTTTATAGGATTTATTCTCAAGGTTTACCAAAATGGGTCAAGTCTGAATAGCTATATTGAACACTGACTGACAAATGAGTTATATCTTCCAATCATTATACATTATTTGAAGAAAAAAAAGAGTCATACTTGACATTGCGAGAAGTTGCTTGAGGGTGACATCCTAACGGGCCGAGTCCACCCGAGCTGATATATAACACATAAAACAACTCGATAATATTCTTGTATTTGGCTTCTGATGATGCAATTATACTATTGCAGAGATTGATATGGTTCTGGGGGCTCTTGTGCAGAAGAATAGATACAATTAGTAGAAAACAACCGGGTCCACCCGAGCAACTCTGCAATAGTATTATGTTTATGTTAATACGATAATTGTAGTGCAGTGCTTGACATGGTTGTGGGGGTCCATGTCAATTATTAGTCTCCAAAACCAGGAATTTAATTGTGTTAAGCTAATATGCTTGTCAAAATGTGGATCCCCGTTTTATTGTTAAATCTTTAGTTCGTGTTTATTTCATGCTTATATTCGAAACAAAAACCTCCTGCTTGCGAATCTATCGCTTCTACCAACTGAGCTCTAGCCTCCAAGAATAAATGTATGATTAAAAAGAGCAGTCTTTAACATATTCATAAAAAAATGTCCGGTAGTCCTTAAAAAGATTAAAAAAAAAAAAATTCCACATAGGTACTTTGAAAAAAAAAAAAAACTTATCAAAACCATGTGGATTTAGAGCCCTTACGAAGCTAAATAAAGTTCATCCCAACCCTGCCCAACCAAATTTTTCAACTACCAGTCAATAAAACTTTTTTTTAAGTACGATGATTTGGGCCCCTTGCAAAAGTTGATTAGCACGTGGGGTAAATATTTATTTTTAGATTTCAAACGTTCAGAAGTAATAAAACCAAAACAGGAATTTAATTATGTTAAGCGAATGCTTGTCCCAATGTACCCTATTTTCAAACCAACAAATTTCGGGTAACGAATCCGAAACACTATGAGATAAAAAAATAAGTTCTCCCCTCAAAGAACAGTTTAGGAATTGCTGATAGAACTTATCTGGTCACTAGTAACCAGTAGATGTTCACTATAACTAGCGACTCTAGCATCATTAATTAACAATACACTTAATTGCAAATCTATATTCCACGATACAAACTAATGGTTGACATCTTCATTGTATCAGCTTCTGCGAAATCGGACATAACTTTCCAACAAAAAAATAATGACATTGCTATCTGGAAGATACTGAACAACGATTTCGCATACAGTTAAACCTCGAATCGAAAAACATAGCTTTTACTAATTTTCAAATTAGGAGAAAACTTTTCAAAATCTATCTACGCCGCCGCGCTGTCTCTAAGTAACGTCAAAAGACATTTTTTAAAACTTCTACCAAGCCAGCCGGTACATCATTGTGCAAGCCGAATGTTGGGGAGGCTGATATACTGTTTGTATGGTCTGGTCTTGTATGTACAAACAAGACCACCAGACCAGAAGTTATTAACCCGACCAGGATTTGAACCTATTAGGTCCAAGCCGAGTGTGATGCCCAGTCAATACCTAGGGGTAATTCTTTATTTATCTAATTAGCCAAAAATAATTGCGGGTTGCGAAGTCTATGTGATATGAGACAAACAAAAACGATCAACCAATAACTGGAAAGGTAATGGCATAAATAACATTGTCCAAGGATTTGTCATTGATTGACCAAAAATTACAGGATTTGTGTTTTGTGTGATTATGTGAATATCTAAATATAGCAATATGAAATATTAGGTAGGTTCTTTCTTGAAACTCCAATTTTAGCCTAATTAGTTGCAAATACATTCGTACAGACACTAGATTAAGCCACATCACAGGAGGAATTATTCAATTATTACATTAAACAAATTATTCAGCGACCGAACTGTTGCCAAAGTATTAGTTTTTTGTGTTGAAAAGCGCATTATACGATACGCCACATACAATATCTGTGTTTGCATTATCTTTTAGCATGAATTTGTACAAGTATGTAAAGATTGCATACAAACGTTAGGAGATGATGATCACAGTATCAGATTTTTTTAATGCAGTTTAGAGATACCAAACACAGATATTAGTAGGAACTTTTATAATAGCAAGCATAAGGATTCAAAGAATATATTGACATCGAACATGTTATGGTACATATTTCACTCATTAGTATTTGAAATAACTCAAAATCACGGTTGTAAATGCAATTTGAAATGAATGTCTTCAAACCTAACCAAATGATCAATCATTTCATTAGGCTAATTGTTTGCCCGTAAGGAATAAAAAAAAAAAAATTCTTCAATTCATTTCAACGCGTGACGTTCATGCAAATTTTTGCAAAAATAGTTTGATAATTTAAAATTACATTATTCATTTTACACAGTGCCATAAAACAATGGAAATGAATTGAAGTTTAGCGAAAAAAATGATGGTCAATCCACGCTTTGTCTCCAGAGGTCCATTGAAGAGAATGTAAAGTACAAAGTACCTAGAGCTTCTAATAAATAGTTCATCACTTCGTGAACAACAAATGCGGATTGCAGTAACATTTTCACATCTTCATACAAAATACACCGCAGTCGAGAAATACGCAGCCGATAATTTTTTGACACTCAACGTTAGATCTACAAGCGCCTATCGCGGAGCATAGTTTCGAATAAAACACAATATTTTCCTTAGCTAAGAAATGAAGTTGTTTTCTTTCAAGGGTCAGACCAATTACAGTTAAAACTGAAAATGCAGAGAAGATATCTCAGCATTAGACGAAAGAGACCTTGCTAGCATTGCTCTTCTTTAGGCGGTAATGAACAATCTGTTATAACAACTCTTTCTATCCTAATAAAAGATTCTTTCCCAAGAACATTTGGTATTCCGAGTTTTATAATGTTTGTCATGTCATTTATAACCTCTTTTTCAGCCCAATTAAACCAAAGTATCGTTGGATTTTTTTACTCGAAAAATTCGCACAACGTGGCAAATTGACAGGAACTGTCAGTTCCCATATGCGATTTATTTTAATGAGAATATATGAAAAATCTGAAGTTTTTGTGAAAAAAATCAGAAACGATCCGGATGTTAAATACGTTAAAATCCGAATTCGTGATAGTGATCAATAAGATCGAGCCACCTGTTTCTGGAACATCAAAAAATTTAATGACCGGCATTTCACATATAAATGTTTTTTTTTTTTTATATATAAAACCGTGTATGCACCCAACAAAAAAATGCGATGGAATTTTTTATTTTTACAGTAATTTCATATTCTTTTTCCTTTTCTAAATACTCGAAGAAGAATTGCAACACTAATTATTATGAGAGGAATCGTGAAATTTCCACTGCACTTCCCAGGCACCGTAGATTTTGATTGTTACCACCATAAGTATCGTTCTAATCTATTTCTACTGTATTATCACGGTGCATAATGTAGGGAGAAATCACCTACTACGCAACTGTCCATAGCACGAGAATTGAAATTCAATTTCTTCTGAAATATTGTCATTGAAAATGATGGTAGTCAAATCAAAAACAAAATCTCCCAGTATCAGTTACGAAAGTTGAAGCTAGTTTAAATAAGCATAACATTAAAGTACACCCACACACAAAGATACGTAATGATACTTTTCTTGTTTTTTAATACCTCACCAGTAAAAAGTTATGAACGCTCAATTTACAATAAAGGAAATAATGACGCATATCAGATTTAATTAATTAACAAGGAATTCTCATTGAAAATCGTAGGAACGATTTACGTTAAACACTATTTCTTTCTCTCTGTTGAGAACTGTTATTTAAATATTTTAGACAAGTGCGTGGTGCGGTCCATATCAACTAACATAAACTAATCCTGGAGTGATGTTTGATTAAAAATTTTTAATGTATATTATTAGCGATCTCTAATTCAAATTAGAAATGATTTCGGCTATAGAGAAATAATATTTTCATTTGAACTTAAAAAAGGGTTAACTATAAACTAATAATATAGCAAAACTACGGGTAACTCGTGTCAAAGGCCAAAGAAAATTTGCAAAATAATATTGATTATTTTGCAAATATAGATAGATAAATCATGGTAAAACCGAAGAATTCACAACACACATGTGATCAAAAAACTTCCACAACTTCCATTTCGTCTAAATATTTAAATGAATATTACCACTGAAAGGTTCGGGAAAGCAGTAATTTGGAATTTTGGAATCACAACAAAGCTTATTCGAAATAATCAAAGCACGTTCCCAAAATGTGTTAGCTAAGCCTTTCGGGAAAAACCTGATTTTCAATTTTTGTTATATCAACAAGAGTTTGTTCATTTTCATAAACTTATAGAACATTTATGTAACTATCCTAGTTTCCACATACCCAGTCGTGGTATATGCATGCGAAACATAGACGATAGAAAAATATGAATGAGATTTATTGGAGTCAGTGGTGAGGAATGACAAAGTCAAGCTGAAGAAAGAAGTGAAATAATTAACTGTGCTACTCAGGCACAAACATCCAGCACCAACCTCATGGAGCTAAGAGACCTAGTAGGAAGACTGAGAAAATAATACGTACACCAACTGAAGAGAGACTATAGCAATAGACACACACGAATAGCAACAGCAACAACAAGTGATGCTTTTGAGCATTTTGACTCATAGTTACTGATATGTGAAGAACATCTTTCAGGGTTTAATGTTTATGATGTACCTAGTATTATAACGTAAACCCGCTTTTTAGGAATGGAACAGTAGAGATTTTTGTGGATTTGACGCAAGAAATAAAGTATACTTTGAATTCTAAAAGTTACATGCAATATGACAAATTGTTCTATATGCTCGTTCAACTATTTTTAGAGTTAAAATCGAGAAAGTATTGGAATACAAGTGTAAGGACCAAAGAATTTGTTGGTATTTCCTTCGGAAAAAATAATAATGTTCAGTTAAATAAATCATTACAAGAAGAAAGTTTTTTATATAAATAAAATTAAGAATCTTAAAATGACCGCGATTGTTTGTAAAAAAAAGCAACAAAAAAAAAAAAAAAAAAAAAAAAAAAAAAAAAAAAAAACAATAGTAAGCGATCGAAACGTGAACTGCATACATTAAATTGAATAGGTAATAATAAAATAGGTTGCTGTGTGATATAAAACAATGCCCTGTCTCACTTGTTTCCAATGAAGGAAGAAAAGAAGAAGTAAAACCTACTTGGCCGCACAATCCGCACATCCTTGCAAACTTCGTATGATTTAATTGTAAAGAGGAATATAACTACACTTCACTTAATTATCTTTGATATTTTTTTTTGTACACACAAAAGTGAATTACAGAATGGAATGAAATATATAGATTTGAGATTTGAAAATATTTGGAGCTGATAGATTTGTATCTTCAAGGCTGGTGGTTCAAATTCAAGTATGAAAATAGAATTTATCAATAAAAAAAATAAAAGAATTTATCAATATGTATTACAGAAAGTTGCATACATGAATAGCCCATACGGAAGTGAAGATAAATATGGTACGTCTTATCCAAATGGACGCCCTCAAACTATAGCCAGGAAAATGAAAAACACCGAATTTTCAAGTTTAAATACAAGTTAGGACCAATTTTTGCAAGGAAATCATGGAATTAGCGGTAGAAAATAAATAGCCTACGCCTTAGTTTTTAATTTGGATACTTATTGATCTACCCTCGTAGCTTCAGAATAGTCGTGAATCGTGGAATGTCTCGACTTCAGATCTAATCTCTTTAAGGCCGGAGAATCTAAAGCCACAATTCCCATTAAGAAAAAAAGACAAGGACTATCCAATGAACTAAGTGTTCTTACCGAACACAAGAAATTGACGACTAGCAGACACGAAACTATAATGGTTGCTTGATGTAAAATTTGAGTGGACTTTTAATTTTTCAATTCTAAGGAGATTTTTTTTAACCTATATAATCTCTGTATGAATACGAAAATTCACTACCATTGCTGCCGTTCGCAAGCAAAATAATGAACTTGTACATTATAATTATATGAAAGAGACTGATTCCGTGGTTCCACCCAGTATGTTAAGACAAAGAAAGCTAGAAGTATAATATGGAAGTTAACTTCTGTGTAATCATGACACATAGCAGACGTACATTATGAAAGAGACTGATCCCGTGGTTCCACCCAGTATGTTAAGACAAAGTATAATATGGAAGTCAACTTCTTTGATATGTTTTTGTTTCGAGATAAATAGATTTATTCTAAATGATCATATAATGTGGCTAGTCTTATGAAATACCAGCCAGACAATAAACAAATATTTTGACTGGGATGTGGCATAGATTACTATGTAATACAAAATAACTTCGATTGAGGTGTTCAGCGCTCCCCTGGTAAACAGGAGTGCCTGGGTTCAATACCCATCTGAGGCAGGATTTGTACCCATTAGAGTATTAGATCTCAAAAAATAGACTACTAAGGGTTAGATGGTAGAAAATAAATTCGCCAAATAGTAACCTCCCACTCAAGAGTCTACTTTTTGTTATCAGGCGTAATTATTTAGAAGAAAATGTCATTGGGCTTATAATAATAATAATAATAATAAAAGAAAATATTTTATTTACATGAGAGTGGTGATTACAAAGTTCTTTTCCTAAACTATTATGGGCTTCTTAGAATCTCATTTATTATCACTCTATTTAACTACTGCGCTAAGTCTGTTAATATAACTGTATGGAATCCATTTCTAATACATGACAAGAGGTATTTGATATTTGCGGATGTTTGACACTGTAAATCTGTATAAGTCTCTTTCCGGTGTTTAAGTTTTAAACTGTCATCATGTATTCGTACTAATAATAAACAAGAGCACATGTCAATTATATTTATTTGTAACACAAGACCTCTACGTGATCTAGTGCGCACCAAATTGCTGCTTTCACTGAAGGGATTCGAGTGTAAATTGGGTTGAATATAATGAAATTTATAATAATAATAATAATGAAATTTATAATAATTTTATAAAAAAAATTTGGGGTTAAATATGACACTTTTAGAAAATTAAGTATTAAGTAGCTATGGTATTGCGAAAAACTATATACCTAGTTGTATGAGGTACCTAAATAAAATGTAGAGTATAAATTAATATTTGTAGAGTTGAAAACCATAGACTTTCAAGGTATTGTTTGGGGCAACTCAGCAATTTGCGGACAATTGAGTATGGTGCTGTAGCACAAACACAGAAATATGTTAAATATAGCGTAGAGCATAGTTGTTATGGAATACTAAAAAAAATCGAGAAAATGTTGAATTTTCTCGATTTCTTGTGAAAAGGTACCATTAAAACATTCATAAATATTACTAATACCAGAAAATGTTTTAATGCCAAACAATCTGGTGTGAACATCATACGAGTTTCCTTATCTATAAAAAAGAGATATGAGATTAATAGGCTGAAATTGTTCCGTTGCTCATCGCATGCATAAAATATGATAAGGTACCAAACTTGAAGATCTTACCACCGTTCTATTTTAGAAAGGATTCGCGAAAACCGCTAAAAAACGTCAAAAACCCGCCAACTGTAGATTTCAACGAAATGTTTAAAGTCTTTAACACGCACTCACAGTTCTTGTGATATCTTGTTTAGAGACAGACTGTAAATAGACTCACACGCATCAATGGCTGAAACTCGAGATTTGGGACCTGGGTTCCTTTCCTTCTTATAGGATAAGGAAAGTAAAAAAAAAAAAAAAACTCAACAAATATACGATTTCCTATAGCACAGTTAAATAGTGAACACCTTGTATTTGTTGAGTTCATAATATGTATACATATTTACATATTACAAACTCAAGAAAATCATTATTTAAAATATTTAATGAAATAAAAGAGATTCTTTTTGAATTATTAACATAATTATTTTAGAAAATTGACAAATTGAAGAATGATCATCTGAAAATGACCAGATTCATAACGCAGATAACTCAAATAGACGCAAGTATCTTCGTAAAGGTCTTCCGCTTAAACATAACCTGTTTGAACTTAACGCAAAATAAAAAATAAATATCGTAGATAACTATTATTTCTCAACAAGTATCTAATATTTAATGAAAAATCTATATTAAAATAAATATATTAAGATTACAATTATTTGATTAAAGGAATTTTTGCAAACATTCAACAAGAAATATCTACACCACCGAACAAAAAATTGCGTCAAAATTGTTTGGTAGATATTTAGTGAACACTAGTAAGATCTAAAATTAAATTAAAACTTATACTTAAACAATTTAAGTTTAAATTTGTAAAATGGTCCAATAATAAATTTAAAACATGAAGATTGGTACAAAATTTAATTTAAAATACGCAGAGGCAAAATTAAATGCAAAAAATGAAAAATGATCCGAAACTAAAATTAAAACATGAATCCAAAATGTAATTGACTAAATTGAGAACATGAAGAATGATACAAAATCAAATTCAAAACAAAAATTTATTATTTGTTAAGATTTAGGATACCATAATAAAAAAACTGTGGAAATTTCGATCGACTTGGCGCAGAGACCTGTGACAGAGTGAAAATTCTTTTAATGTTGTGGTTCTTTGATGTTTTCCATATTTTATTAAGATTAAATTCTCAAAAAAGCTCATTCTGTGAAAATTTCTTCTTCTGTGAGATAGACATACTTTGAATGCTTAATGGTAGCTATCTACTTGTACCTTTCGGATATGCAACCTCTTAAAATGACTCAGCTCATTATTTGAGGTGTTTTATATTCATAGATACTTCATGATTTGTATAAAGAATACAACCCAGTCGAACTGCGCAAAATAATTATTTATGAGTCTCATTTTTTGCATTAGAGTGTATATTCTATATACATTTTTTAAAGAAAGAATACTACTCGCTTCATTACTCGTCTAATTACAAAACTACTTTGATTAGAAAAAAGTAACCATCTCATCTTCTAGCAAAAACTCTCTAGGAATGCTCATAGAAATTTTTGTGTCTGTTTGTTTTTTAATGTGAAATAATTGTGCGCACGTGTTAAAAGTTATCTATTTTTTATATAACTAATATCTTTTCAGAGACATCTTTCTTATCATAAAGATATTATTTCATATTCTCTGGCAACTAATGATGATGAACTAACTTAACCTTTTATTTCTGCCAAGACATTTGCACCAGATACTTCTTTCCTGGATGTGTTTAATTTAGTCTCCACTAGCTTTTCGCCATGCGTCTTAAAGGAATGGCGTTTTCATGAAAGATAAAATGTGGCCTCAGTCGCTTTTTGCAGTCTTTGGCATATAAATTCTTTCAAGGCAATAAAAAATGCTGCGTGCAAGAAGAACAAACCAACCAACAAACATATAAAAGACATTTAAAATATTACTAGCAAGCCTCGCCTGTATTGCGAAGCGCTTTAGAGGCATGGCCTGACATACCAAGATAAAATGTAAGCCATTTCAATACCACCGAAGGGAGCAAGCCAGCTTCATTAGATAACAGTCATACAGAAAATTTGGTGTTAAGAAGGGCATTCAGACTTTAAAAACTGTGCTTCAAACAAATATTGAAAGTCATAAGAAAGCGCTGTTTCTATGCAGGGAGAGTAAGATAATGTGAGAAGCAAGCGAGGGTTACCGTGCTAGGAAAGGGTTACAGCTAAAGGCACAGTACAGATGGTTGCAGCATGCCTGAAGACTTAAGTAAAGCCATGCTAACTCCAATAGAAATGGGAAAAGGTTAAGTTAAAGAAGAAGAGGAAGATCACTTTTCGGCATATAAAGTATTTCTATGTAGGAAAAAATATTGTAGAAGAATTATATTTAGGATGTTGCCAGTAGTATTAACATATCCTTACACTTTTGTATTCCAATACTTTCTCGATTCATTGAACCAGGAGTATTCTATGGGCGCAAAAGTTAGGCTGTTCCTCGCTCTTTTGTGGGGACCAACACTCGAATATGATTGGAAAATGCAAAATACAGAAATAATGCAGTAAGATGCAGAGTGCTGACCATCCATCGAACCCAGCTGCAAGATCTAGTCAATGCATTAACAAGATAATAGTATCCATTGGACACGATGTGACACTGGCAATGATCTGTAGAGCGTTCATACGATAGATATATCCGCCACTACACACTACGAAGTGCACACAAAATCTTTTATTATAAGTGAAGATATTTAGTTGCTCCATGCTTATTGAAATAGGTTTGTAGGTGGCAACATGTTATCTATTATAGAGAACACTGAAGGTATGCAAATCAGGAGGCGCACTGCGCACACCACTATTCTATACGCTTGTTTACTTTTTGTTACAGGGTCCCGGTATGAAATAATCACCAGCTTATTATTATTTTCATTCAAGAAAAAATAATGCGCTTTCAAATAATGATTTATGTTTTAATTCGATTCATTGATTTTTTTGTTTATAAAAATAAAAAAAATTCTAAAAAAAATTGGAAAATAAATTTGCCTTAATTTTTAAAAATATAATATTTTTTTTTAAAAAAAGTAAACAAAATACTCTATTTTTTAGTTAATTTTATTTTTGATCACTGCAATTTCTATTACTATTTACGTAGTACGCGTGCTCAAATCGAACCATAATTTTATAGACCACGAATTCAATATGATAACCAGGTAACAGGGTAGTGGTATTTTAGTATCTTTAATAGTACCGACCGAACCTTAACTGTAAAATTTGTTTTAGTATTAGATGTTATATTTCAAATACAAATAATATTACAAGTTCGATATGATTTTGTTACAATTTCAAGGACAATGGCAATGGTTCTTGGGTGCCTATGATATAAGATGATTTTTTCTTTTAGTAGCAAAGACATATATCTGTCTTTGCTACTAAAAGTAAAAAACTTTTGTGTTTTTTGCTCATGTTTTTGCCATGTCCACATAGCAACATAATTTAGGTTTAAGTTTGCAGTCTCGTGAATAAATAGTCTTCAATTGCACTGTGTACTTTTTAGGATGAGTATAACAAATAAAATACAGTTTGGGTGTCACGTTCTTTCACACAAACCATTAGATGTTAAAGTACTTTCTCTAAATGCAATAATACACCTGGTGATTCAAGCTCACTATGAGAGTGCAAAGCTTAAAGTACCTTACCTAAGTTTTATATTATGTAATAAGAGGACATTTTGACCTCTAATTGGTAAATATGTTCAAAGAATGATAATAAAGAGAGAAAAAAGTTTAAATAAAATCAAATTCAATTCAATGATAAGATACAAACATTGCAATACCAGATAGCAACAATGTGATGAAAGCATGGTCTGTTACAGACCATGCTTTCATGTTACGGTTAAGCTAAATTCGCGTAAGACGTGATTTTGAAAATATTAAGCATGTTATCTATTAAGCAGATATCTATTGTTTACTTAGTGTGTCGAAAAGATGAACTTTGCCAAAAGAACTTTAATTAGAATAGAGTAATTATTCCTCAGTATTGTAGAACCTAATGCTAATGCCAAATTGGGTATCACCAAATATTTGTTTTTTAAAAAACTATCGCAAATTTTCACTACAAAATAAATGGTACGGAAAACCGTACTAGACTTTCTCTTCCTTAATCATTCCATCAGACTACCACCGAATGAAGATGTTGCTCTTCTAAAGTTTTAAGTCTTTTAGTGATATTATTGTTATATTTCTATTGAAATGATCAACCTGTATATGGGATATACACCCTGTATTGTATTTCTTTGATCTCTCCGTTTTTCTTTTTCTTACAGTGAATCAGGAAGGAGAGGGGACGGGGTGAAGGGGGGAGAGTCAATGAATGTTTACTATACTGCTCAGGTTGTCTAGGAGGATGGACGGGGTGAAGGGGGGAAAATAATTTATGTCGTATTTATGTTGTTTTACGTTTTAATTATTTATAAACGCGTAGTTTTTTTTTTTTTTGATTGCGTAATGGAAATTCTTTGATACTAGATTTTGCGAGAACGTTTTGAATGAAGGTATAA
>CM022885.1:29490834-29513721 GCA_012654025.1 Pachypsylla venusta | reverse complement strand
GACGTTCTTGGTCCTAAATCGTGGAGGGGGGGGGACTCTGACTAAATGCTACAAAACAGTGACTATAATGAGTCGAATAATCTCTTTAGGCCCCAAACATCAATTGTTTTGAATTTTAAGTGAATAAAGTGGACCGTTTTCTTTTAGAAGCGATAGTCAATTGAAGGAGCTTATCGACCCCACCCACGGGGCCCCTGAGGAAGACGCACCCAAATGGGCCCATTATTATTATTTTTTCATAAAAAGATGCCATAGTTACCCATTTTAAATTTCCATTTTAAGGACCATTTTGGCCCCTGGCGGCCCCCCTGATAGGGATAAACCCTCTTGAGAACATTTATTTTAGATAAAATGGTTCCATAATTACTGATTTTAAATTTCATCAAAATTGGTTATGTGGTTTGGATTTTAGAGATTCGGACCCAAAAAACCTGTTCGGGGGGTTAGGACCGCCCCTGGGGGTGATATCGAGAAAAAGAAAAATATGGGTCGGGCTTTTTGCCCAAAGATGTGCCAAATTTCATCAAAATCGGACCAGTGGTTTGGCTTCCAGAGCTCTGCACACGATTCCGTACGTACGTCCCAAGTTGGAATTTTTTTTTTGGCCCCATGGCTCCAAATATTTCCACTTCAAAAATGACCCGAAAAAGTGAAAATATGGCCCAAAAGCAATAGGAAATGATATATTTGATCTTTATTTTGGGTTTTGGGTTCCCGTCAGACAATTTTTTGGACCAAAAAAAAGTCAAAATTTGCTGCACGAATACAATACTTTATCTTCTAGAGGAAGAGAAAGTAAACAATCTGATCCATAGAGTATAATTATTATAATCACAATTTGGAAACTTGAAACAGTTCTGAAGGCGAAATTTCTTCCAATTCATCTACTATTGTTGATACTATTTCGAAACAAAAGTCGCATTTTTTAACAACTATTTAAAATTATAAATTAATTGTATAAATTTCGATACAATTATGAGTTTATGCTTACTAACTTCGTTACTTGAGGGTGATGGTGTAAAATAACGTAGCAAGAAATTCTACAATTTTACCAATTATGTTTGTTGAACTGATGTAATTATATGTTTCGGCAAACATCTTTTTTAGATCTGCAGTCTCATACAACTGATGCCACTATTGATGAAGAAACTTGAAACAGTTCTGAAGGCGAAATTTCTTCCAATTCATCTACTATTGTTGATACTATTTCGAAACAAAAGTCGCATTTTTTTACAACTATTCAAAATTATAAATTAATTGTATAAATTTCGATACAATTATGAGTTTATGCTTACTAACTTCGTTACTTGAGGGTGATGGTGTAAAATAACGTAGCAAGAAATTCTACAATTTTACCAATTATGTTTGTTGAACTGATGTAATTATATGTTTCAGCAAACATCTTTTTTAGATCTGCAGTCTCATACAACTGATGCCACTATTGATGAAGAAAACTGTATTTTCTTCAATTAATATTATTTTAGGTATTTTCACAAATCGGCAAATATTTCTGCCCTGCAGTAATCTTTGGAAATACAGAGACACAATGTTGCTTCTAGTCCCTTTCAGTTTGAGTTGTTTGTTGGATAAAACATTATGTATTGTGTGCAGTAAAATATAAAAACTTAAGAAAGTTTTAATATTTTTCTAAAAAATGGAAAGACATGTAAATTGAACACACAACTATTAAATCAACTCTCGACCTAGTGCTACTGAAATAAATTTTCTCGTTTGTTTTCATCTTCTCACGTGAGCATGCAATCAATGTGCACGAGCTTTAAAGCCTAAATTAATAACCAGATTCTTGAACACATTAACACAGCATGACTTATAAAATAATTATTATGAAATGACCAGCCAGTCTTACTATGAAGTACTTAATAACTAGACGAGTAAAATTAAGACCACCATAAAGCTATACTTTCTTCTAAAAGAGATAAAATATATATTGTATATAAAATTGTAACTTTTCAGGACATTAAAAGTGTATTAATCTTATACAAGTAGCCTCTAGATATCAAATGCGGCCTGTATATAAAATCAAAAAAAAAAAAAAAAAAAAAAAAAAAAAAAAAAAAAAAATACAATGATAAATTAGCTTTTGAGATAAAGGATACCTATCCAAGTGGCGAATTACAACTGATATCAACAGCTTCATTCTTCCTCTTGATGGAAGGCCCATCGCACATACAATATTATTGATTTATATATTTTATGGTCGATCTACCTAACTATTTAGGTATATCGATTCCTGGCCCAAACCAACCTGGGTAAGATCAATGTGAGGATAGCTGGTTTAAATGTTTTCAGCCAATAATTCCCCCGTTTCGAATGATCTAAGATCTTAATGAGACGTTATAGATACAATTTCATTTAAAGAAATAAATTCTGCAGGTTAATCTATATTGCAAGGAGCAAGCTAAAAAAAAATTCTAAGAAAGCTCCGAAAAAAGAGTATGCATAGATAATTGGTCTTTGAAATTTGTGAATGTTTTTAGTCTATTTCGATAATCTTTCATGTCTTAGTTCAGGTACCTACACACACATACAGAGCATCCAAGTATATTACATTCCAATGATATTTTGAAAGCGGAGAACACACAACAGTAGTAAGTGCCTCAGAGCGAACAAGTTTTATTCGATATTATTTTATACGCATCTTGAAACGTAAAATATCAAATATTAATGGTATTTTTTCGTTATCGGTAAAAGATCGTTTTCGAAAATAATAAACAAAGATTTCTGCAATATTAAATTAAACTTTGAAGTACTATTTCTGTACCCACCTTTTTGTTTTTAAAGTCCTATTGTCATTTGCATATATTGTATACAAAGCAGTTACCGGTTATAAATTCATTGTGCCAGCAAAAATACGCGTGTAATAGAAATTGGATAAAACCATTCACAATTTCAATATTGCAGATAGATTTGTAGTTAAAGAGTAAAGATATAAATATAAATAAATAACGAAATAAGACCAAACAGTAATTTCCAAAATATCTTTCTGAAATATTTGTCCCGACTTAGAATGGAACTATTCAATTTCTTTGTGCTAACAGAATAGGTACAACCATAAACAATTTCGTATCACCGAGTAAAGATATAAATAATATCTTAGACCCAATTCTGAAGACAATATTGGAACCGCCACTGATTTGTGTGAAGGAGGGTTAGAGTAGGAATTTTTCTACGTGTGCCTAGGTGTCCAGTTCAACGTATCGGTAGAAGAATGGAACATCTTTTATAAGAAAAAAGAAGAAGAAATAAATATGTATCCAACAACTACCGACCTGAGAAGATTTCAGGTGTAATTAGCGGCTTTACGTTTATTTTTTACAATACTAATTTTATATCTTGTTTCAATAAGAAGAACACCGTGGTATGGCGTAGTGCCATTATTCTATCTGTTACAAGTTTACTTTTCTCATGTAGGTTCAGAACATTGTTAGCTAATTTGAATAAACGAAATAAAATGTGAACCTTAAGATAGATCGTTAGAGCAACCCTAAATAGTAACACCAGCATTGCACTCACAGAAATATTTGATACATTTCATGTTTACGTTCAGGCAAGATAACTTGGAGAGATATTTTAATGAGAGTTTATAGTCAACGCTCTATCGGGGAAATGTCCGTTTCCATCCATTTCATTATGGTCTAAAGTATGACAATAATGGTCTAAATGATCTCTCATTAAACTCAAAGTCCAGTTGGTATACTGACTGACTGGTGTCTCAGAAAACATCAAAATAACATGGGAATCTTCGGAGAAAACCTATTGTGTGTAAAAATGAAGAAGGAGCCTCTTGTGTAACATTTGATTGCAGCGCCTATTCTTAATTGGAGAGTTCATATTATTAAGTCACTAAACCCCGCAACAAACTAGTCACAAATAATCTAGTAAGCAAACTGCTCATGCCACCAGCATTTGAACCTTAGCTATAGAACCAAGCTTTACCCCATCAAACAAAAAACCTATGAGGTTGAGGTGAAGGATACCAAACTTTAGGAGGTAAAGCTCCATAAAATGTGACACACAATGGACAGTTGAACAGGACAGAATTATAGTTTGAAAAAGATTGATCAAATTTCGGATTACACAACTTTTAGCCCAATTTTTTCCATTTTAGGCTAAATACTAGGAATTTTTGAAATTACAACTCATCTTTTTTCATTATAAATAACTTTATCGATACATTTAGATGTATCGATAAAGTTATGTGTGCATATCTCTCATCGTTCAGCAATTAACTGAACTAAAAATACAAGAGACTCGATGTCTCTTGTGAACATAGAAGCCCAACTAATTATAAACCATACTCGTACACAGAACAATTCGGTGCTCTCAAAAAGTAGAAACTCTATCTTTCTACCACCGGAACGACACCACCGTTCATTAAAATATGAAGAAAAATGGAAGTTTCCTAAAAATCCTTCTCATACTATCTTGATAATTAAGTAATAATTTTATGAATGATTTGCTAAATAAGTTATAATACTTGGATTATAAAAAATTACAGCTTCAATAAATTATGTATTTGAAAGAATAAATTGGCAAGAAATAGATAATTTAACAGAATCCGATATTCAAAATCAAAAAACAAGATACTAAATCGCAATAAAAATTATTATTCAAAGAAAATTCAAACCTATCGTCAGATATATTAACAGAGATACTCACTCACTTGTACGAGTATTTTAACTACGTGATCTTTTAACATGATCATAATAATTTTTGTAAAACATAAAATTTACACCTGAGGAAAGACAATAATAAAAAACAAACAACATTATTACTATAGGAATGTTTTTTATTTGCTGATAATAAAAACAATATCTTGGAAACGGTAACAAGATATGGCGGATAAACAAATAAAGGCCTGGCCTCACACAGTCTACGTTATTTATTATTATAAAAAGTAAGAGATTTAATTTTTGAATGAAACAATATTATTTATTCAACAGTCTTTATGAAATGTTACTTGGGATATAATGGAACTTTATCTTTTTGCCGTGTCCGTTATAATTTTTTATATAACAATATTTTTTTAGGACTTAACTATATTGCTTGAATGCCATTATTTTGTGACCAATATCTGGAATTCATAAAATGTCAATGGGTTTCCTGGGTTTGAACCCACGCCCTACCGTATACCCTTCAGAATTTCATTACACCGCTAAAAAACATAAAATTCAGTGTTTTACAGAAGGTGTTGTACAATTGTTTTTGGAGCAGCTATTGGTCTATAAAAGAATGCAAAATAAGTCGATCCGTTTCTGTCGAAAATATTTCGCTAATGTTGAATTCTTGGCTTAGTTGGTTTGTACCTTCAAATATAAATTTGATTTTTTTCCCTGAAATTTTAAAGACAGACCAAACAAAGAGTACCGGAGCTAATGCGCACAACGTATACTGATAGTTCAAAATATTACCGGAGCTCATGCGCACAATGCATCCTGATAGTTCAAAATATTACCGGAGCTCATGCGCACAATGCATCCTTATAGTTTAAAATATTACCGGAGCTGATGCGCGCAATGCATCTTGATAGTTCAAAATATTGTTTCCAACTATTTGCTCCATCTCTCTTTTTTTAAATTTCACAAAAAGTGGCTTTTGAAGTTTTGAACACTCTTTTGTAAAATACGATGTGCATAATATTAGTCGGTGTTTTGATAATAATTTCATAACGAAACGAAAGATAATAATTTCATAACAAAACGAAACTATGATTAAGTTAATTAATCATAGAGTTCAGCATTAATGAGTTCTTACACTTGCAAGTTCAAAAACTCAAACTCAGAAAATATGAGAATGAGTGGCTATAGAGAGGAGAATTTCTACAATAATCATTATTAAGAATAGCTCAATTCTTTTAATGATTTCATTTCTAATATTTCAAAAGCAATTTTTAATATTAATCAACAAACACAAAAGTTCTCTCATTTGAAAACTCAGCGGTTAGTATCAGATTAATTTGTAATAAATTATTAATAATAAAGACAATATCGATTCTAAAATTTTTAATTTGTGGCGAGCTTTCAATAGTTCTCAGACCATCATCGTCAGGCCGATGTCGACTCTACGATGTTCAGAGTAGAAGTTTGGAATCGATATTGTCTTTATTATTAATAATTTATTATTTATTTACGATTCCTTGAAAATATTTTTTATTATTAATTTGTAAGTTTGGCGCTATCCTCTGCATACGGGACAAAACCTTTGTTTTTTTGTTCATCGTCATCCTCATGGTCTCTTTAACACTTTTTTTTATTTCGCTATGTGGCCCACATAATTTCTTTCGCCAGTTAGATTTTCCTACACCTGATTCTAGGAGATGGTCAACTAAATTAGAGTATCTTCCTTTGCTATCTTCTTTTATTGGACTTCTTTCCCTTCTCAATAGTTCTTTATTGATCTTCCGACTATATTATTCTAACCATTTTCCTATGACACCACATCTTGAGTGTTTCCACTTTGCTCTAATCGTCTTTGTTCATCGTCCAAACTTCACTTCTATAAATCTATACTTCAAACAAAAATGTTTTTAATTTTTTTTTTTATCCATTCCTTTAAAAAAAAATTCTCTCGCCCACTTAGAAATACTATAACAAATAAAATACAAATAAATTGAAAAAAATCATTTTCTGTCAACTTTTTTTTTAAAAAAAAATCGTACCCTTTGATTAGATTACGGCACCCAGTATTAGGAATAATTTCACTAAATGTCGGTATTCAGTTAGTAGAATTTTAAATCCAAACTAGACAAATCTACCTAATCTAATAATAAAGGTAAGAGCAAGCAAACAAAATCTGGCGAAAAAGAATTTATTTTGACAATGATATCCAAAGTGTGCCAAAAGAGAAATTACTTTTTAATGACCTCCCCCCCCCCTCTCTCTGCGTACTCGACTATTGAATTCGAACACACTATCATGTTGTTGTTTTCTTTTTTATCTTTGAGATATTGATGTGTAATTAGGTACTTTGGGTCCAATATTCCAATAGATACAAGTACTGGCTGAAACTGAAAAATCGTTTCGTTCAGTGCCGTTTAGTTGTCTCCGAATATAACAATGCTTATTTTTAATGTTACAGGTTATCAAACTATTAAATGGTCAAATTGAAAAGTATACAAGAAAAAGGAGTGCAGAATGCTATGGGAGGCATGAAATTGATTTGCAGATTAGGGGCATTAGGCTCATATTAAAAATCATTTTTATAACCGCCAACTTGATGTCCAGTGAAAGCAAATATTGTGTGACCACCAAGTTTTAAATAAGAATATTTATTGGCGAGTTATTGAAGAGTAATTGTTTACTGCATGATTAAAAATGTATCTCTTTTCATACCATAAGTGTGTCAACAGAACCCAATATTTAGTCTACGATTTCATCTTTCAGGCTTTCACAGGGCTCTTTCATAAAATTTTTGTGTAATACTACTGTTTCTGAATCTCTCGATTTTTACATTTTCTACTTTTCATTTCTGTGGAAATCAATTATGCTTGTTCATATTAAGAAGTATAGTTCATATTAACGTTCCTAATATTGGTTTATGTTACAGTGTGTAGTATAAATTTTGTACCAAAATACAAATTAAAGGGTCCTAGATGGCTCAAAACCACGAAAAGAATAAATGTACATTACAGGTTTCATCTGAATCCGACCAAGTTTTAAGAGATATGATGCTATAAAATGTCAAACAGCCAAAAAACTAAAGCACTATTATGGAATTAAAACGTTTACACTTTGTTAAGGCAATTATTGTCACTATCATTTTAAGAAATTTATTTCTGTTACTACTAACGCTTTGTTATTACTAAATTGTGCATGTCTTTGCCTGGATCGAGCTATTAGCCTCCTGGTTACAAATCTCTCACTTACCAAGGCTGTTGCTACTATCATTTTATCCTTCCTTTTTCTCACTACAAAGTATTTCCAATGGTGTTATAAAATTTTAAATCCCCATTATAGTGTTTTAAAATCTGCAGTAACTAAGGTAGGAACTAAATTAATTCAGTAGGAATAAGTTGTATATTTTGCGGACTTCTACTGAAGAAGAACTGTCAAGAACAGGTCAGACAGGGTTTTCTAAAAGTTCAATTTTTTTTCTTCTTTTTATCATGATCAATATACATCCCATGTTTATTAACACGTTCGAGTCAATGAAAGTTTCACCTATTGCTCGGTTGCTGTTTGAGTCCATTGCAATACATATGATACTCCTTTAGTTTTTCCCCTATTTAACTAAATTATTTCCAAAGTGGTTTAAAGCACTAGCAACAGGATATAATTGTCTCAGAAAACAACAACACTATATGGATATCTTCAAAAGAACACCATTGTGCACACTATTTAGGGAAGGCGAGTAAACACCTTTCAAAGTAATCTGTGATCATATGGAGAGTGAGTATCATTGGGCCACTAAACTCCAGAAATCACAAAATAATTACACCAAATGGGACGTTCATTTCAAGGGCATGTCAAGTAAAATTAAGGACCAGTGAATCAAATCGATGTTTAAATTTTAATCACAGAGAAACCCAACCGCGGGCTAAGACATGCACGCCAGTCTCTCATGGCACTCGTAGATAGAGAGAGGTATTCTTACTTATCTTATTATATAGCACAATTTATTTCATATATGCAAGGTGTTAAACAAATAATTAAACAATAATTATTGTATATTTTTTCCCCTTGCATATATGCAAAGATATATGCTATGCTTGCATATATGCAAAAATGTATGCTATGCAATAAGATGTACGCTTGCATATATGCAAAGATGAATGCTATGCAATAAGATGTATGCTATGCAATAAGATGTATGCTTGCATATATGCAAAGATGTATGCTATGCAATAAGATGTATGCTTGCATATATGCAAAGATGTATGCTATGCAATAAGATGTATGCTTGCATATATGCTATGCAATAAGATGTATGCTTGCATATTTGCAAAGATGTATGCTTGCATATACGCAAAGATGTATGCTATGCAATAAGATAAGTATGCGGCTTTCTGCGAGAATCCTTAAAAAAAATACATTTCATCCATTATGTTAAAAGTTACTGAAAGTTTTGTGGAAGCGAAAAATGACTCACCAAATGGAAAACTAGGACCCTGTAAAAATTATAGATTTTTGAACGATCCCACATAGTCTTGCACAGTGTACAGTAATAATATTAGTACATTCAATATAAATAAAACATGAGAATTTTTATTTATTTTTGTAATAAAATATTATTGCATAGTACCTATATGAACTATATTCATTTTTTTAACTTGTTTGGCTTTTTTTTTATCTTCTCTATTTGAACAGTGTGAGAAAAATACGACACGAGTTTTCAAATGTTGATATATTGGATCATATCAGAAAACAACTTTAAAATGATTCAGATGAAAAAGTGAAACTATAACGTAAGACTGAGAAAATTAATTCAGTTTAGGATAAAATCAAAGTCATAAGCATCATATTAATACGAGAAACTTTCTGACGGCGAAGATTGAATCAATATATTCCAAGAGTAGAGTCAATGTATTCCACTGGTAGGAGCAATGTATTCCACGAGTAGAATCAATGTATTCCAGGAGTAGAATTAATGAATTCCACGAGTAGAATTAATGAATTCCACGAGTAGAATCAATGAATTCCACGGGTAGAATCAATGCATTCCAAGGGTATAGAATCAATGTATTCTACGAGTAGAATCAATGTATTCTACGAGTAGAATCAATGTATTCTACGAGTAGAATCAATGTATTCTACGAGTAGAATTAATGAATTCCACGAGTAGAATCAATGTATTCCACGGGTAGAATCAATGTATTCCAAGGGTATAGAATCAATGTATTCTACGAGTAGAATTAATGAATTCCACGAGTAGAATCAATGTATTCCAGGAGTAGAATCAATGTATTCCAGGAGTAGAATCAACGTATTCCAGGTGTAGAATCAATGTATTCTACGAGTAGAATCAATGTATTCTACGAGTAGAATTAATGAATTCCACGGGTAGAATCAATGTATTCCACGGGTAGAATCAATGTATTCCAAGGGTATAGAATCAATGTATTCTACGAGTAGAATTAATGAATTTCACGAGTAGAATCAATGAATTCCCCGAGTAGAATCAATGTATTCCAGGAGTAAAATCAATGTATTCCAGGAGTAGAATCTATGTATTCTACGAGTAGAATCAATGTATTCTACGAGTAGAATCAATGAATTCCACGAGTAGAATCAATATATTCTACGAGTAGAATCAATGTATTCTACGAGTAGAATCAATGTATTCTACAAGTAGAATCAATGTATTCTAAGAGCAGAATCAATGTATTCTACGAGTAGAATCAATGTATTCTACGAGTAGAATCAATGTATTCTGCGAGTAGAATCAATGTATTCTGCGAGTAGAATCAATGTATTCTACGAGTAGAATCAATGTATTCTACGAGTAGAATCAATGTATTCCACGGGTAGAATCAATGTATTCCAAGGGTATAGAATCAATGTATTCTACGAGTAGAATCAATGAATTCCACGAGTAGAATTAATGAATTTCACGTGTACAATCAATGTATTCTACGAGTAGAATCAATGTATTCTACGAGTGGAATCAATGTATTCTACGAGTAGAATCAATGAATTCTACGAGTAGAATCAAGGAATTCTACGAGTGGAATCAATGTATTCTAAGAGTAGAATCAATGTATTCTACGAGTAGAATCAATGTATTCTACGAGTAGAATCAATGTATTCTACGAGTAGAATCAATGAATTCTACGAGTGGAATCAATGCATTCTACGAGTAGAATCAATGTATTCTACGAGTAGAATCAATATATTTCGCTAATAGAATCAATATATTTTACGAGTAGGTTTTTCTTGGAGTAAAATAGTTTTTTAAAAAATAGTGTGCAGGATGTAATGGATTTCAGGAATTAAGTCCATTTCAATATTAATTACAAGTCTTGTAATTTGTACAGAGAAACCATTATTGTGTTTCTTGTGAAATGGGGCCCCAGATAATCTATCTAAAATGTCAAATTTTGTATTTTAGGTGTGTTCAGCTTTTAGAAGACAAAATCTAAGATAAAAATCTACAGTAAAACTAAAACTGTTTCGGTGCTGTTATACTGGCTTACTTTAAGTGTTATCAAATTAAATCTTTTACCGTTTGGACTGTGTTTAGCGCTGTCACCCTAACCGCTAACCAAAGAATACACAATCCTTTTAAAAAAATCTTCTGATGGAGGGAAAAATAGCTTCACAATTTAAACTTTGCATCATTTTAAATATATAAGTTATTGTTTGTGTTCTTCGCTTCTTCTCTATATCTTACCGTTGAATATATTTTTGTTGATTTACTTAGGTACAATTTTATTACAATTCAAATTAATAAAAGCAAAAAGGAAGAGAAATTAAAAATATGGTTCCCCACATGTAAAACCATTGATAAAGGGACTTCGTTGTGTTATTAAGGAATTTCTGTAAGTTCTAAATCCCACTGATCAAAAATGGCCACCATGAAGCCCCTGGTGGCCCAATAGGTACAAAAACAGCAATTCCCGTGTACATAACAAATGCTGTGCATTATACCAAAGCAACCAGACATTAATATTAATTTTGTTTTAACGGGTATAACCCTTGATAAATAGATGCACAAATGAATACAATAAAGTAATTGAAATAAATATAAAGAAGGATACCTACTGAGAGAGCGAGAAAAAATAGTAATAATATAAAAAAAATATTAACACTGAGACGAACATTATAAAATTATAAGAAAAACAGCACAAGAGAGCTCTATTAGCGGTATGTATCATACGATTAATGAGTGAAAAATGAATAAGATTAGCGGTACATGTATGGAAGTAATTATTTTTACGAAGTCTTCGATGACAATCCCAAGATCAATCAGTTTCTCGAGGAACTTGAGGTTGGCTAATAGAAGACACCGTTCTCTCGACGAATCAATGTTGGATGTAGAATAGGGAAAACGATATCGAAAATAGGATTAAAATCTGTTTTGAACACTATCCAACACGTGAGAATCCTCATAGAAAGGGGACCAAACAATACCACCTTATTCAAGTGATGAGCGAACTAGGGATTTAGATGATAAGTTAGCGGAATATCTGAAGACATACAAAGTTCATACCAAGTTTCATCGAAATCGGTCAAGGCGTTATCATTGAACAAACAGATGTGTAATGAAAATTCATGGTAAAACTGTATTGCACTTCATTCAATCAATTATAGCCATGTTTGGAATCACAGGTGACGAATCCGTCAGCGTGTACGCGTGTTATACAGAATACAGAACAAATATTCTCAGCTGCCTAAGGCGAGTGTAATTTTTAAAAATAAATAGGAATTCGTATGGCTTGAAAGTCTAATTGAAGGGAAAATGGGGAATTAAAATAACGAGAGAAGTAAACTAAATGCGAAAGTTGTTTGTTTATGTCTTTTCGTTCTTCTTCACGCAGCAAACATAGATCCTTAATTGACGTCATTTTTAGCATAGGGATACTTTATTTTCCGGGGGTATATTCGTGAGCTAGATTCCTCTTTAGGGCTGTATGAGCCCCTGCACCTAAGCTTCAACTGGGCTTTTTGTGCTTGCAATTCCGGGGGTGGTATAAGAGGCCATACCTCTATACCGCTAGGTGAAGCCTACTCCTAAGAACATAGCACAAAGATTAACATCGCGGTATGATTATTATTACTCTGGGAAGTGTCATTACTTTACACTGTACGAGTATCAATCCGATATTTTATTTATTTAATCTTCCATTTGTTCAAGAATAGTGTAAAACAAAATAAATGAATTATTTATTTATTTTAATATATTTTTTATTTTCCTTTGCTCTTTGTTATAATAATAATAATAATAATAATAATAATGTAATATGATTATCAGTTTTTTTTATCGATGAAAAGAAAGATTAATTCTTAGATAAGAATTGATTTTATCATTTTAATCAATTAATTTCCGATAGTAACTTCTGACATTGAACATTCGGCAGGAGATTAACAGAAGAGAGCCTTAGAATAAGAAGCACAACATTGTTATGTGATAATAACCCTCATAAACGGAGTTACCAAAATTTTGATCTTTATAAAGAGAATAGAATTTAGTATTGAGCCTTTGGGGGAACAATAATCAAAATTGGTACTCTTTGGTTGAGTCAATATACGATTTGGGGTGGAACAAAGTCCTTATTAACAGAAAAAAAGTTTACCAAGATCGGCCACCCGGAGGTGTCTGATATCGGCCAAAATCCAAGATAGCGGCCGTTTTTTGGTGACAATTTCGAGTTTTTATACGTAATAAGTTCTAGAAATCCGATCGAGAAAATTAAGGTATCTATTTGATCTAGAATTCAACAAGAATTTTTTTTTTAAAAATTGTCAAATTCAGGTCGGCTGAATTTCCAAAAATCGTCCGTAACTTTGTGATGTGTTGATTTGTTTAAGGAAACAAAATTTTTAGCTGTCTATAATTTTAAAAGGAACCATAATATGACAATATACTTTTTGACGTACAATATAAAAATCTGTTAGAAGACATATAGATCGAGAATGGCTTATTAAAAAAAAATCGCCATTACTGTGGCTTACTATAAGAAAAATCCGTCATTACTGTGGCTTACTAAGGAAATCCGGCATTACTGTGGCTTACTAAGAAAAATCCGTCATTATTGTGGCTTACTAAGAAAAATCCGTCATTACTGCGGCTTACTAAGAAAAAATCGTCATTACTTTGGCTTGAACTGCCGACACCCCGTATTAAGAATTTATTGATTTTCACCAGTGGTCTACTGGTCTTTAATCAAAATGGAGAAACCGTTTCCCGTCAGTATACATGTATTTTTATTGATCGCCAATATCAGTCAATAGTAGATTCACCTTTTATGTAAACCTCAGCTGCATTCATTACAAAAGATAAAATCAGCATTTGCTTATGAATAAAATATTTTTTAAGTAAATGATTTTGCTTAAAATTAAGACTTATTTTAAAATTTATAAGTTTTAAAGCAATCATTTTTTACTCCTCAGTGATAGAGGAAAATGTGTCAAGTAAAACTGGAATAATTATGCACATATAAATCAGTAGTGATAACATTGTTATCAGACTGTAAATTAATATTCTCAACGTAAAAGGGCTGGGTTTTGATTGATAGGTACCAGAAATGGAGAATGGGATACGATGAAATAAGACTGATTCAAAATTATATATTAAATCTATAAATTCAAAACCAATTAAGAGTTTATGACTTGCTAACTTCGTTACTTAAGGGTGACATCAACACGGACCGAGTCAACCTGAGCTGATGGTGTACAATAGTACAGAATGCATTTCTGCAATATTATAACATTACTAACGTAAGTATATTCCAATGATTGACAGGGTTTTGGGCCTCCAATGCCAATTATTAGCCTCCAGGATAAGATGTATGATGACAATTAAAAACTTTAGCAGCAAACAACAGCTTCTTTAAAGCTGCATTCTTATAATCTGGCCACCATCGGAAACGATGATGTCACTATTGATTGATTAATGATTGTATTCGAGCTACTCAGGTTTGACTGGATTACAAAAATACTTCATAAATAGACCATTTCATTATGCTACACTATTGCCAAAGCTACTCAATAGTGTTTGGGAGGCAGAGATTCATAGAACAATTCGCAACTGACTGCTAGCATTGTACACAAACTGCTAGAATATCCATCGGGAATAATATGTGAAGATAGCAAAGTTATTTTTCTACATTAAACAGTTGGCTTCACAATGACGTGGAGTACTGGACAAGACATTCGGACTAATGTTTTTATTAATGTAGATTGACAGGCATGGAGATGAGTTTACAGAACAACTCTAATAAATAATTTACCATCAGGTTAATAAATTGCTAATAAAACATTGCGTTCGCGGGTAGTAATAAAGTTGGTAAAGAAAAATTACACATTTGAAAAAAAAAATCACAGAATTCTTTAATGAACTATTAAGAATTTAAATTTTTTATATCGCAGACTACAAAACGTTAGATATACAAATTGAAGTACCTGTTATAAAAGCGCAGGTAAAGATAATCGTTCCCGATGATTAACGTATTGTGGTGTGAAGTACTAACACCTAACACCTTATACTAATTCATTACTTCTATATCTGATTTGAGATTCTCTAGTAGACTAAACCAAACCATAAGACAAACCTCGTCCAGATAGGTACTTCCTTCACGACCTATTTAGTATGCTGATGATAAAGTAGATATATTCAGTACAAAATAGATTATATTCAGTATGTCCCAGATATTTAGTAGTACTTCAACTTTTGAAATACTACTAATTTCAAAATTATGTATAAATATAAGAATAGAAAACGGCTGGTCATGTCAAAATTTAGGTTTGTATCTTAGACGTGGCAATTTTCAACATAATACATACTTTAAAGTCTCAATTACAATTTATTGTAATTGAATGAAATATAATTAAATGAATAAGTAAAGTAAAACGCACCACACCCTTGCCAAGCCTTGAGAAATACAAATTTGGACGATCATAATTTTATGTGTTATGAGGTGTCCTGGGTCGGAACACACTCAGATTGTATCCAACAGATCTGTGTTTGACTTTCAGTGGAAGTAAGCCGCGAGGGGACTCAAAAACTATGAATCTAAGAAATATCCATATCAAATTTCATTAAAAAAAAACAAAAGTAAATTATGGAGTTAGAAATTAGATCTTCAAGTCAACTATTGGTTCGGATTATTAACATCCTTGGGGAAATCAGTTGCTAAAGGCAGCAAATGATGTTGTAAATAAGGTAGATACAAATAATGAAATCTGTAGACTTTTAGAAAAATGAAAATTCTGAGAACAGTATATTGTAATATATGTTCGAGATAATTACACAAAGAAAATGTATCATACTAATGTGAATATTTACCGTTTGGGCAGCGGTAGCGCCAAGAACTGTTATCAATTTATATTAAGATTAATAATTGCATGAAAGAAGAAGACAACTGGGGCCTCAAATATAATAAATGCATCAAATATCGATTATAATGTTGAACATTAAGAAATCGGCAATAAAAAAGATGAGTCTGGACTCGCTTTCTCTGCAATGCAATTTAAATTTAATGAAGTACTTAGTGCTTCAAAATCAATACACTCCATCATTATATCATTACTCCGCCCCCAAAAAATGCTGATAGATACATTGAGTACGTGTTGGGGCTACCGGCTTCTACTATACGAGTACTCGTACAAAGTTGATTAAGTACATTTCAATAAAGTTGCGGCATTCAGTTTGACTGGTGCATATATTAATTGACCAGTTTAGTTTCTTATTTATTTCACTCACAGATACTGAAAAGTTCTCGAGTTTTTAAAGCAAATTATCGATTCTTTATAGAGAAGGCGGTGTGATCATCAGGAGGAATGTAGACTACATGATTTCTATTTAAAATAAATGTTACATATATATTCAAAGTTCTGCAACGCCAAGAAAAACAACACGAGCCTGCTATATATATATATATANATATATATATATATATAATATATAGATCAGGAAGCCAATTCAAGTGAGTATATGGGGTGAGTCAAGTTTATAGATTTTACTGCAACGAGTCCAATCATTGATAAATCGTAAAACATATAACGCTTACAGGGGACGAGTTCCCACTAACCGAAATTCATTTGGATCAGTCGCTCATAGTAGCGTGTAGTCGCTTCCAATAGTCCACCTCCCCTATGATAATAATTGCTCTTTTTCAGTTGTATGAAAATACGCCAATCATAAAACGCTGATGGTCACAATCAAATCAAAATGAATCAATTTGAAAATTTGTGTGATGTTATTTAAGAACTCATAGAACAAAAGTTTACTTAGGAACACTACAAATTACCTTAGTTATTTATTGATCCACCGACAAAACGTACTTCTGAATAAGGGGAAATAAATTTAGAAAAGGACGAGAAATTCCTTGAACAATGTTGAAACTATCTTCAACAATGCTACTTGTCACACAAGCACGGGTATTTTCTTGATCCACCTCCGTATTGGGGTTTGGCATCTATTTCCTGGTAGAGTCTTGACACTATCGAGTAAGTAATTATGAAAGCTTAAAAGCAATGTGAAATTCAAAAATTCAAAAAACTCTCTAGTTGATCCGTGCTAAACCTGTTTCCTACAGTCCATGTAACGCTAAACTTTACTGACTCTGAGGAACTTAGTCATTAGCACGTGAGATTAGCTGAAAGTTATTTTCTAATGAAAGATGAGTAATGAATAGGTAGATATGTAAGTACTTAATATAAAAATGTTGTGTTTTAAAATAAATTAATGGTAGCTAGGAACATCTTGAGCAAAGAACAAGTACCTATCTCCTACTGTTTGAAGCTTTCAGTTTAAAATGAAATATTGAACAACTTGTTCAACTCATCCCTATTCGAAAAAAGAAATATATTTATTGCAAGTTCATGGATTAGCAAATTATATGCTGGAATTTTCTTCATTCTGAGGAATTGTTTGAAAAGAAAAGACATTTTTCAATCTGATTTTTGTGTTGAAGAAATACCTAATCACAACAAATTATCCATTCTGGTCACAACAATGCTTTAGCTTTACAGTAATGTTATAATATTAACAAAGGAAAAATAAAGCTCACTTATTTTAATATGGTATCGACTTTCTTTCAATGATTATTTCCTTCACAGAATGAATATAAATCAGCTGTTAGCAACCCGAGTTTTCCTTACAGGAATGGATGTTTCCTTCACAGAATGAATATAAATTAGCTCTCAGTAACCCGAGTTTCCCTTACAAGCGGTCAAATATCGTCAAATTACAATAAACTTTAATATTAATTCGATATTCCTTGATAATTTCCAACACCATTTTTTGTATACATAATAAGACCTGAACGGTAAAAGGTATTTTGGTTGTGATGATTATCGAGATCTCATGTTTCAAAAGGACCGTATCTTCTGTTTTCTAGCGCCTCACACTCAAATAAAATATGGGCTGCCGTTTTTCCTTCAGACCACACAGCCTATACTCAATCCCCACCTCTCTAGCGAGTTCTGGTCAGTGTAGGTGTGTTTTTAAATGGTCCGTTGCCCGTGAGGAGGTTCACAATCAACCTCAGGTGGTTCCTGTTTAGTGCCAGTATTTGCCAATGAATTCCTTGGAGTATCCTGTTAGTGTTGACTTGGACCACTCCAGGTATGAGCCGAAGTTAATTACTTCCCAGTTGGAATAATAATTATGAAGAAAAATTCTCCCGGCTTCAATTATGCTGGGGTCGATTTTTTAAGAATTAGTGCTTGTGATTTCGAGGTGCGCGCAGCCTAGTAAGGACGATTGAGTAGCTACTTTTATGTGAGTATTTTCTTTTTCTACGTACTTTTCTACTACCTAGCCTTTTCCATGCTTCTCGGTCCTGGGCGAGGCTCACGTTCAAATTTTTCACTCTCAAATCTTTATTTACTTTAACCATGTATCTAATTTTAGGTCTTTCTCTGTTTCTCTTTCCTCCAACTTCCACTCTCACTTTCTTTCCAACACAATCTTGATTTCTTCTTTCCACATGGCCAACCATTTTTTTACAGAGTAAAAAGATTTTGGCGCTTAGTAATATCCACAAAAAATGTGAAATTGTCGTTGGGCATTCTACCACAAAGAAACTCTAAACACACATACCAAATTTCAACAAGATTCCACCAGTCCAAAAATTCCGCTATCTACACGACCAGATTCAGTGATCAATCACTCACTTAAATTGTTTTGTGAGATTTAATTTTTCTATCGGTTTCTTTTTATATATTTCATCTTTCATCTGTGCTGCCCATAGGACATTCCAAATTAATGAATTTAAAAAATGTGACAAGTAAAAGCAAAACATGTTGACGCTAATTCAAATATCAAAACCACGAATATGGTTGCATAAATATTTCTAGGAACATAAAATTAAAATATTTATAACTTCTTCATATCACCTTTTGATCTATTATAATTTTTTTAAACATTAAAAATAAATAGTATTATCATATCCCTTAACTCGGCCTATCACCAATACTAATAGTATAAATCTTTAAGTACTGACATGGCGTCAGCAAATAGATTTAGCAAATAGAACCATGATGTACCACACGCTGAGCAGCAAAACTTAAAAATTTCTTTTATGAGAACCATAATGTTTGTTATCATATGAGCGCCCATAAAACAATGTGACAAATTAAAATGGTACCTTAGGTGCTCTGTGTCAAAAGATAAACATTCTAATCAATCATCTCAAGTTGGAGAGGTTCGTAATACTTGGAGAACAAATCGCAACACTTGCAACATTTGCTATTCAACAAATCCAGCAATCTGAGCACAATTCAAGAAAATGCCTAATTCATACCAGAAACAATTTTCAACTCTATTATTCTTCACGCATCAACTTCAGATCGATTCTGGGAAAAATCGATCTCAGTTCCTTTTCTTAAAAAAGACAAATTTTACACCTCCATAAAAGAATTCACATAACTGCAACATCTGCTCTTCAATCAACAGGCTCAGCTCAATTCAAAAGAGGGCCAAATTTTATTACTTCATTTCCCTTTTATAAAACACTTAGTAGTTGTGCTTCGTGCTTCGCTCCGTATAAAATTTGTAGAATTTGACCGAAAAATTAGCTTCATCTCGAAAACGATTTAACATTTTTAAGTACTGATAATTTATTTGATGTCCAGAATTCTGCGCCTATTTCGCTTGGCACCTTAGAATCATGACCGTTCCAATATTATTCCATACAAAAATCGTCCGACTTTTGAACGCCTCGATATTTTAAATTCTAATAATATTTCTGGGGTCTCACTATATATTTTTTTGGGGGGAGGGTCTATTTTTTGATATCTCTTCAGTTTTGGGTAAACAAATAGTTGGACACTTTTGAATCCTAATAATATTTCTGGGATCTCAGTCTCTATTTTTGAGGGGGTGAGTAAAAAAAGTAATTTCCAAGAAAGTTATGGACATATTTGTAACGTCAGGCAGGTCCGTACCCAAGATTTTTTCGGACTAACACCTGAAAATAATGATCATGGAAGGTGATGTTGTTCTTGTTGATGTTATTGATTTTTTTAATATTATAGGTCACGTGCAAAGTAGAGTATTTTCATGTCTGGACCCCATGGACCCGCCCCCCCCCCTTGACGTCAGGTGTACACGTGTACTTAAAAATAAAGCTTTTATTTCAAAGTTGAAGGGAGCATTTTTGATAGGTATCTATAATCAGCCCCCTTTTTCTCTCTTTAAAAATAAAGCTTTTATTTCAAAGTTGAAGGGAGCATTTTTGAGAGGTATCTAGAATCAGCCCCCTTTTTCTCTCTTTAAAAATACAGCTTTTATTTCAAAGTTGAAGGGAGCATTTTTGATAGGTATCTAGAATCAGCCCCCTTTTTCTCTCTTTAAAAATAAAGATTTTATTTCAAAGTTGAAGGGAGCATTTTTGATAGGTATCTAGAATCAGCCCCCTTTTTCTCTCTTTAAAAATACAGCTTTTATTTCAAAGTTGAAGGGAGCATTTTTGATAGGTATCTAGAAACAGCCCCCTTTTTCTCTCTTTAAAAATAAAGCTTTTATTTCAAAGTTGAAGGGAGCATTTTTGATAGGTATCTAGAATCAGCCCCCTTTTTCTCTCTTATTTAAGTATTGTCCTCGTTAACTGGGAGACCCTGTACATGTATAAGGACTAGAAGGAATCTCTATCAGCAAGTGGCTCCTTCCAATCCGGTTATAATCCACAACAAAGGTATTGAGGATTTTTGCTAAGGAAACGAATATTTATCTCAAAAGCATCATAAAGGGAACAGAAAATAACTCACTGATTTACAACGAAGCAACTCGTTAATCACGCACAATATACAAAATAGCATTCGCTAATTACAAGCTAATTTAATTATGCTGTTAATCCATAGTACTAAAAACCTCTTTTTTACGACTGCGATATTCGGGCCTATAAGAGAATCGCTATTAGCATCAAATAAATTCAAAGATTTTGTACTCTAATTAGAATGCACGGCTCAGTCGCATAGATTAATGTGCGTGGTGTATGTAATAATTTTTTCAGTAATTTTTCACGACATTTCAAAGCTGAATTTTATAAATTTAATATATATTAGACATCATATTGGCAACTAAAGAAACACTACCTTTATTTATGACGAGCATTCAACAAAAACAACAAGACCAACCAGTCCGGTTCCTTGAAAAGTTGTAGCTCTTCTTAAAGGAGGATATGTGGATTAGTTTTAGCACATATCATTGGATATAGTATATTGATAAATTAGATGCTCACTAAAAATTGTGACATAATAACAGAAATATACGTTTATCTTCCTATCATACTTTACAAATAACACAAATAATCACTACATTTTCTGTGATAGGAATTTAACTCATAATATGCGTGCTCGATAAAAAAAAATCGGCTTTGATATTTTAAAAAATTGAGGAGAAGACCCTGTACCATGATTATGAATAATGAACATATATGATTTGGAGAACATGAATTACATTATGAAAGCTTTTTTTAAGCACTCGTTAAAAATTAAATTCATATAGGTCTCTTCTCTTTTATCATTATAGTAAATCATAGCAATATAATAATAAATAGTGCTCCTCACTGTTGCTCACTCGAACTTCATGGTGGCAATAAATTTCGACAATCAAATACCAAATTACTATTCCCGATTGGAGAGAATAAACGTAAGATAGCTAATCCAAATTTATCTCCACAAAATTGTAAAAATTTGAGAAAAAAATTTCTTGTAAAAAACTTTTGAGCTGTTTAATATTCAATTCAATTAATAATTGTTTTTAATTTTATTCTTTTTCTTTTTATATTTAATAATTATATAATCATGGTACTGTGTGTTTGGGGACCTTTACAAGACGATACCGTTATTTCTAACGAGAATCCACTACTGCTTAATAAGGTGTTTTATTTATTTATTTCTAAATTGTAAAATTATTCAAAAATAATCAAAACAAAATGTTCAATATGGTTTATCTATTATGAATATATTTCTACATTCCAATTTTTTAAAAAGTAAATGCGAATAATGATTATTTAAAAAATGCAAATAAAATTTAAAAATTATTAAGGATTATCTATATTGACTGACTATAAAAGCTGCCGAATGCGTAATTTCTTCCAGTAAAATTATGACTAAATAGTTCATACTTGAGGGTGGCATCCTCACGGGCCGATTCCACCCGAACTGATGGTGTAGAATAATACAGAAAGCAAATCTGCAATTATATTGCAGTAATTCATATGGTTCTGAGGGCATATGCCAATTATTAGCCTCCCATATTAGATGTATGATATCACTTAAAAACTTTATACGAGTAATGCCCATGATTGTACTTGGAAAGTGAAACCCCAAATACTCAATAATATAAATATTTGAATTGAAGTTCTTCCTCTTTTCTTCCGATTTAAGGTATCATTATTTACCAATTAACCAAAATTATATAAGACATCCTATTGGTAACTTTAAAAAACACTACAATTATTTATGACTTAATTTTTAACTCTCACTCATCTTTCGACTAATTTGTAGACATTTTCAGAGAAAGTGAAAGATTTTCAGTTTCCATGAAACACTAAGAGAATCCTCGTCAAAAATAACGGTAGTTTTTTTTTTAAGTTTAGAACTGAATTGATGTAAAACTAATTCAAGTTTAGCCCAGGGTTACAGGACATATCGGAGACTTAGATAACTGCTGTGATTCTCTAGGTATATGACCCCCCCCCCCCAAAAAAAAAAATCATCTCCGCTGTTTAATTCATATTGAACTTGGTTCAGCATGGAA
>CM022885.1:29476456-29488373 GCA_012654025.1 Pachypsylla venusta | reverse complement strand
TAAACTTTTAACTTGAGAAAATTTAGTTAGCAAGAATAGCAACATGTAAATATATAAAGTCAGCTGGCAATGGGAAAAATCCCGCGTCTTTAAAAATCCCTCGATTTTTCTCCAGGATTCTCTGCCATATGCCGCCTTCGAATTACAGTACAGTAACAGCTGAGATTTTGTCATATGCGCATGCGTAAATAGTAGTTTGGAGTCTTTTGTTGCATCCAGTACATGAGTTCGCAGGCCCTTCAAACAATCGTCTCTGCATAACAATATCAGCTGAAGGGACAGCTGACCCTACAGTGTTTACTTCATGAAGTAAACACTGTAGGGAACCCTACAGTGAGGACTCTGCATACCACCCATAACATTCCGATAATATCTTTGTGTTATTATGTTACAATTATCGTGGGCATCCTAGAGCATGCTGGTAAATAACAATTACCAGATAATCTAACTACTTGTCATTATGATCACAGCTACTCATTTGATCTCATGAGGCTGAAATACACAACCAGACAAAATAGAAAATTCGAAAAAAAAAACTTTTTCAAATTTTGAAACCGACCGGTATTTGAACCCGGTACTCCCTCGTACAATAATATAAAAACCTTGTCAAAAAGTAGCAAAAAATCAGTACGGAACCCTTTATATGCAAATACAACTTGCAGTTGTTTTTTTAATGTCTTAATATATCATCTATCATCCATTGCCCCTTTGAAAATTCTACTCATGTCAGACTTTTCATATTTTTATCGTTTAATGCATCATAAAACTGTGAGAGTAAAAATAATTGACAACCTTAACGGCATTCATGCTGGTGCCGAGTAGCTATTAACATAACAACTCAATTATTCTAAGTAGGAAAATCAAAAGAAAAAAACATTTTAAAAACTACCATGAAATTCTATATGGGAGAACATGATTTTTTTCTAAAATGACTAGTAGTTCTGTGAACAGTAGAGCTCACACACTTAAAATGAGAACAATGAGGAACCGGATGATGGCTCAATAGGGCTAAAAAATTTTTTTTGGTTTAATACGGCCAATTTTATGAACATAATAAATGTTCATCGGAATCGGCCCAAACGTTCAAGGGGTATCGTTATGGAAAAAGGCAAACTGACAAACAAGGAAAATCGTATTTGAAACTAGAAAAAAATAATTGTGAACTCTCAGTGTGTGTTTTATTTCTTCTAATGAACTGATACTTCGAGAGAATGTTTCGAAAACACCACGGGCCGTAAAAACTAATGTGAAAGCCTATGAGATTCAGATGGCCTTTAAAGAGTTTAGTTTTTACAGCAATTCTTTGTGAGTGTTTCCAAAGCCTCATAAAGCAGCTGTATTTGAGGCAAAAAATAATAATGTTGTGTGTCAATGTTTAATTTTTCCACACCGTCTTCGAACACTAAAATCGCACTCTGGCCATAATCATACAAACAAATCTAGCACTGAAATTGTTGAATTTCTACCTACTGGGAGTCGAACTCTATCAAAGCGAAGATCTAATCCAAGCGAAGTTCGATGCACATTCTGTTATCTAGATCTAGAGGACTTGACATTAAAAACCATTTGTGGTGAAAAATTAGCAATCACCGTTGATTAAGGCAATTGCAGTATTTGCTTTAATTTTCTCGGCTTTTAAATATTTTATTGACATTAAAAAAAGGAGCTTGTCAATTGTTTACGATGGCACATAAATCAGAAGACTTCAATCTTTAGAGACTTCTTAAAGTATTTACATTTCCTAGCTTTTACCTATCTTCGCGAGTCTATCACGTGGACAAAACATTTTTTATTTGCAATATTTCTTTAATGTTCATTATAGCAATGTCCAATACATTTCAATCAGACTCTTAGTTCGTCTTTCTTTTAGAAGTAGGTCGAAGTAAATGTGTAACAGGCAAAATGAATTCTATAGATTTTTTTTTTAAAAAAAATCACATGTAAAAAGAGTTTTTAGAGAGAGCGAGAAAAAAAAAACTTGTAATTTGGTTTTGTTACTTCAAACTTTTAAGCTGATTATTTCTGATTTCGAAGTTACTTCTTGTCAAATGGATTGTTTATATTTTTTCTTATCAATGAAAATTAGTTCTGATTATAATGAGCTATTAACTTTTAAATAAATTTAAACAAAACACTTACTAAAAACACAATTTATTATTATTTATGAAGAAACTAGTTTCGGATGGAAGTTGACTCTTCCATCCTTCGACTCGACTATGCTGATGATGAATCGAATGATTCGAAACTAGTTTCTTCATAAATACTAATAAATAGTGTTTATGGTGTTTTGTTTTAATTTATTTAAAAGTTAATATTTTTTATTCAAAGATTTAATATAATGAGCACCTGCAAAACCTCTAGTGCGATCAAATGGTAATGCCAATTTCTTTGTAATTTTCGACTTTACTATAAGTCTGAAAAATTTCAAGATTAGATTTTGGAAGAAAATCAACAAAAAGGTAAATAAAAAGCAAGTTGTTGCCAAAACTTCATGGTGGATTTCACCAAACTCTGGTTAAATCAGATAGCGTTAACCAAATTGATAAAGTTAGGTTCTTTCTTGTCAGTGTTGCCAAACCTTCATGGTGGGTTTCACCAATTTCTGGTTACATCAGATCGACCAAATTGATAAAGTTGGGTTCTTCTTGATCAGTGAAGGTCAAAAGTCTATGGACATGACTCCGGGTAGAAATGTAGGGTCTCCTTTCCTATTGCACGATTTATCTGTAGGTTATGAGCTTATACTGGATTGACTAGAGTACCAACGCATAAAAAGTGTACATTTTTAGGTTTGGAGAATCTCACCCATTGCAACAAAACGATAAGACAATTTAACTGAAAAATCTAATAAAACTAGGAGTAACACCCACTCAGACTAGGAGTCTACGTTGCCTCAAAACTCCACTTATCGGGTTTATCCCAAAGATAGCAACCTCTGGATATCACTGACATTGAACAATTTTTTTTTGTTCAATAAGAAACATAATGATGAGTTAAGAAATCATGCAGATCATACATTCTTAATTTTGTCCCTGATATTTTTAAATGCAAATTGATAGTTTTAAATGTATTTTTTTATCATAGCATGATATTTTCAAAATCACTCCAATATGCATATATAATACAGCGTGTCCCAGAATGACCTGTCATCCCCCTTAACTTTTGAAGGGCTTGGAATTTTGAAAAGCTCTAAGGATAGGAAAAGGGTCATGACCAATCGAATGGTTATGGTGAGATAAAGGTTCGATCCCCGAAAGTAACATTTATCAACAAAAAGTGTAGACTTCTCAATAAATTTTAATTTTAAAAATAAAAGTACAAATAAAATAAAGAAAAAAAGTTTTTTTTTTCGGGGGACGGGGGACGAAAATCAGGGACGGGGCGAGAGGGGTATAAATTATATTTTTAAACCATGTAAAACGGTATTTTACACCTTGTAAAGTAAAATGGTTTTACTGGTTTTACACCTTGTAAAACATTTTTATTTTCATCAGTGTATCGTAAGAGGACAACGCCAAATTTCATTTTTCTCCTGAAAATAAAAAAATGGTCCGTTTAGAAAGCGCCAATTTTCGGGTGGAAGAAGAAATAGGTGGACAGCGGCTTCAGTGGGATATTTTAATATAATACTAACGTAACATAAGTAGAGAAACATTTTCACAAAAAAAGAAAAGAAAAAAAATATTAACCTTCTGAATGAAAAAGATTTAATGCAATTACATGGGAAATAACTTGCATCTAAAACCAGTGTTATTTCCTATGTAATTGCATTGAAATTTTCTTATTCCTATGGCCCGCTGTGAAGGAATTGAGAAGTTGAATGCTTTTCATTTTTCATTTAGATTTCTTGAGAAATCGACACTTCTTGTCATTTATTGACACTTCCCGGGGTCAAACCTGGACCTCACCATAACTATTCGATTGGTCATGTCCTCTAGTGCATTTCAAAATTCAAAAATTTCAAGCCGTTCAAAAGTTAAGGGTGGGGGGTGACAGGTCATTCCCTAACAAGCTGTATATTGTGCTTTACAGGGCCAAAGGGTCAAAAAACTAATAAGGAAATTCTAAAAATAAATTTTTAACCAAGTTTCATCAGAATCGTGTAAGTGTTGGTAGGAAAAGACAAACATACAAACAAAATCGTTGATAAAACTAGACCTCACTTTATTAGGTCAATAATTATGTCATCTATTGCCGTGGGAGTGAATAAGAATTAGAAGGAAGTTTTGCAAACATATGCAGTTAGTCATGTAACCTGCAAAGGGTTAACAACTAGTATTAGTCAAATCTTATTGAAGTAATCGAACGATCATCTTCTCTCTATTCCGAAGAATAGAAATCAAAGTTTCTCTATATCAGATTGCGTACAGTGTGTCAGGTGGTGTCAGTGAAAATAGGAGAGATTGCGCAACAGATGGATGCAAACTTGCAAACATATAGCATTCCAAACATTATTAGAATTAGTAGAACATTAACACACGTTTTGTATATTTAGAACTTTGTGTAAAGAAAATGTAATCTTAGAAATTTAACTAACAGAGAATACTAGACGCCTTCATTTTATTATTTTTTTTACAGAATAGATGAAAAATTACTATTGCCATGTTGAATGGTGTATACAAGAAGCCAGCTAGAATAGGTGCAGAATGACTATTGTGCGAGTATAAGTGTGTATCTACAAGAAGCCTATTGGAATTGCAAATATCGCATATTGTACAACCTGTATCGACTATAGATGTTTCCGTGTTAGAGATTATCACACTTGCAACAAGGAAGTAAAGGATTAAGGATTTGAATCCTGGTCGGTTTGAAAAATAGCGAATTTTCTACATAGGACAATATTATGACATAGGTCAAGCTATAGTGGCGGGATATACATTTTAGATTTTTTTTTTTAAATCTACTTCGACTATACATGAACAGCTATGTTAAAAGCCAAGTGGTAGAATTTTGAAGTAAATGTTATGTGTCTAATAGCATGAAAGAATTGTAAAAATACCTCGTACTGTTATAATGTCCACTAAAAATGTGATATAATAACATTAAGAAATGTTTACTAGGAGAGCCTGAACTACTTCAAAATATTCAAGAATTTCATTAGACTCTTGTACACAATAAGCTAACTTTCGTGAAAATTGTTAAAATATAGAACGTATAAAATTAATACAAAGAAATATTTATACACTTTATTAAACAGCGGATTGTCGTAAACTCTGGAAATCCACAAATGATTTATTAACTCTTATCAAGAGTAGATCATACCTGAGAGATTTAGAGGTTACTTTAGAAAGATATCCCCATAGGGCCGATAATATCTGAGCTCATCATGTAAAATAACACCGAAAGCAAAACTACGGTATCATTAGGTAGTTTTTGTAACTAATTTTTTGTATTGTTTGTTGAAGTAATAACATTGTAGTGAATGACAAGGTTCTTAGGATCCATGTCAATATAAACTTTTTTGTGGGTGCCCCAGGTTGCCTTTCAAATTTTAGTTCAACGAGAAAATAAATCTGGAAGAGCAATGAGGGATGCTTAAATTTCAATAAAAATATTTCAAACACAAATTACCACCCAGTATGCTGAAAGTTTTGTTCAAAAAGATATATCTTTTCACACTCCAAGAAAGAAATATTTATAGCACTTGTCAGTGTCTATTTGCTTTTTATCTACAATTCAATACTATTCAAATTACAACTCACAACACAAATAGTTTTCCAATTGTTAATTGAAGGTGCTGAGCTGTGTGGAGAGATCTTTCTTCTCAAACACAATAGTCAGAGATAGGTTGAAGCTAATGTTGAGCTTTTTATAAATAATGTTTGTTTTTAAACTATTTTGAAGAGTTAGAGTAAAGCAGTTGTGATGGGACATCTATCAAGAGATACAAGATGCATTCATCACTCTCTCAGATTTCAATATTGTGAGTAAAGATGTACGATTAGACATCAATGTAATCTGTAAAGTAACGCTTTGATATCGAGCAAAGCGTACTTTGCGGGGAGCGATTAATCTCTCCTTACAACAGAGGGTTCTGAACTTAGCAAGGTTGAAAAATTGGGAACGTTTTTTTCCCTTCAAATTTTCTATCTTTATCTGTCAGGTTGATATTAGGGGATTTTGGCATTCTGAATTAAGGGCATCTGATGTATAGCTATGATATAGGCGACGAGAGTTTTAGCCAAGTTAAGCATAACCGAGTGATAAAAATATGCATGCCGTCTTATTGACAACAAGTAATGGTATGGACGCTTTAGAGAGGATCCCATCCGACTTACACCACGAAGGTACCTCGTATGAATCTTGCTCATTAAGAAAATTTGACAAAAGTTTCTTTGATATTTTAGTCATACTTTGTATGATTTTTTTATGGGTTTATGCTGTAGCAGTAAGACGATTCGATTGGTAAACATAAACAGTAGGGCTTTAAAGCCGAGACGACCCATGAAATTTGATCCTTATGAATTTGAAATATTTAGAATATAATACTGACAACACGAAAAAATATTATAATTTGCTTTTACGTCAAAGGGAAATATTGTACTAAGACTCCTGAGGACAATTATGTACATATGACCTACGATAATAACGACAAGAAGTGTTTTGAGGTAAAAACTTTCCAATTCTGTGATATCAACTAAATTGCGACACATTAAAAAAATAAAGTATTTGCAATACATTTACGTGGAGTTTTGGTCAAAGAAGTCTTCCAGACGATATTTTTTTCGATTTGTTGACCAAATCAATGGAGGTTACAATGCTTTGGATGAATAGTTCTGCTTTAATTGTTTTATCACCCTTTGAGTAATTTTCGCAACAGATAATATGAAATTTTATTTGTATTCATATCTTGCAAGGTATAGGTTAGCGGCATGCTTCACAACAAAGGAACAGACTAAACCTGCAGGTTACTGTTAAACAGCACACTTTGTTGGCAAATTTCATCAAAGTTCAAGTTATCACTATCGAGTGATCAATGTAATGATAAATTGGCAAAAATTTATACTTTTCGCTATTTAGAATTACAAAAACCTTTCAGAATATCAGCCATTGAATGCTTGTCTTTGTTTAAAGACATTATCAAGACTATATCGGCACATAAATAAATCAGAAATATACTTCAGCTTCAAAAACAAAATACAAGATCAAGAGCTACCTCGTCTCTCGTCTAACAGTATTATGTATGTGTGATTTTGCTTTGATAGAATTCAGAGAAGAATAACATAAATTGTTATTTGTTAATAAACAAGCTGCTAAAAAAGTTGAGCGAACACTTTTCTACAGAAATAAAGTTTGGAAAAATTTCAATGAGCAAACACTTCTACAGAAACAAAGTTTAGAAAATTTTCACCGAGTAAAAATTTACAAGAAACAAAGTTTAGAGAATTTTCACTGAATTTAGAAATGGTATTTAGGATGTTTGTAGTCATTATGAAATAATATAAATAAAATATTGTGTATCAACTATTTTGCTTTGATAGAATTCAGAGAAGAATAACATAAATTGTTATTTGTTAATAAACAAGCTGCTAAGAAAGTTGAGCGACCACTTTTCTACAGAAATAAAGTTTGGAAAAATTTCAATGAGCAAACACTTCTTCAGAAACAAAGTTTGGAACATTTTCACTGAATTGGTAATATTGGGAAAGCACATTTCATCTGAGTGCTCAGTGCACGATTAATATTAATTAAACATGCAAAGATCTTCGCAACACGCAATTCTACCATGATGTAGAAAATAATCGGATGTGCTTTTAGTTACTAAAATCTCCAACAATGATTTTGGTCCCCATTAGGAAACACATTTGGTTACGTTCACCCGATTTTGTCGAAAATCTGGATAGGTCTATAAATTGTCAATTTCATTCAGTCCTTAAGGCAACGTTATTTTTATACACCTACAAACCTATACAGCAATTTCATAAATTACCCCCCCCCCCCNNNCCCCCCCCACACACACACACACTGAATGTCTCAATTAAAAACTTTGGAATTTTGGGTCCAGTTTTTGATATAACTCTTTTGACTTGTTTTGTCCTTTCACCATTATTTAAAAAGTTTTTTCATAAAAAACAAAACANAAAAAAAAAAAAAAAAAAAAAAAAAAAAAAAAAAAAAAAAAAAAAAAAAAAAAAGATGGGACTTGGAGTTCATTTCCTACGTAACGGTAAACGATAAAGAGTTTCTATTTGTCTTTGTTATTCTTTAATTTCAGCACTGGTCTCCAAAATAATTAAGTATTGAGTGTTCCACTACTTTTGTATCAAACTGTTATAATTCATATCAACTTTGTTAAAAAAATTGTCAATACTTTCAAAGCTCACTCTTTTATATTATATATACAATATTTTTGAAAAAGAAATGAAATTTAAATCAAAATACAAGTTGTTTGTTATTTATTGTTTCTACTATTATTTATTGATCTATATATTCTTCTTCTTTATTTTATTGTGTTAAGACATTCCTCTGATACAAATAACTAGTCATTAATAATTTATGGCAAGAAAAATAACTAGGGGGACGCATATTATTTTCAAATCAAAAAGTTGTAACACTAACATGGGTTTTAGTGTGAGTAATAAGAGATCATTTCGAATTTATAGAAGATGTAAAAAATAATCCATCATGGCATTATCTCTTGTTAGGGGAAAACGTATGTTGCCTTTTACTAGAAGAGATAAATAAAGGTTATAGCTCAGAAAAGTTGACTAAACAGAGTAAATGAACACATTTTGATCCGTAAAGTTTTCACAACTCATTGTGTTCTCATAAATCTTGTGTTTTACGGGATTTATTAGATAACGAAAAATGATTCCTAACTTCTGATCACTGATGGATCATTTCGTTTTAAAGGTATATTTTCATTTTTTTCAAAAACAGTTTTGTATAATATGTCCTTGTTTCACCACAATTTTCCAAAGAAATGTTTTATATGTTGAACACCATTGTTTTCTTAATGGAAAAATATATTAAACAACTATAATTATCTAAGGAAGAGATTTGCAAACGATGTTTTTCAAGATCAAATTTCCAATTTTAGTTCACAAAAAATATTTAATTTGACAGAGGTTGAATCTAACACCAAAATTAATTCTAGAAACCCTTAACAAAGTTTCAAAAGAGGATTTCTTTCTTCCTTGTTGTGGAGATCAGAAGGATATTCATGAACTTGATTCATCAAAACATCAAAAATAGCTTTGGGCACGCATAAATTTCAAAAACAAAATTAAGTGACACTACGTTCTATTTAAATTAAATTTGACATTCAATTGCGCAAACAATAGTTTTTCAACAGCCGCTGATGAAAACATCACTAACCTAAACCCCGCAAAGATAGTGTCATTTTGTATATTTGTTTTTATTCTTACAGGGTGTTGATACTCTAGGTCCTCACCTAATTGTATGATGTAATATATTTCCTAAAACTATCAGCAGACAAGATTACTCCATTTACTACATGTAATGTAGGTTCCCTTAAAAAATCAATTTTTAGAGTGTTATATCTGTAAAACATTACTTAATATCACTGGCTAGGGAAAAAATACAGACGTATGGTTAGGTTAAGTTTTTTTTTTGTCAATTCTTGCTGAAAATTGTATTTTTCAAGGAAAATATAATTAAAGGTTACTTTTTCTAACTAGAGTCCAAATCTTTGGCACTTTTATCGGTTGTAATCTTCAACGAACTAAAAATGTTTAGTGTCGGGAGCTACTGACCATTTTAATATACATGTGCTCTTAATTAATTTAGCTCTTGTGATTACAAAAAGAGTATTCTTGAATTTAGAAAATTGTCCTGAGTAGGTATGATGTCAAAATAAAATGCATGCCTCAAAGAAAAGCCTTCAACATGTTCATCTGAGGTAATATAGGTTTGACATTTTTATCAGATGAAACACGATTTCTGAAAAAATAGCAAAATCAAGCGTTTTTTGGAGATTTTTTTTTGAAAAATGGTGTAAGCAAGGGAAAAAACAAATTGAAGGGGTACTACACTTTTATTGAACATTTATTGCAATAAAAAGGTGAAGGTTTTTTGTCAAGACCTGTAAGACCTTTGCAGTCTATTTTCTTCAGTGGGAAATATATGTCGAGTTTTCTATTTTAATCATAACTCTATTTTACTATCTTACAATCAGTACTAGTATATTAGTGGGTACTTTGCTATATTGTATTTGTATTGAGTGTGTACTACGTCTGTGCTATAAATAAAGTAAACAAAGACCTTTTTATTGTTTTAAGCTGTTTAGCCGCCAAGCTACAACTTTGAAGAGACATAAAATTGCATTTTATAAGTGTACTTAATATCAATCATTGACTTTACTATTTTAATAGCCTATTGTACTTTTTGTAGTGTGGGAACGCTTCTGGACAACCTGCTCGCACATGCAGAGCACATACTACTAACTACTATGAGATGCATTGTATAAAATTATTTGATGTTGCAAAAAAATGCAATCGGGAACAAAAGTTGTTACATTAAACGCCAAGTATTGTGTTTCTTATTTTTCAAAAACATTTTCATTTATATACGTTGTATGGAAGTTAATGAACATAGCTTTCGCAGTTAATTTATGAGGGCTTATTTAGACTTTTTTCTCAATACACAATACCAAAATGTACTTAATTTGAGTGACAACCGTAACCCTAAGAGAGGAAATCTAGTCAATATTATTATTAAACTCATCTAAATTTGATGAAAATTAAAAATAATTATTTATCTTTTTTTTTTTTTTTTTTTTTTTTTTTTTTTNTTTTTTTTTTTTTTTTTTTTTTTTTTTTTTTTTTTTTTTTTTTTTTGTTGAGAATAAGTGAAAATTCTATTTTCATTGTTCATATTTAAACAAGTCGGACTTGCGCATAAAAAGTTCTGAGCAGTCGACATAACATTTTTAGATGTGATATATATATTTTTAACCGAGATTAGGTCCACGACAAGACTAAAATTATATAGATCAACTAGTAACGAGAAACTTTTAACGTTCCTGAACCAGAGTTTTGTGATTTCTGAGAGAGCGAGAGAGTAATAGGGTTCCCTAGGTCTTCTTTAGGTACTGAGTCGTAAAAATGAATGATTTTCTTTCGTTCCTTTCTATCGAGACAAATTTCTTTATCATGATTTACTAACTTTCTATTAAGGGAAATACATCATGTACAAATCTTTAACGAAGGTTACATTGTTTAGGGGGATTTCAAAGAGCAGATAATTGAAAACTCCAGCAGCACACCATATCTTAGAGTTGCGTCTTATACATTTTTGCATTGTAACCATCAAATACGATAATATCCTGTGATGAAGACAACATTACATTATAATTCTGCAATTTGTTGCATTTACATTGGTCACTCAAATGTCCCCAAAAGACAAAACTCCAATTATTCAAGTTTATTGACCCATGAATCAAATGACATACTCGATAGCATTTCACACAAATAAATTTCCTTAACATTGTAATTATAGAGCGCTAAAAGTTATACTATTACACGCACGCAATTCAAGTAATATGTTATTATTTTTATTTATTAATTAATTAATGCAAGATAAGCACTTCGAATAAACTTATAGTGTAAATAACATAAATATAATATGTTAATGGTTATATTTCTTTTTCCAGATTCATGTATTTTCTATCAATAATAATGATTGCGTGTATAAAAACTCTTCTTTTTTTGGTATTTGGCATTTTAAAGAACGACTTGAAAATAATTTTCAATTTATATGATATAGATATAACCCCCCAAAAATACCACTGCGTGCTATAAAAATTTCACGCCAAGTCATCACCCCAAAAAAGACATGAAATCTATTTTGGGCCCCGCTATCCGCTCTTCTGTTCTTCGAAATACCTAATGACTTTAAATTCCGACCCCACCCAAAACGATTTCAAAATTTTAGTCTGATTTCCTCACTCTCTTCA
>CM022885.1:29451895-29473784 GCA_012654025.1 Pachypsylla venusta | reverse complement strand
AATTTTTTTATCAAAATAATATTCAGTTTTCGTTATACAGGGTGTAACAATTTTTGGATTTGAACCCCACTGGCTCCGCCCCAGATTATTTTTTTGAAAAAACAAAAACGGGAATATTCCTTATTTTATTAACACTCTTATTTTTCAAAAAAATATTTGTACCATTCCATTTAAATTTTCCGAGAAATCGACTCTTTGGGTAAAAAAAAGCCACTTCCGGGATTCGAACCTGGATACTGATATTACCATTCGAATGGCCATGGGACGTTTTCTATCCCTAGAAACAAACAGAATTCCAAAATTCTAAGCGGTTCAAAAGATATGGGCACCGGGTAGGACTTCTGGGACATACTGTATATCAGACCCTATGTTGTTTTAAAAAGAGACTAAATTTTAATCTGTGATTCATTCAGCTACTCAGAAGTCCTTGTGTCCAATTTGAAAATATTTTTTTTAAAAAAAAAAAGGTACCAGAATCCTAATACTCCCCGGAACCAAAAATCTTTTTTTAGGGGCCGAAATATTTCAGGCTTTAATGGGTTAAAAAACGAATGCTTTCTCACAATACACTTCATGATATTTCTAAATTTTATGTCCCCGCCTAGATTTGAACCAATCTCTTGTTACATAACCGTCATTTAAATGACCTAGACTTAAAAGGTATTTTTACAATCCAATAATCTACATAACATTTACAACACTTGTCGCCACTTCTGTTTGTTCTTAGAAGCTCTTGGATAATAAGGTAAATTATCAAAGATGAGCAATAAACGGCCCGAGTCGAACTTAGGCTAGGATTTGGTGGAATGCATATTTTCCCTGATAGCCAAGGGTTACTGGGCTGGTAAAATAGAAATGATCTCGCTAATCCTAGTACAACATTAGTGTTTTTTTCGGAATAGGTACTGTGGTATTAGGGAATTTAAATCTTTGAATAACATGTTAATTATAAGTGTTAAAAATATTGACTTTTAAATAAATAAAAACAAAACACTTACCAAAAACACTATTTATAATTATTTATAAAGAAACTAGTTTCGAATCATTCGATTCATCATCAGTCTAGTCGAGTCGAAGGATGGAAGTTGACTCAAATCTAGTCAACTTCCATCCTTCGACTCGACTAGACTGATGATGAATCGAATGAGTCGAAACTAGTTTCTTTATAAATAATTATAAAAAGTGTTTTTGGTAAGTATTTTGTTTTTATTTATTTAAAAGTTAATATTAGGGAATTCAAAGGTAAGGAAATTCCGGATTCTCAACCCAGCCCTGAGTTAATGCCTATATCAAACACCGCTAAAAACATTGAAAAATGTTTAAAGGACATTTTCTGTAAGTTTACCCCCAAACATATTTTTGAGTGAAATTGCTCTTTTGGGCCACAAAAAGCCCTTCCAACCCTTGAATTTTTGTGTTTTAAAACTTGAAAAAAATAAATATTGAGCAATAGTTTTTTCCACTAATAAAAGTGAATCTTCCGTTACGATATATTGTTAAAGTAAAAATATGTGGCTTCAACATGCAAGTATATTGAGACACAGATTCACAAACTTGGCTGCTACAGAACTGCCGCCATACTCTTATCTAATGCAATAAACAAATTGAACCATTCTGCGATAACGATACCAAAATTATTGTTAAAAAAGCTATCAATTTTGTATATCGGTAGATATTGTTTCACCTACAGATTAACATTCAGTTTCCTAGTTGCATTGGTGATCGACCGTTTTGATTTTGATTTAATTTAGAAAATAAGAATATTTTAGCATTTTTTATATATCAACCCTAATATCAACTTTTAAAATAACAACCCTACATGTTAACGGCGTAATAGATACCAGTAAGTCTGAGAATGAAATCAATTTTTATGAGTGGAGGAAAAGGAATAACTCTTCCAAGAGGTTTGAGAAATATTGGGAGAAGTTTGAAACGGGAAAACGGGAGGAGTGTTCTATTAAGGTGCTCTCAACCTCGTGATTATAATTCTGTTTTTTTCTCTTAACTCTTCAGTTAACTTTAGCCGGATGAATTTGGCAGGCCGGAGAATTCTGGACGTAAAAATTGTAAACAATGACCCAACATTTCTGCCCAGAGACATGTTCATAAACACTTGACCTTGAACTAACCCGAATCGGATAATAATATTAAAGTAATATCAACCTCTGCATCAAATATGAAACTGGAGGATTAACCTGGCTCAGCTTGATGTAACAAAACTTATGTTTACTCTCTGAGTATATTTTATAGGTTAAATTGAAATTTATCACAGTTGCGTGATTCCCAAAAAATCATAAGTACCACACCAAATTAATTAATCAATAACAAGTTATGCAATCAAATTTTAATGAATGGGCGCACTTTAAGACGTATGAATCTTTCTTGGTGCGAGTAATTTATCGTGTTTATGAATATCAGGGCCGGCAAATTTTAGAACAATTTCCTGCGCAGAAAGTACAGCGGAGTTTAGATACTTTATTGTTATTGAAATTCCAATCGATTTTATTGGTTTTATCCTCAAGCTAAAGCTAATTTTTTGTGAGTACTATATAGTAATATTTGCATTCTTTTAGGAGGTTGCAATCGTTTCTACCAACTGTATGGAGACAATGCGACAACTACTTGTGAGGGCAATAGTGTCTCTCATTTTAATAATAGAACTTTTATTAGTTGACTTCGAAACTCTACGCGGTTTTCCAAATAAAATTAATGGGGTTAAAGATCTTTCTAAAAATCCAATAAATGTTTACAATAATCAAAGAAGAAAAGATTACAAAACAGTTGTTATTAGACTACATCTATGCAGATGGTATTAATAAAATAGACCAAATAAACCAAGACAAGACTACAAAACAATTGACATTAGACGACATATTATATCGAGATGATATTAATAAAATAGACCAAATAAACCAAGACAAGACTACAAAACAACTGACATTAGACGACATATATCTAGATGATATTAATAAAATAGACCAAATAAATGATGTATACAATGCTTTAGGTACAGACCAAATAAAGGCAGAAAATTCTACAAAACAGTTGATATTAGAAGATATTAATGCAGATGATTTTAATACTCAAATAATTAAAGAGATCGCTGCGAAACAATTAACATTAGACGAAATATATGCAGTGATATTATTAAAATAAACCAAATCAATGAAAACAATGCTACAAAACAGTTGATAATGAACGACATATATGCAGATGAATTCGATAAAATAGACCAAATAAATGATGTATACAAAGCTAGAGACCAAATAAAGGCAGAAAATGCTACAAAACAGTTGATATTAGAAGACATTTATGTAGATGATTTTAATACTCAAATAATTAAAGAGATCGCTGCGAAACAATTAACATTAGACGAAATATATGCAGATGATATTATTAAAATAAACCAAATCAATGAAAACAATGCTTCAAAACAGTTGATATTGAATGACATATATGCAGATGATATTGATAAAATAGAATAATTCATTGATTTATTCTATATGGCTTAACGTCTCTTTAACATCTATTGGTCATTCAAGACGGGGGTATTACCCTCCATTCGCTGGAAACTTGCAAAACAGCTACCCACATTGACCTCACCCAGCCTGGGTTGGGCCGGAAAAAGCCAACGATACGTAGTGTTCCCAAGCGGTCACCCATCCAAGTACTGACCACGCCCGGACGTTGCTTAACTTCAGTGATCTGACGGGAACTGGTGTATTCAACGTGGTATGATCGTTGGCTTTTCTAATTAAGGGAGCGAACAATAAGTTCAAAAAGTGGTGTCAAATAATAGTTTTCGAAAATATTTTTTAATAATCTGTTAATTAGTCTAATAAAAAAGTCTTCTACGAGACAAAACCGCCATCAAAATGTACCACTGCAGACAACATGCTAGTATCCTAAAATCATTCTGTGTAATACAATCCAGTGTGTGAATTAATAACAAATATCTCACATTTAAAAAAAAAAAAAGATCTAATACCAGCCCTGGTGCAATGAATTTACAGAAATGAACTGTGTTCGGTAGAAAAAAAGTCTGGTAAGTAGAAAAAGCATATAATCAGTTAATGAGAGCATTGTTCATGTAATTGGTTTACTGTGTAGTTATGTGTTGTTTCAAGCAAGAGTGGGACACGTTCTTTAAATAAATAAAAATCACAAACATATAAGCACGTAGATTAACTATACGTCTGAAATACTTGCAATCTTAGGGTTTGTTTCTCTTCATTTTATTAAAAGCTGACTTGTTAAGGTTTCACTTTATACAGGGTCATATATGTAGATCTATAACATATTATTACAATTCTTAGGTAGGCTTTGTTTTCGTGATTTTTGGCATACAACAAGATTATATATTAGTGGTTCTGTGAACTGTAGGCCTCACTAAAATAATGGGCCGCCACGAGGATCCTAGTGAACCAATATAGCTGATTAAATAAACGTAATGAATACCTATACCAAGTATCATCAAAATTGGAAAAGGCATTCGAGAGTTATCATGGAACGAATCAAAAGATGCGGGAATCCCTAAATTAAGGCGCAAATGTTGAACCATGTTACACAGGCTTTCTACGCACTGGGACAATTTAAAAACACATAGCATCACAGTTATATATATATATANTTAAGTAACACCCAAAAATCATCTCATAGAACCCCCCCCCCCTCTTACAGTCTAGAGGAGTACATGAACTAACAACTTTCCTTCCTTACAGCTAATTATTACAGTAAGTACCTAAGTACTAATTTTTGTAACTAACCATTTTCTTTTTTAAAGAGTATTATTATTATTACAGCAAGTACATATTAAAATATTTAATTTATATTTCTTTACAAGACCATCAAATTTGGCGCACCCTTGTCACCACAAGGATTTTTTCCCTTTTATAATCATGTTTTCATCTGGTTTTGCTCTAATTTTGATCGGGATAGGGGAATGTAGATAGATAGATAGATAAAAAATATATTTGTAATAATTGAAAATAATTGTTTACAATGGATAGGGGAATGTATTTTCCATTGTAATGTGTCAGAGGTTAGACACCTCTGAAACACAATAAATAATTAAAATAAAAAGATAGTTTAAGTTAAAAGTTTAAAAAGTAAAAGAATATTGTTTCTGTCGGCAAAATATGTACATTTAGTGAAGTATCGTACTGGGGGTATTTCCCAGATTTTCAATGGAACCTCATATTTTCCATTACCTTATCTGGACACTTAAAATTGAATATCTACACATGCGCCTGTCAGAATAAGTCATCTTTAAATTGAAGTGTGTGTTTTTACTTAAACTTATTATGTCATTAAGGTAAATTCCTAACCTTTCCTCTTGTTTCCATGACTGGGTTTATTATCAAAACACGATCTTATAGAAATTATTTGATGTCTTTGTTTAATATTAGATTAAAAAAGTCATGTTCATTGCAAATGTGTTCTCTAATTGTAATAAAAGACAAACCAAAAAAATAAAAAACAAGGATTCAGAATTCAGATCAAGATATCGTGAACACGAGATCTCTTACCTAAACCTGAGGGTCTAGAAACAAACTACATTTTCGGTAGAAATATAGATCGAATGACTAGCCACGGGACTATTTGAATTTACTCACCCAAAAAACGACATTAATAAATTTGGGTAAACTTTCGGGAAATCGAAAAAAAAAAAAAATATATTTTTGGGATAAAATTAGAAAATTATATACTGAGGGACAAAAATAGAGGAACGCTCAATTTTTTTCCAATTTACTTCAACAATTTATATGGTTTTTGGTCATTAAACCTAATAATGTTCGGAAAAGAAAACAAGATTTTTTTATGTAATTTTTCAAAATGGCGACATTTATGAAGAAAATCTAAAAAAATGACGAAAATAGGAGCATATTAGAAAGACTCGGACTTTTGCAATATCTTGAGATTCGCTTCAAATTTAGTAATCTCAATTGCATGAATTGCCACCTTAGGGTCTAATAAAGGCTTCTACTATCCATGGCATGCTCCAGATCAGACAATCCACGATCTCCTGCGGCATCCGGTCCCAAAAGCAGTCCTCTTCTGGGCTCTGGAATTGTCGCTGGTCTAAATACCTCTTACCACAACACCATTTTTGGGTGTTCCCGGGCGTGTTAGATCGCAACATGATTGAACTGCCACAATATTTCTAAGTTATGATGATGTTGCACTGCGCGTATCGTTCCTTAAGACGTCTCAGCACCTTAACCCTTCTGTCTTCAAGTTGCAGAGAGATAGTACACTCATCGGTGAACAGTACTTTACCCAATCCCCTACTTTGACCAATCCCCTAGTTTGACGCATATTCGCGCCTCTGCACTTTGCGAGTCCTGACGAGCAGAAAAGGCCACATGGCTCAGTAAGAACAAATTTTGCCATCTTTGAGTATTTTGCTTTTGAGCAAACATTGACCCCTCGACTGCGTTGGACAACGTTCCGCATGGTTTTGTGGATTAAATTCCTAAGCGCTGTCAGCTTCATAAAAAATATCGGATATATAATAATATAATAATAAAAAATATCTTCATAAAAAATAAATATAAATATCTTGGTAAAGTTTGACAAATCCACGAATCCCAATTTCGACACAACCAGAGAATTCGCCACCCCTCGGTAACTCCAAACAACAATGGTAACACACAATTGCTTTTGCGACCTGCACAATAAAACTCAGGCAGCAGAATAATGAAATCTCGAACATGGCAAGGTATACCTAAAATCACGGTATTTCGGATATTTGAAGTAAACTTACAAAGTCAAAATTCTGATGAGCTTGTGAAAATATTTGGTATTATCGTCACCTATAATATTTGTGATATTAATTTACCAAATAGGGGCTCAAAACCATTATTTTGTACTAGTCGAGCTGAGGAAAGCATTCAAAATCTGACTATTATCTCTATTACCAATATAAAGTACTTCACTAAGATAATTTTATCAAAACTAACAGTTGGCTCCGCCGGAGTATAAAATTCAACGATTCTTCTTATTTCTTAAAACTTTATCGGAAGCCAGGCTATTATTCTAATATCTACAATCGAAGCATGGGAGCAAAATTACCACTACGTAAATATAGGTCGTCACATAATGAACTCTCAAAAAAATACAAACAAAAGTTTTATACAAAGATATAGAAAGATGAGAATCAAAAGTTGTTTTTATTTTAACAAAATCCAAGACAATGTTCTCTCGGCTGTCACAAACCATATGGTATTCAATGAATAGAAAACAGAGACCATTTCGCTAGGTTATAATAGAATATAGGTATATGCTGCAGATAAAATTATGCTAAGTACCACACTACTGGAAACTATAGGTAAGGACTCAATGTATGCATTATTATTAAACTTTGAATAAATAACAATACAAAGAGCAAGCGGTGAACCATTCATGTATGAAATTCAGATTCGCGAGCATCATAAGAATTTTTTTTTTTTTAATGGGACAGGATCGATTGAAACACAATTGAAATAAATGGGAAAAGTTAACTAGAATGAAAATACGGCACCTAAGATAGACTAGAAGAGTAGTCATAGTGGGACAGGACCGATTGATACACAAATGAAATAAATGGGAAAAGTTAACTAGAATGAAAAAACGACACCTAGGATAGACTAGAAGAATAGTCGGACAGGACCGACTCATACACAATTGAAATAAATGGGAAAAGTTAACTAGAATGAAAAAACGGCACCTAGGATAGACTGAAGACTAGTCATAATGGGACAGGACCGATTGAAACAGAATTTCAATAAATGGGAAAAGTTAACTAGAACAAAAATACGACACACAGGATAGACTAGAAGGCAGAAGAAAATACTACCTATCAGAAAATTGATTTGACAAATATAAATTATTTTTTTCTGAAAGGAGATAGACAAAGAAGAAGAATAAATGGATGAACTGCATTTATGTTTGGTAATAAAAAAATGTATTAGTTGGAATAGTGTTAACTACACTTGATAAAATCAAAAGAATCGTTAAAAATGCAAAAAATGAAAAAGGCTAATAGAAAAGATATTTTTTTTTAAATATAAAAACTTGGTGGCCCTTCAACAGTACTCAGGCTGCCATCGCCCATCGTTAGAAACAGTCAAGATGTGAAAACTAGCACAGCATGATCCATGATATAAACCATAAACTTATCGTGTCCAAGGGTTTTCCGAAGTTTGTAGTTATAAACGCCCGAAGCCCACAATGATTGTAAATGTATCCCTTTCTGTAACCCCGATCCATATTTCAAAACTTTTTAGGAAGCCCAGAACTAAACTTAAATGACTCCACATGGTTAAAATCACTTCGTATATGGATTTCTAAGAAATCTTTTTTCTTAGAAATAGAAATAACAAAAGAGCTCTTACAAAAATTTTGGCCTTAGAAATAACAAAAGAGCTCTTACAAAAATTTTGGCCATAATTGAGAACGTTTGGCGTACCAAAGGAAACTTTAGTGGGGTATTAAAAGCGAAAAAATTGTGGATTTAGTGCGTTGCAAAAATGAAATCAAGCTGTGATGTTATTGTAACTCAAACGATGAGAGTTTAAATACTGTTTAAAGCTGACCAAAGTTTATTTTTTTTTTTTAAGAAAAAAAATGGATATGATAAACTTTAAATCTAACATTTTTATTTAATAAAAATTATTTACAAAAAAAAACAATATCGATTCTAATTGAAATTATTAGGGCGAGCTTTCAATAGCACTCAGGCTATCATCCTCAGGCCAGTGTTGACTCTATGATGTTCAGAATAGAAGTGAGCGTACGTTTACTTTTGTTGATCGAGCAGGTGCTGGTATATTCGTGGCCAGACTCCCCTATGTAATTTGACCCGCAGTCCTCACAATTTATCTTATAGACTATACCTGATTTATTTTCTTTTTTTATCGGATCTTTAAGATTGGTGAAGAAATTCAATTTTACGTTATTGTAGCTTTTATGTCCGAATTTTGCAGTAGGCATAAGTTCTTTTATTGCCTTTTCTATTTTATAAGATGTCTCATTAATATAAGGAAATGAGAAATACATATACCAGCACCTGCTCGATCAACAAAAGTAAACGTACGCTCACTTCTATTCTGAACATCATAGAGTCAACACTGGCCTGAGGATGATAGCCTGAGTGCTATTGAAAGCTCGCCCTAATAATTTCAATTAGAATTGATATTGTCTTTTTTTTTGTAAATAATTTTTATTATTTTACGATTCTTTTTATAAATATTTTTATTTTTATTTAAATAAAATAAATTAGTTGGTGGTTAAATGACAAACAGAAAAATTAGAACATACATTTTTGTTATTGAATTGGTTTGATTTAATAATCGTTGTTAATTTAAAGAATTCAATATAACATACCTTTCACACATTTTATTTCAGTTTAATAAAAAAAATAACTCAAATAATTAATTTTAATAAAACTAAAACACTCATTAAAAGTTTAGGTTGAAAGTATAACACTGGCTGCTGGATTAATCTGAAAATAAAACATTGGTTGCTCGATTATTTTGAAAATGAAACATTAGTTATTACCTAAACTAGATACTCTCTAAGGCATTGCACTGTTAGGCATAATACGAAAACAACACTAACACTTTTAGTATGTTACAGTAAATACACTACTTTTTGGATTTCCTAATTAAGACCAATTTGGGGATATATCAATAAATAATGTTTCATAATGTAGTTTTCTCTGTATTGAGAAAGATCATTCCAATATTCATTTGATATTGGGTCAAACTTGTCACAATAAGAGATTGTGAAATTGGGTTTCAAAAAATTCTCGTCCAATTATCTCGAAGCATTACAAGAATCAAATCTGTTACAGTGTTCTATCCCAGGAATGGGAGCTATTTGAAAGCGTGTCAGATTGTATATACTTAATATCAGCACAATATAAAAACTCCTAAGACATTACACCATTACAATAATTTAAAAAATCAATATGAACCCTTTGTAATACAAAAACAAATTGAACTTTCAGAGATTTTTCTTTCTTTCTAATTTAAATTAGTTCAACATTATTTTGCTGATGACTTAATTCATGCTGAACAATGTTATATAATGAAAAACGGTAATCTTAGACATTTTCACTTTAGTTTCTTTTCAAAAACTAAGAAGAATATGTATATCTAGGGGGCCTAACATGTTATTCTGAAAGTATCTATTTTTAAAATCAATTTTCAGAAATCAAAGAAAAAAAAATGAGATCATAAACATGACATTGAACCCAAACTATAATGAAATCAGCTTCGGGGCATTAGTGGGAAACTGAAGGCGGGAGATAATATAAAATTTTGTATATAAACAAGAATTAATTGTACAATTATCTCTTTTCAGTATTTTATGTCATAATTTTGTAAAAAAAAATATGACATAATTATGAGTTGATATTTTTTCATACAACCTAAAGATCATATGTTTTTTCTAATTAAAATTTTTCATCAATTGAACTGAAGAATATATTGTCTATTATCAGGAACGAGTCCAACGATTTTGATTTTTCATGCGACGCGACGTCTACAGTTTTTAAGTCAATTTGTGTGCCCAAAAAGACTATATGATATGGTTTATGTAAAAAAATAAATAGGGGAGAATTTGAACGAAGAATGATAAATATGATAGTTGATAACTCTGTAGATATAATGTAGGTATGCCAAAAAGGAATAAGAAGCCTGCGAAAAATTCCAGCAGGCGCAAATAAATTATGAAACCCGTTTAATAGTTTTTGTATGCCTCACTTTTTCATTATAATAAATCATTCTTACAGAAAATGGGAGGTTGGTGATTTTTAGCAATTGTCTCATAAGTCAGAGGGTTGACATTCCTGTATCTCATAAAAAAAAAACTTCTCATTTGTCTTTCTGAAATATTTTACTTATCATGGAACTAAAAAGGTTATCATTACTGAACTCTTTCTCGTTTTTGCAGGTACCTATGATTAGCTCAATCATAATCATTTTAATCAGATGAAAATTACAGCTCCAATACTTTTCGTAATCGTAAGTTCAATACTTTGAACAGTAAGTAAATAGAGAGATGATGCCAAAATTTTACTCTTCTGCTGAGGAGTATTGTTCCAAACCAAAAAATGAAATCATTTTTTGAGGCAAAATTTAAAATCTTATCAAAAATTTACAGAATCTACGAAGCTGTGCAAAGACATGCATTCTAATTATGTCCAAAACCAAAATCTGACAAAATAGAACTAAACATTTCAACATATCACAATATCAAGAAAAATAAACTGAGGTTGATGTGACCGCAATATGGCCTTCAAAAGTACGTGCACCCGTAAAGCTTTATCTTGAGGATTTGAGAGTCTAACTTAGGCCTGTAGATAAATTTGATGGCATATGAGGTGAACTAAGAAAATGAATCCAATTTCCTCAAGATTTATTGTGGTGTTAAATCAATTAGAATGTTAAATCCTGGAGATAGACGCCAATTGTAGCCTACACGTTTATCTACTTAAATAACTCATCTATTTTATTGATGAAAAATGTATTGAAATTTCGGATGCTCAATCACAGGTGATTTTATCTATTATAATAAAACTCAATGTAACGATAGTCTTGAGTAAAATAATAAAATTAATGCTGAGCATAAACCGTTGTAATGTTTAGTTCTAAAGGCAGAAAAATTGTACGTCTACTAATCAAGCAAGGCCGAAAAATTGTGGTTTTCAAAAAATGTAAAGAAAATAATCAAAGGATCTTTTCCATAAATATTGAATTTCGAAAAAATAATAACTGATAAATGATGACAATTTATGAAGAAATCCGCACAAAAATTAGTCTTCTATTTACTCATATATATATATAAAAAAAAATTCCCTTTTAAAATAATAATAAAGAGCCAAACATATAAATTTAAAAAGTTATCTAGTCGTTGTTTTTATTTGTTAAATAAATAAAATTTCTATATACAAAATAAATTAACTAAATTAAATTAAAAATTTGTTTTGATTAAAAATGTATACAACAATAAAAACACATAAAAACAACAATTATTAATAAGTCATTTTTTGCGAAATATTCTTCAAAAAGTGAACAAGTAAACTTTACATGTTGAACATTATTTTTATTCTTGTTATCGCAAAAACTAATTAGGTACGCTGACAAACCACGTATTTCCTGTTTCCGTTACTACCCAGCTAAAACCCAAATTTTGTAATTAAAAGTGATTCTTAAGTAGATCAGAAAATACGAGCTTATACTAATTTTTGACGAAAGACAAGAAAATAAAGGGGAATGTATATGTTAATTAATGGAGGGAATACTTTATACAATTATTATTCAGAAATATAAGCATCAACATTTTAAAACTTAAATATTCCTAAATTACAAAAATATCACTGAAAACATATCTCTTTTTAGAAAAAAGAGATAACAATTATTTTCAAAAAAAAAAATATATATATATAAGCACAATCATTTGAAATAATAGCACACACCATTTTGAGCATGCAGTAGAAAAGAATGATCATACAAATGAAAATAACAAACAACCAAAAATAACATCATAAAACTGAGATTTTCGTTTGAAAAGGAAAAAAATAGGAAAAATTATTAGTTTATTATTGATTAATAAAGAATAATAAGGTTGGGATTACGAAGTTGAAAAATAAAAGGACTTTATTAATTTCATGTTTTTAACATTATTTAATTATTTTCGCCAGTTACATTAAACTTTACAGCTAAAGTTAAAAACTCAACACCCGTATATTTTAGAGTGCAATAAAAATGTGACTATTCTCTATGTTAATTCTTTTAACTTTAGGTCCAAATTTTATGAGACTGGCATTTGTTAAATTATTAATATTTACTTAATTATTATATTAGTGACTAAAATATCTTTGCTAGTTACCTATTTTTTTTTTTAATTTAAATTTTGAGAGAATCTTCATGAGATTGATTTAATACTATTGATTTGAATAGCAGTTGCATTACAGTATTCAGGTTATTCAATTTCATACAGGATTTTACACTTCAAATTATTTAGATGTTTGGTTCAATGTGGCCTTTTTGGTTTCAAGGAACATTTTTCATTTTATCTTCCAATACAGAGCATAGGAAAATAAAGTATAAAATAATAGATAGGTATAAGAGGGAAAAAAATTATGTCGTTTTTTTTTTTTTTTCAAATTATTACCCGTGTTATTTGTATCCATTCTTGATTTTTAAAGTTTAAAATCAAAAATAAAATAAAACCAGAAAATGAGTCAAAAGATCAAAAATACAGTGAAACCCTACGGAAAAAGGCCTTTATAAAATGATTATATATACGAGTATGTATTCAGTATTTTAGTTAACATCTGCTAATAAATTCACAAAAAATTCAAGCTACCATTCATTCTGCGTTGAGGAATAAATACGCAAAAAGAGTTTCACCTAAAGCGAAAACTTTGAAATACACGATGGATAAATAGCATATGTTATTGTCAATCATTTTACATTGTTCAAACGCAATGATTTGTATTGATGTATTCCAGTAAAACGTCTAGAAAATTAAGACATAAATAAATTTTGCCAAGTTCATTTGTAAGTATAAAACAATAAACATTGAATAAATAATATTTTATAATAAAATGAATATTTCTATACGATATTATTTAAAGATCATCAGAAACAAAGGACTAGATTTGAAATGAAAACTAAAACAATGACATGTCACATGAGATCAAATGCATTGCAAAACAACTGCGAAAGAGAAAATATTGTAAAGAGACAGAGTTAAGGAAATGTGACATCCATTGTTTTTTTTAAAAAAAAAATATAACTTTATCGCAATAAAAATCTGTGACCGCACTGAAAAAAGTATGAACTTAAAATTTTCTTTTCTAAGTATGGATTGTTTACCAGAACAATTTTAAGCAGAGGTCATACTTTTTACAGGAACTTCATATTTGAAAATATAAACTGAGAAGAATACGAAGATTTTCAAAAAGAAAAAATGTTGGAAATGCTAGAAATTCGAAAAATTAATGCTAGAACAAGAATGATAGAAAATGTCGGAAATACTGAATTTTTTATTACCACGAAAATGTGAAAAATGCAGAGTTTTTCAAAAATGACTAATAATGTTAGATATGCTAAAAAATAAAACACCACGATGAAAATATAAAGAACCATCATTGAGTCGGTGATATTGTTGTATGAAGCCGAAAAATATATTAGTACAAAGAATACAGGCTTTTGAAAATAAGGTCTTCATAAAAATAGATGGTCCAGTATGGGACACCCAATCAGGCCAATGGAGAATAAAGAAAAATAGAGAGCTATAATGAACTTTACTAGAGAGCCTTAATACTCAGGACGGGGCAATATAGTAAGATGACTCCTCCAACATCAGAAATTCTTGATGTTAACATAAGAAGTACCTCGACCTGTAGGAAGACCAAGAAAGAAGTGGGAGGATGCTGTGATACGTTCTCTACAGCCGGATAATGAAACTGATTGTACGGATGTGAATGGAGATAGCTGATGGCAGAAGATAAAAAGTTGTGTAATAATTAAGTAATTAATGTTAGAGATTCTAAAAATATTTCCGAAAATACAATTCAACATACAGCTGCTCACAGTTATACAAGTATTATGTATATATAGTTTTTTTTTTCTTTTCAAAAGAAGAAAGCACTTTGTTTGAAATAATATAATGTTAATTTAACAAACGGACAATGCAGATAATGCATAAACTCGTATGAGTAAATGTTTTGTAAACTAACTTTATTGATATACTAAGAATCTGTTTTTTTTTTTTATATTTATTTATTATTTTATTTATATGCAAGTGCATGGAATCAAACAAAATTGAGAATCGATTAAAAATAAAAAGTCTGCAAAACAAGGCCATGGAACTAAAGATGAAAATCCAACTGCAAATCAATGTTTCTACGGAGGAGCATTTTCTGAAACCTATTTGTATCTCATTATAATATACATATTTTAATTCGAAGAGCGCATACAAAAATGAATATGTATATTGCAAATTATTCCTTTCAAAGTGCAGTGTTAAACTCGATTGGTAAATCTATTGCCATGTTTTTTTTTAAAAAAAAAAAAAAAAATCCCTTGAGTTATTGTCCGAGACATTTTCTATAACCTATCCCTCGGAGCACTTTTTATGTGTTCAAATACACAAATGAATGAAGAAAAATAGTGTATCGGCTCGGGATGGAACCCAAGCCCTCCTGTTTATCAGCACTTAACCAAGTGATGACGAGACAGTTTAATATGATTCAACTGCATGCTCAAGTAGAAAGGGTCTAAGTTATTCATAACATTAAATTCCTTCAACTTCAAAAACAATAAAATAAACAGGAGAAGAAATGTTTCCACATAAAAATCTAATAATCAGTTATGAAAGCTTTAAATTAAATATATCTCAAAGTTCTTAACTACCACGTGGTTTGATGTTCCTTCCTGTTGTAAAGTTTCACCTATAGCATGTCCTTGAATTTACATCCACGCATAAACTATTTTTTTTTTGTGCGTGAGCGCAATCATTATCTTTAAAGTGGGTAAAGTTAAAACAACATTGATTCTGAAGAGAACAGTGTAAAAATATTTTGTTTCTAGATAACATTTTATAGTTCATTCACTCAGAAACATTGGATACTAATCAATGGAATTGGTCTAAACGATTTATATGATTATCTTGAGTATCCTACTCAGAAGATATCTTACGACTGTGAGAGTAAATTATTATGGAATCGACTGCCAAAATACGATATCAAGATAGGGAACAAAATGTCTATTGAATTCAGATTGGATATTTTGAAACTAAATTGTACAGAAATACGGGAGCAATTCAATAAGTATTTGTATTAGGAATAAATAAACTATAGCTATTTAAATTTTTTCACATTCGTCAATACATATCTGCCTTATTGATTACCTCCTTATTCGAGCTGAAATACGTAAGAAGGACAAGTGCTAGAAATACTAGAATTTCTAATAAACACAAATGTCGGAAATACTGAGAATTCTTAATAATGAAAATTGTTAGAAGTACTGGGATTTCCTAAGAGACAAATTTAAAAATTGAAGAAAAAGCAGTTAGATTATATGAATAAAGGTAAGAGTGCCGGTAATTTGCAGCTACGTTCATTGAGTTTGAGAAATCGATAATGGATGTTCTTCAAATTAGAACCTCAATATGAAAAGTTGACTATGAAATGCGACCAAGGACGACCAAGTAAAATTTAGATCATTATTTTGTTAAGATAAACCGATCAGATCAGTAAATTATTTATCAATGTGGATTCAGCAATTAGAACAGTTTTTAGAGTACATCCTGTACATCTTGCTTTTTCGTTTTCTTCAAACTGAATCGAAAATTAATAGATAGCGATAAAAATAAAATAAATATAATAACTAAAGTTAATGACATTAGTAGTGAAGTTAAACTTCAAGAATAAAATTTAAATATTAAATGTGTTAATAAAATTAATGAGAGGTGTTATTTAATAATTAAAGTTTTGAACTTATTTGATACAACAAAATAAATACTTAATGGTTAATAAATAAAATTAATATAACAATGAAAACAAGAACAATAATAATTAATATTAAAATGTTAATAAATACATAAAAATAATTATATAGGAACTTAGGTAAGACGATTAATTATTATAATTAAAAATAAAAATCTCAGTTTTAAAATATTTTATAAGGAATGTCTGAAAAATAAGGGGAATTCAAATTCACTTGATTCTGCTATCCAGAGGATCTCATAAAATTATCTGAATCACATGTATAAATATATCCGAGGAAAAAAGCTTTATGATGCTGTGTCTTTCACAAATATCATTGTGATGCCCACGTTGAATAAATATTATTACTATCCCGTTTTTGCGTTATATGGCCATTTTTACTTGGCATCCGAACAATATAAAATAATTCTCGATTACTATTAATGTAACAATTGTATGTATTTGTGTTAACGTGAGAAACGTTGTCACAATAATAGAAATAATAAATTTTCTATTAATAATAATCCGGCATTACTGTGGGCTCGAACTGTCGACCCTCGACACGAAAATTCCATGCTCAATCAAATGAGCTAATAATGTCGGTACTATTGTAGTGCAACTAGTGCACTCTATTTACCGTATTAATTCTACAATTTGTCGCTATTACCATAGCTCTAGTTTACCAGAGAAGGTTTACATTTAAATACGACCAGACCATAAGGTTGATTTTTTTTTTAAAAAAAAACACTCAAATTATCGAAGTGAGCGAGATTACAAGTGGTACCTAGTACAATCCAAGCAAGATTGACGCATTCGACCAGAAGTACTTAGTCAGTTTCAACTACTTTTTAAACTATACCAAGGATATGTTTAGGAATATGCCCTAAGCTAAGAGCCAAATAAAATTCAGAAGAAACAAACACTTTTATTTTTCTTTTCTAAAAGGGATTTAATTTCAAAAAAATAATTTGGCTACATTGTACTTCCCTGTTTTATATTACTAAATAAATTTCCAGGTTACGAATTTTCCTACTGAGGCTGTTTCAATTCTAAAAATGAAAACACTTCAATGAGCCAAACTCAAAGTTTTTTTAAAAAATTTTTTAAAAAAGGAGGGTGTTAAAAGTTATTGAATCTAGTTTAAGAAACTTTAGAACACGGCGTACCAAAGAATAAACCAAAGTGAGTCTTATTTATTATCTAATCGATAAATGATTACTTATTTCTATGAGACCCTTCCCTTGTGACAAATTCTCTTTTAAAGATAACGTTTGTAAGAACAATGAAACTAATATTAAATAAGTTTGCTCTTAACTAAACATTCAATTATTTTAACTACGAGTAGCACATTAAAGCTATCTGTTTCTCATATTCTCAGATATGGTCAAATATTTTAAATCATTTTCGACAAATGAATAGAAATGTGAAGATAATTTTTATCTTTTTCGTTTTAGTCTAAAGTGAACTTGAATGTAGAACAAAAATTAAAAAGTAGAAAGAATATATATTCTTATATAAAAAGAACAAAGGTGTAGATATGCTGATAATGTAAAAAGATAAAATGCTATTATCTAAACACAAGAAATGCAAATTTTTTGTAAACGTGCTTTTGGTACTTACTGTGCTCAATTAAAATGCTACTTTTTAAGAGTTAAAAAAATATTGAACATTAAATATTCGTGAGTTTTTACTCCTATAAGGTTTCTAATCTTTTAGTGATTGTAAGATAAAACGGTTAGATACCGTCAAAACAAACAACAAAAATGAAACTCATCAGAGCATGTGATGGCTCACAGTTACATTTTGATACAAAGCTATTTACATGCATGAAAGGTGGTGGCTTAATTGTACTTTGGTATTCATTTTTATGAAACGTTGACCAAGGTAGGCACTGAAACGCCTGACTGGGAATGGCAACCAGTACCTCCCTGATGAAAGTCAAATGTGATACTTGTTTTACGTACAATATGAATATCATTTCTTGTTATTGTTTTTTAATGTGTGTGTGTAAAATAAATGAACGCTTGCATGCATTTTTTTATTCTGGTTTGTGTATACTGAATTTAAACAAAATCTAAATTAAAAAAAAAAATCATCACACAGTGTGGAACGTCATCGCGTTCAATTATTTTAACTCTTAAAAAAGTATTTTTAATCTAGTGAATTGAGGATGAAGGAATGAAAACAAAATAAATGTGAGAGAACCTTACATTTGTTCACAAATCGAGAGGAGAATAAAAATATTATAAACACAATTATAAAAATATTCTCATTTATTTATCACCTTCAGAGTTTAAACAAAATACTCGTAACAAACGCAAATAGATAAAAATATATATTTTTCCTATGCATTGCATGTAAATTGAGGATATCAATTCAAACCCGAAACCAACCAAAACTTATTGCCATTCAATAAAATAGCCTTAAAAAGTTTATGTTGTATAAACAAGAAAATAATTTTGAAAATATTTTCACAGTATTGTATTGACAGTGTACACAAAGTTGTTGAGTGTCCATTTTGTTAAGTGGAATATTATTTTGTACTTTACTGTAATTATTAATACCATTTCTGTACACTTTAATATCAATCAAACATCAGAGTATTACTTATCATTTGATGACAATGGAAAATGTAAGTCATTATAAACTAACCGGCAACCGGTCTTTCTTAGCAACCTTCAAGTATCGATAAGTCGTTAGGCCTTAAAATGAGACTGGTTTTAAACCAACTTAAAGAAATTATTGGAAAGGGTCCGGTAGTTATAAAAAAGAAACAATGTTCTTATTGGTTGAAAATCTTTTAGAAAGTTTAATACTATTAGATGTAGATTTGTGGATACAAATGACCACAAACACAAATCTCACAGAAATGTCTGAATTGATTGTAATGCATTTAGCTTCATTTGACATGATTTTTTGAGAAAGCTATTTTGAATCTACATTTATTTCTTTTTCACAATTAATATAAATTGATTTTTCTCATTTAGGTTGAGTCATTTTGAGAAATAAAAGAAAAATACCCATTAGTTTTATTCATATCTATAGGACAAATTCAGAATCACTAAACCTACAAGTAAATGAGATTGGTTGAATTTCATTGGCAGGTACATTTGAACACGTAGGTTGATGTAAACTAGAGATTTTATCAAATTTCAAAGCGTACGTCAACTAAAGGGTTCTTCAATAAGGGTAGCCTGTGACGGCCATGTTGTTTTTGTGGCCTTAGTCTAATCTGTTGTTTAATATTCTATTACAGAGGACAAATCCGCTAGTCCGATACACCTTTATTATAAATTTCTCAGTTTAGTACCAATAGGTCGCAATCAACCGATGTCTTTAAATTCCACATAAAAAATGCTATCCCTCAAACTCAGCAGGATTTAATTGGACCACTCGAGTCGAATATTCGTATAGTCGATTATCGTTTTGGCGAAATAAAGTTTTATCATTTGGAAGTCCTGCTCAATCGTATGACTTGTCATGCTGATTTGGCATCTCTAATACAATAATAAACCACAGATTAGACAAACACCACAAAAAGAATGGCCGCCACAGGCTGCCAACATTGATTCGCCCGTATTGGAAACCCTATAGCTTTAATTTTGGATTTTATTCCTATGGGCTATTGACATTTATCAGATATAATCGTTTTCAACGCTTTCGAATCATTCATGAATTTTTATTCATTCCTTGTTTAATTACAAGGAACTAGTCCATTTGCAAACATTTCAAACTTGTTAAATCAATTAAAGGCGACATCCATGATAAAGTAGTATTAAAGATGTTTTATTATTGGAAAGTCTTTCAAAAAGAATTTCTACACATTCATTCACATTTAAAAAAAAAAAAAAAAAATATAATACAGTGTGAATAAACATCAAAAAAAAAAGTTTGCCAATTGTTCAATCAAGGAAAAAATATAGTAGAGAAGATGTACATATTTTTGAAATTATTATACCTCCCCAACACACACAAACGTAATGGATTTTGAAGCTTTGCTTAAATAATTAAAATTAAATTAGCTTGATAATCAACCAATAATACTTGTTTACTTTATACTAGGAAGTCCGGAAAGTTAATGTAGTTTATTATAAAATCGGTCATTGCATTAACAAAATCGAAAAAAATATCGACTTTTTTAAAAAAGTAAACGATCGTGTTTGTATAAAAAATAACCACTTTTTAAAAGTAACCATTGTGTTTGTACGGAGGGTTCTACAGATTCCAAATTAAGTTTTATAAAACGCTTCCATGAATAAATCTCATTAATTTCCTTTTCATACCAAACCAAATCTTTCTTACTCTGGTATTGAACCAAAGCCCACCCGCGTGCAATGCCATTGTGATACCCACAAGAAAAAATCAAATGTTCTTCCTTCTTTAACGAAATTAACATTGACCATGGGGGCCTAAATGACCCGCTTATTTTAATCTCAAGAATCAGCAGTGTTTCCAACTCGCTAACCTTTGAATTCTAGATGTCCCCGAAGTATCTTTTGAATGTATTTTTATGAATACTTTTAGGCAATTTTGCTCTAATTTTGGTGTAGCATTCATTGAAACTTAGGCCATACACCCAACACCCGGTATACTGTGAATATGTACGTCGCGAATACATGTTTTCTATTAGCATCGTTCTAAGTATAAGGGATCTAATGATGTTCTAGGTTCTTACAATTTATTATTTATTGCTTCTATGATTCTAGCCATAAAGTAGAATGCTTGATTTACATTTTACATAAGCATTTATTTGTTCTTAAAAGTACTATTTATCATGAAAGCAACCTTCCATGCAAGTTACTTATCATCAATTGATATCAAAACTTTTATTGCTATTGATAATGAAAATATCTCTGGTGCTGGTTGTCTTAAACATTATCTGTTTGATCGAGTTCAAATCACTAATTACAGGATATAAATATTTGATTTAAATTAATCGATTTTACAATTTAGCTACTTAAAAAAATCGAAAAACACAATTGTTCCCTAATTACTTGGCTTTCTCTTTTTCCTGGAAATCTCCAAATGTGAGTTTAAGGGTACCACATTTTATGAAGAGGGAAATTTTAGTGGGACGCGGAAAAAAACGGGACACTTTAAGGTCCCCAGGCGTTTTCAGTTTTAAATTTCAAAAATGAAATAAATAAATTTTAGTGACAGAATTGAACTATTAAGGAGCGCGGTAGCGCTCCGCCCCGCCAAGTCAAAAAAATGCGGTAGCTACCAAGAGTATATTATACGCCACAGCTTACATTGCCGATTTCAGCTACTTCCAGAGGAAAAACTACACACCTCAGGCGACTCAGAGACGAAGTATATGAAGTTTCAACAAAATCGGTTAAGTCAAATCGGAGATATAGGCTTCTGAAAAGTACACTTTTTTTCTCATCGTCTGCTGCTGCTGCT
>CM022885.1:29399265-29442142 GCA_012654025.1 Pachypsylla venusta | reverse complement strand
GAACGGTTATTCGTGTGTATTTTTGGGCGTTCTAGATTCGGTGTAAATTCGGTGTTGGCGAGAAGTAATTGAACTTTTCTGTTACGTTTTTTTTATTTATTTATTGTAATTTCTATTTTTTTTATTTTTCTTAATAAACTATTTTAAGTTTTATTTTTAATTATTTTTAAAGTTAGTTAACGCGTTTTAAATTCACGATACCTTAATCCTCGAATCCTAAGTCTGCAACAATATTACTGTTTAAAAAAGTTAGTCATGCTGTGTGGTCATATATCATTTTAATGTGTTGTGCTGATTGCTAGCTCCAGAAGAAATACGAGTATCTTGCTTAATTCATTGCATATAAAGGGTTCCTTAATATCAATTGTTGTAGTGGATTCTTGTAATCCAGTGGCTAGGCCACTCTTTTTTCATCAGTTAATCAATAGCTGAATCTCGTGATTGATAACAAAGTTCTGAAGGATCATACCAATTATAGCGTAAAAACCTACTTGGGCGCTTAAAAGTAATATAATTTAAAAAAATCAAAGGCGGAGCTAGGGGGTCTAAATTTTTATTTTGTTACACCCTGTATAACGGTGTTTATTACTTAAAACTTTGATCTTATTGTGTTTCACAAAAGGTTTCTCATCTACCTAAACCATCAAAAGTTTTTTTCATCAGTGTCGTAAGAGGGCAAAGACAAATTTCATTTGTCTCCTGGAAGTTAAAAAATGGGTCGTTTTGGAAAAGGTAATTTTCGGGTAAAAAGTCTGAAGTGATATGGTTATTTAGGACAAACAGTGATAAAAAAGGAAACATTTTAGCAAAAAAAGAAAAAGATTGACCTTCTCATTTCTTTCGCAGCAGGAGGAAAGAAAAGAATTCAATGCAATTACACAGAAATACATTGCATCTAATTTCCTATGTATAATTGGATTGAAATGTTCTCATTCCTCTGGCATCGTGGTCAAAGAATTAATAAGGTCAATGTTTTTCTTTTTTCTCTAAAAGGTTTCCTTATTTAGCTTAGTTACCGTTTGTCCGAAATAACCAACCACCTTACTTCAGACTTTCTACCCGAAAGTTGCCGTTTTCTAACCGACCTATTTTTTTACATCTGGGAGAAAAATGAGATTTGACTTTGTCCTTTTATGACACTTATGAAAATAAAAATGTGCACTTTTGATAGTTTAGGTAGATGAGAATCTTTTTTGGAACACAATAAGGATACGTTTACAACAAAGTTTATAATATACACCGTCATACAGGGTGTAACAAAATTAAACTTTAAATCCCTCTAAAACAAAATCAAATCTCATTTTTCTTCAGGAGGTTAAATTCAGGCAGTTTTGAAAACGGGGTTTTCGGCTAAAAAGTCAGTAAGGTTTAGGACAAACAGTAGAAAGTAACTTAAACATGAAAACATTTTAACATAATATTACCCGTCTCATTTTTATGCAGGGTTGCCGGAGGAATTGAATACAAATACTGTAGTTTTAGAATACGAGTTATTTCTTTGTAATTGTATTGAAAATTTCTCATTCCTCTGGCCGAAATGTGAAGGGTGAAGTTTAAATTTTATTATTTTTTTCTAAAATGTTCCCATATTCACTGTTTGTACTAAATCATAACCTTAATTCAGACTTTCTACCCGGAAACGCCCGCTTTCTAAACGGCCTAAATACAACCTCTTGAAGAAAAATGAGATTTGTCTTTGTCAGTCTACGACACTAATAAAAATGAAAATGTGTACTTTTGATGATTTCTGTAAATAAATAACCTTTTTTGGAATTAAATGGCCATGGCTCCTTTTCTATCCCTAGGATCAATCAGAATTCATTCAAAAGTTACAGGGCCCCCGCTAGGACTTCTGGGACATACTGTATATCATAACTGTATAAATCGATGAGAATTGAACATTTACCTATCTGATAAAAAAGATCTTTAGATTAAGATAATTTTTGTGTTTATTGATAGAAGTTGGATCGAATAGGTATGTTAACCTTGTCTGGAGGAATACTAAAGATACTGAGACAAAACTCCCATTTAAACACAGACTATCGGTGCCGACAAATTAATAACTGATAATAACGATTTTTTAGTAACCAATTTATTGGTGGGGTAAATATTATTCCCAGTTGTTTGAGTGTGGGAGTATAAAAACCTTAATAAGAGATTAAACGAGAAATTGTAATTATTAGGAATCTAAATGTTGCATTAAAAATTGATGTATGAATCATTTCTCCCACAGGTACTTGAAAAAATTATAAAATATTAGGATTTTGAGTTCATACGTCTCTGATGTGACTGACTGATCGAACAGAAAAAAATAAAGTGAAAATACTTTCAACCTCTGCATGAATAAAAGCTTCTTCTTCGCCAGTAGTTCAGAAGCAACAAATTGAGTGACTGACTGTTCGAACGAAAAAAAACTGAGGTGTATGCGGCAAGTGCTAATTTCACTCTCAAGTAACATCTCACAATCTCAAGTATGACCTATTTAATTATGGAAGTTTGTAAGTCATAACTGGAATGGAAGAAATTATCCCTTCCGCATAAAAAAATACTAATACAAATTTGAATAAAACTGTAAGAGCCATTTTCAAGAATATGATTCTATACTTATAAAGCGCAAAGCCCAGTTGATAATATAGTGACTGACTGAAGCACTCATTATCATCGTAGTTTCTAAACCTAGAAACTTGTAATTTAGAATTCAGATACCTCCTAGAAAGTAGGTACAGTATGAAATAAGAAAGGAAAAACAAAAGCACAAATATAAATAGGAGCGAGTATTGCAAAAGAAAGAGGCTTTTTAGCGGTCCATTGCATAGATATATCAATGGCCATTTTCAAGATCAGATGGTCTTGCCAGCGGACGCGTACTTGCTGATTCACCTTGCTGAGTACCATCCCTTATGGAGAAAAAATGGGGTCAAATGGGTGATGTTTTTGGCCCTTTCACAAGATTGAATAAGCTGGTTTCAAGTGTTCGTGGTAATAAACGAAATACTTTGGGCTCCATCTTTGTTTATTATAAAACTGCCCTCAAATCTACACTATTTTTGATTGGCGAGCTTTTTGGCTTTGGTGTTCCCCATCCCGATATAAAAATAAATCTCCAAAACAAAAAATGTAAACTATTAGATAGAAGACAAATTGAATGCCTATGCAAACGTAACATGTCTAATACTAAAAGGAAAGGATTGGGGATAGATAAATCAACGAGAAAAGGGAAAATAAATATAGACAAGTACTAAATTCATCAATTTCAGCTAGGCCTCACGAAGTGGACAGAGCCTCACGGCTATTCTATTAGTGATCAATAAATCAAGTGCAAGTCGAACTGGTAAGTTTAAATAAAGGGTTACCCGTGTTAGTGTGTAAGGCGTGCTGAACGAAAAAGATCATTTTCTATAAAACGCCTGATAATATTTAAAAATCCATTTGCAATATTGTGAAAAAATATTTAAAGTTGATGAAAATAATACGTTAGACTAGGTGTGTAATTAATATGTGATGATTTTTTTTTTAGGTTTTAAACCCTTGTTGAAGACAACAACAATACAAAATCTAATGAAGGTTGAAAATTACTATATCTTCACTTGACTAGAAATTACTATATCTTCACTTGACTAAAAGATATAGTAATTTTCAACCTTCATTATGGTTTTACTTGACATAGTATCCCAATTTAATACAAAATCTTTTAATTCAAGTGCCATCTCTCGCCTGAGATCAAGCCGTGCAAAAAACAGAAGAACAAACATCGTGGGCTTAATAATCCCTAAAAATTAAAACTAGTCAAAAGCTTGAAGTATTGGGAGGTATTATTTTATCACTTACTGAAAAATTTGGAGGTAAATTTTTATTTCTATAGTGAGGGATTTTTTTTTTTTTTTTTAAAAAAAAAAAAAACATTATGAAACAACAGAACAAATCTTCTTTCTTAAAGAAAAAAAGATAATGTAGAGGTCAAATTATAAGTCTCCCTCCATGAGGTTGACCAATAAATGAATATGCTGAGGATCTAGGAAACAATAGACTTAAATTTCCGAATTAAGAATGGGTTGATTTTTTCAATCCTACTTAAACTATGATTTAGTTTCTTGTATCCTGAGGATAAATGAGTAACGAGTAACTATTGTAAATAGCATTCAGTGGAGTAATAATAGAAGGTATATTTCGTAGACAGGCGAAAGTGTTGATAGAANTATATATATATATATATATATATATAATAAAATTGGACGCTTTTTTATAATATGATCAGGCTGACTCACGAATAATTTATATTAGTGCGTCAGCTTTCATATTAGTATATTATTCTATATACTTCATAGAGTTAAGATATTTTTAAGCACAATATGAGCTTATACAAAAGTCATAAGATTTTACAATACATACATAAATAATATAAGAATAACTTTCGTACAGATTCTATAGAATATGCTGAATGTTACTTACAATAACACTACAGATATCGACCTATGCTACACAAAGAACAACTCTGCAATACCATCCTGCCTTTTTATTTTTTACTAATATCAGTGCCACAATAATACACAGTTTGTTGCGTTCAGAATAAAGGAAAATCTTTTTGGCAATTATAGTTACATACAGTAAAAAACCTTTGGGAATTATCGAATCCGTCGTAGACTTGATGTTGGCAATATAAATTAGTTTGAAGATAGTTCAAAAGATTCTGAAAAAACAAATTAACAAATTTGTGCTAATTTCAATATTTTCAATTGCCTATCTCTTATTTTGAGACATACATCTCAGGTTTAGCAATAGGCTTTCGTTAGCTCTCACAGGTAGCATTAAATTTTCATTCTTCTAACGAACAATATCCCAACGAAAATTCAATTATTACGTGTGTTCTATAAATTGAAAGTAGGCCTTAGTAAGTTGCTTTAGATTATTTATTTTGTTTCTCTAATTGCCTATCCTTGTTCTATTGTCGCGTTAACACCAGGTTAGAACCTCTTAATGAGAATGTCACTACAATTAAAATAGAATATTGTATGCGAAGTATTAAACAATAATTTAAAATCAAATGAGTAAGTACTCGTACAGCATTAGCATTAATTTTAAACATTTATTTTGACTTGCAAAAGTGAGTTGGCATTTTTTGCACTTCTTGGATTCGAATTTATCTTTTTTTCATGAAGAAGTATACCCTCTGAACTGAGTTGTAAGAAAGATAAATATTACAACTGTCTCCTAAATTATGTGTAAAATGTACTATATCTTGGTATTCGTATGATAAATTTAGCGTATTTCCTACCGTTATCTTCCCATTTATGATTTACATGAAAATTCATAGGTCAATGTCTAGGATCTTAATAAAATTTATTTGAAATAAATTTAATTTGACAATACCCACAGAATGCTCAGACAATCATCATCAGACCGATGTTAACTCTACGCTATTCAGAGTAGATGTGATGAGAAGGCGAAGCAAGATGCAATCAAATCTACTCTAAAAATCGTAGTGTCAACAGCGGCCTGAACGCCCTTCAATTTACATAAATCAATAGTGGCATCATCGTGCCCGAACGATAGTGGCCGCATGTATGTGATTGCAGCTCTAAATGATTAATTTGTTGTTTGCTACTAAAGTTTATATTTGTCATCGTACATCTGACCATGTCAATCACTGCAATACAATTATATTACAGAGTTACTTTCTGTATTATCTTACCGTAAAGATGTCAGCCCTCAAGTTATATCTCACAATCTCAAGTGATTTATTTTCGCTCTGGAAGTTTACATCATGTCCAAATATTTGAAAAATATTTTCGTCCCAAACATAATTTTATATTAGTTAGGCAATACTGGACACTGAAAGTAAGAATATTTTTTTATCTGACGATCCCGAGTCTATTTCGGCCATCTAATCTGAATGTTGAAAAACGAAACCCAGATATACATTTGTCGTTTGATTTTCAATTTTTTTTTAGTTTGACTTGGGGATTCTTAATAGTCAAGGGTGATGTGCTATGTTCATTTAGTCAGTCTCTATCTGTCTATGATTACTTTACGGCTACGTGTCGTGTGAAAGGATAAATCTATATAATTCAATTAGCGGCTCATATTGATTCAACATCCCAAGATTTATCAATGAAATGAAATCAACACACAGCAAAAATCAATATCTCTTTACACAATACATGTACACAGACTAAACACATTACAGATAAAAAAACAACAACATAAATAATTAAATGAAAGAATTCTAGACTTTTGATTAATTAAACCTTGTTTATGTAATCGTAATCTATCGATAAACAATTACTACAAATAATTCAAAAAATTGTTCTTATCTCTTCAATGATTTCAATGTTGTTAAAGTAAAAGTTTTCAAATTTAATCTTTTAGTCTTTTACTTAACAGATGGTGTCACAATAATTAGCAGTTCTGTGAACTGTAGACATCGCTCAAATAATGGCTCGTCATTGTAGCACAGGGTGTAACAATGGGCCCAATCTAATCAGCCAATTCTATGAAACAAATCATCTAATTCTACAAACCTAATTAGCTAATTCTATAAACGTTTTCATATCAATCGGATAAGGCGTTCGAGAGTTACCGTACATAATTTTTTTTTTAAATTTTTTTGTGTTAGAACTGGACCTTCTTTTATAAGGCAGGAGATAATTTAGCAGAAAATTCCATTTAAATTTAGTGGAGGAGATACAGAAGGATAGTCCACAGCTACAGTCATTTGCCCAATGTTCACTTTCATCAAAGCATGCATAAAAACTGAACAAATGCTTTTACTATGGTAAATGCTCAGAAGTTAAGTAATTCAGAAGTTGAGTATTTTTACTCAAGAGGTTTACACGGATTATTAAAAACGTACGCAAAAAATCGCTAAGAATTTGTTTAAGCAAACGCTTTTAGTGTTTGCTTCGTTTTGTGCTTACGCTTACTCGTGTGTACTCACAATGTTTTTATTTTTAAGGGAAAAAAATAAAATTAAGTTTATTTTGGGATACTTTTTTATAACCCGCGAGGAATCGAACCCGACAGAATAACGCGAGTGCTCGATTATTTTCCATTGCTGAAAAAAAACGATAGATTTTCATTGCAGCATCTCTGATCGTTTGATATTCATTTACTTCGTAAACAGAAAATAAATGGTACGGAAAACCGTACTAGACTTTCTCTTCCTTAATCATTCTATCAGACTAACATCGAATGTAGATGTTGCTCGTCTAAAGTTTGAAGTCTTTAAGTGATATTATTGGCATAATTTTTCCTGCTGGCGTTGATCTTTATTTTAAAAAGATTTTGCAGCCTTCGGCTGTGGACTTTGCTCTTTACACGTGGTATTATTATAAAAAGATTTGGCAGCTTTCGACTGTGGACATTGATCTTTAGTGATAGTATTAGTTTAAAAACGTCAGCAGTCTATGGCTGCTGACGTTGCTCTCTAATAATATGAGTTTTAAAAAAATTGGCTGCCTTAGGCTGTGGACATTGCTCTCTAGTGATAGCATTATTTTGAAAGATTTTGCAGCCTTCGACTGTGGACTTTGCTCTTTAGTGATAGCATTAGTGTAAAAAAAATTGGGAGCCTACGGCTGCTGACGTTGCTCTTTAATAATATTATGTGTTTAAAAAGATTTAGCAGCCTTCCGCTGTGGACTTTGCTCTTTAGTGATAGTATTATTTTAAAAAATAATAATGTACTCAGCCTACGGCTGTTGACGTTGCTCTTTAATAATTTTAAAAAGATTTGGAAGCTTTCGGCTGTGGACGTTGCTCTTTGGTGATAGTATTATTTAAAAAAAAGAATAATGTACTCAGTTGACTGTGCATACAAAATTTGATTAAAAAGAGGACTCTTACATTTGTTGGTTTTTTTATTGTTATGATTTACGGATTTAAATTTCATCAAAATTGGTTATATGGTTTGGATTTTAGAAATTTGGTTCAAATGAGACGTTCTTGGAATTATACGGGACCGTTTTTAAAAGCGATAATTGATTGAGCGAGCTATTGGGCCCACTGGCGGGGTCTTTGATATAGACGCACCCACATGGGCCATTTCTTTTTATTTTCATAAAAAGATGCCATAGTAACCCATTTTAAATTTCATCAAAATTGGGACTGAACCGAGGGGGTGGACTCTGAATAAAAATTTGAAAACAGTGATTAACTAATTTCCAATACTTTAAATGAGCCCTGTCGGCTCTAGATATTACTCTTTTTTAAATTTCATGTGAAATTACTGAACTGTTTTTTTTTAAGAGGGATTTCCATTTTAAGGACTTTTTTTGGCACCTGGCGGCGCCTCTGACAGAGATACAGCCGAGTGAGACCATTTATTTTAGATAAAATAATTCCATAATTACTGATTTTAAATTTCATCAAAATTGGTTATGTGGTTTGGATTTTAGAGATTCGGTCCCAAAATAGCTGTTCCGGACCCTAGCGGCGCCCCTGGGGGCACTATCGAGATAAAGATGTGTGCCAAATTTCACCAAAATCGGACCAGCGGGTGGCTCCCAGAGCTTTGCACATAATTCCGTACGTACGTCTCACGTGGAACGTCGGAAATATCGGTTTTTTGGACCCATGGCTCCAAATATTTCCAAACTTCAAAAATGACCGGAAATAGTGAAAATATGGCCCAATAGCAATAGGAAATGACATATTTGATCTTTTTTTTTTGGCTTTTGGGTTCCGTCAGACGATTTTTTGGGCCAAAAAAATTCCAAAATTTCTGCACGATTACAATACTTTGTCTTCTATAGGAAGGGAAAATAAAAATATCTAGTTTAATTCTCAATATTTAGGCCGTACATAGTATCTATTTCAAAGAAAATAAAAATAGCAGGAAATATGTCGTACATCGAGTTTTCCGCACCACGGCACGACTTGCTTTGTTTATTTAACATACTAATACAAATACTGAACATAATGTAATGGAATATTACTTTGTTTATCAGAATAATGAGAATATTTTAGGAAGCTAGACGTAGCCAAACTTACCTATGACAAATGACAACAACAGTGTACTGTAAGATAAGAAGGACAGTCCTTATCTTAGTGCACGGGTCGTGTGCTCACGTAATAAATCACTCCTTAAAGTTATGATCAATAATTCCGTTCATTGGTGTGACCGCAACTTTTGTGTCTTTTTCCGTGGCTGTAGAATTCGATCATACCAAATTAATAATATCGTTTTTTATCATACCATATTAATAAGATCGATACGAGCTAAGATCCAATTAATTTGACATTTTCCCTAATATTTCCTACAATTTTGTGGGTTTCCCATTATTTTTTGATATACATTACGGTTTGGAATGTGTGATGATAAGGCCAAAAATCGATTTTTTAATAGGTCCCCTCCGATTGAACTCTTGATTTAATACTTCCTTATTTCAACCTACATACAAAAAGAAAATCCGAATTTCATGTTTCTGATTCGGACATCGTCCAGTTACATTGATTATGACTCAGTATACCAACTGGGCTTAGGGTTTTATAGTTAGACGAATGTAATGAGTTCTATATTTAATTAACTATTAAATAAATAAATTAAATTTAAACAAAACACTTACCAAAAACACTATTTATTTTAATTTTACGAAGAAACTAGTTTCGAATCATTCGATTCATCATCAGTCTACTCGAGTCTAAAGATGGAAGTTGACTGAATAGTATTCAGCGCGTGCTGTGTAGGTTCACGCGATGTACTATCAAAATATCTATTGTCTATTTCTAAAACTTTTTTGAATATAATATTGTCACTGGCCTTATCAATTTCAATTTGATTATTTAATAATGTATAATTTTCATTGTTGTTATATTTACAATGATCTGTCCAATAAATTTGAATCTACTCTTAAACAACTTGGGTATAATGTTGCATTTAAAAACACAAATAAACTTGAAAAATATATTAGAACTAATAATAACGACAACAATGACAAATATAATAAAGCTGGTATATACCTACTAAAACATAATAAAGAACCCAATAAAATCTATATCGGAAAAACAAGCAGAAACTTTAAAACCAGATATTATGAACACATAAATGATATAAATAAAGAAAATAATGACCTTAGTGCTTCCAAATTTGCTGTACATTTAAAAAACAAAATAGAAGATACTAATATTAAAAAACTGAAAAATAATATAAATGAACATCTAAATATAATCCGAATTTCTAATAATCATAATGAAATTAATACTAATGAAGCTTATGAAATTTATAAAAACAATGAAAATTATACATTATTAAACAATCGAATTGAAATTGATAAGGCCAGTGACAATATTTTATTTAAAAAAGTTTTAGAAATTGACAATAGATATTTTGATACATCGCGTGACCCTACACAGCACGCGGTGAATAATATACAGTCAACTTCCATCTTAGGACTCGACTAGACTGATGATGATTCGAAACTAGTTTCTTCGTAAATTTAAATTAAATAAATTTTTTGGTAAGTGTTTTGTTTAAATTTAATTTATTTATTTAATAGTTAATATTTTTTAACACTTATAATTAACATGTTATTCAAAGATTCTATATTTAACTCCACGATTTTTCTTTAAACGTCAGTTTCCTGTCTGTTCAAGAAACTGACTCTCAAACGCTTTGTCCGATTTTGATGAAACAAGAATATGCTGATTTTGGGCCATCCGGGGGCTACACATAAGTAGACAGAACTACACTTGGTATAGATCGATAGAAATATATGTATCTATCCAGTTATTCTGTAGAGCTACTATATGAAAAAATGAAAGGTCTTTAAAATTAACGAGAAGTAAGGAACACTCAACTTTGGCAAATTTAATTTAAAAAAATGTTTGACTGCTAGTGTGACACATTACACTATCCTCTTTGGAAGTACCCAACCTCGTGATTCAACTCCCACTAGTATCTTAAAATAATTCAAACCGCACTAACATGAGAAACTTCCAATTTCTCTCTTTAATATTTTCTCTCGCGTCCGTCCATCTTCTTGAACTTGCACTAAAGTCAAATACACATTAAACAAGATTGATGTGACCGTGAATTGTATGGATTTCATATTACCATTGAGTACCACGGTAATTTCAAATTGGTTCTTAATTGTGTTTTGTTATGCGCTCGCTATAAGTCATTATTCATAATGTTATGTACGTATCATTATCGCCATGTCAGAAGAAGTGTGCATGGTACAATTGATATAAATATTTCAATAGTCTTGTCTATGTGTGAGTCACAATACAGGGTGTCCCGGAATTATTGAATTTTGAAAAGGAAAAGTGCTTGTGGTCATAGAAGCAAAAATCACAAAATTAAATCAAATTTCTTCACAAAAGATTAAGGAAGAAAACGAATCATGCATTAGATGAATGTAAGCTAATAATTAACAAAAGCCCCTAGAACTACAGTATAATGATAGAATTAAATGAGTTCCAAAATGCTAGTAGTTCCGTGATCTGTAAAAGTCACTCAGTTAAAATAGCCATCTCTATAAAAAATATTCAATGTTCATAGCAAGTTTCATAAAAATCGGACAACGCGTTCGAGAGTTATCACGGCGCAAACCGAAAAACAGACGTTTAAAGAAAAATAGTGAAGTTATAACTAGACTTCATTTCGTTTAGTTAATGAAAAATTGCTTTTTTCTATGTGTTTATACGAGTATTTTAAACCATCAGATCTTGTAAACCTCAAGGAATAGTTCATACTATTCCTTGAAAATTCGATAATATGAAAACTTTAGCAGCAGATAAGAGCTTATTTAGAGTCACAGTACCACACATCTGGAAACCATCGAATTTGATGATGCCATGTATTAATAATGATGTGATATACCGTGTGGCCGGAATGATAAGTGAAGGATGATTACTACGGCGGTTCAAATTTTCTCATAAAAAAATACTGTGCAGTTTAAGAAAAATTTCAAAAGTTTTCATTATCATTTAGGTACCGACTTTTTAATCGTATATTTTGTTATCCGATATTGAAAACAATAAAAATCATAATAGATCTTCGATCAGTTTCGTTTTATGAGTTGCTGTAGATCAAATAGACTTTTTAGCACCTGTTTATAAAGAGAAAAAGTATCATTTCAAATCAATGAATCACTTTGAAGAGCTCTTCCGTGAAGAATTCCTTCTAACCATAATAAATATGCTCACAATAACTAACTGACGACCTGAAAATACTGTGCAGTTTAAGAAAAATTTCTAAAGTTTTCAGTATCATTTGGGTACCGACCTTTTAATCGTATATTTTGTTATCCGATATTGAAAACAATAAAAATCAACATAATATATCAAATTTCGATCAGTTTTGTGGACTTAGTTTTATGAGTTGCTGTAGATCAAATAGACTTTTTAGCGCCTGTTTATAGAGAGAAAAAGTATCATTTCAAATCAATGAATCACTTTGAAGAGCTCTTCCGTGAAGAATTCCTTCCAACCATAATAAATATGTTCACAATAACTAACTGGCGACCTGTTTGATGAAAATTGTGATGAACAACCTATGCGTCATTTTTTTTTTTTTTTTTTTTTTTTTTTTTTTTTTTTTTTTTTTTTTTTTTTTTTTTTTTTTTTTCATTTGTTTGTTCTCAGAAACTTTTTTCTTCATTGATCTGAAGCAATCAATTAAAAATTGAGTTGCCATGGTGTATCATACTAACCGCCCACAAGAATCTATACTTAAAACTAAGGATAGGTTTAGAACGAGAACACCATACTCAGTGGCTCATTGTGGATTGTCAATCGAGAACTTACAATTGTAGAATAAATGATTTTACAGCATGTCGGATTTCCTAATACATTTTCATTTACAAAATATTCGAGGCGTTTAGTTATTTAAAATATTAATAATAATTTTGTTCAAGTAAAAACATAATTAAGGTTAAAATACTTCTACTTATATCTTCACCTGATTTGATAAGGCTAACTAGTTTCGACCTCTCCTGAGAACATCATCAGACATAATGTTCTTGGAAACAGCCTTGCTCTTAAGTATCAAGGTATCCTGAGCATTCGGAAATGAATTACCATAACTTCAACTTTTTTCCTTGCACGTGAAATGAAGACATTCACTCAAGTTGATCTATATTCGTCATAAAAAATGGAAAAGAGGTCATTATTTCCACAAAACACGTCAAATGATAGTGGTCATAATAGGAGCAGGGGCCTCGAAGGAGCAAAGTATATTTAGCAGATCTATCTGAACCTGTTGCTTCCTTGGGCAATGTGTTTGCTCATGTAAAATTATTCTATTTTATATTTAAATTTTTATGAGGGGGTTTATAAATGTTTTTATAAATTTGTAAAATGGAACTCTTAGTCCCCTAAATTAGGAGAGAAAAAAGACACAAAGCCCATCATAACATGAGAATTTCAGCTTTCCTTACATATGATCTCAAATCCCTTTTTATCAAAGGTTGCATCTTGTTTCATATGAACATTAACAAGTTTCATGTTGGTTCTCATAACCCATGCATCTCTCTCGATTAAATGTCAGATTTGATCTTCAGCATACATTTTGCATTCAGTCCCGAACATCATTAGTCTAGATCAGAAACCTTTGATTCCTTCTTTCTCTTGTTCGATACACACTCATTGTTTCATCTTCACAATTGATATTGTACTAAGATTATATGTGACGTCATTTTATCCAGATAGCTTAGATGTCAGTCTTAACTACTTTGAGACATAACCTCCCACGTTCCTTGTTCAACAAAGACTCACATTTTTTTGTCTTGTGAATTTCAATTTTATCAAATTCAAGATGACAAAATAAAATGGGAGATGCGATTAATATTGTTCTCGTAAAGTGATTAAAGCCAAGAATTTGCAACCTACGGACTACGAAATTGAGATATTCAATAAAATATTTTTTTATTAATAAAAATGGTTGAAACCAATGTGTAAGGAAATATTATGTTACTCGGTTTAATAAAGAATTCTTCACGATTTTTTTAATTATTATTTAAAAAAAATCATATTAGATATCATATTGCTAACTTGAAAAACACTATCGTTATTGACGACGAGGATTCACCCCAACTTGTGTTTCGTCTAGTCCGTAGAAATTCAATTCAAGGAAACTGATTAGTTTCTGGTATTTTCATTGTTAATTAATCAACGGACTAACAATAGACAATGCGCACAACAAACCGCTGGATTTAGGTTAAGTTTTGACTCTGCAGTTTTGCGTTACTATAATGGCATGGATAGCCGCTAAGATTTTTTTTTTAATTTCATTCCTCGCTCTCCGGCCTACAAACCTATTTCTGCAAAAATTACATCATTCTGTTGTACGTAAAAAGGCATTAGATTGAGGAGAGCGGCAGCGCTCTGCCCGCAAAGTGAAATACAATGAGCATTGCACAAGTGATATATTACTTCACGTCACAAAGTGCACTTTTCAGCCACGGGAAAAATATGTGGAGTGACTTTAGAAACTCACTTTCACACCTTTGGCGGTGTGCCTACTTAATGATTTAGAGTTGTTAAGAAGGCACACCGCCAAAGGTGTAAAAGTGAGTTTGTAAAATGCGAAATGTTACGAAAAAAGGGCCTAAAGGAGAGGTTTGCGAGAATTGTGAGATTTTTAAAACTAGTGAAATTAATGTAAAAAGGAAGGTTTAAAAGGGGAGAAAAAAGATACACATTAAGGCGGGCACTGTTTTGATTTCAGCGCTTTTGGTGACTAATGACTTAGCGGGAACTTTTTACCGCGAAGTGTTACCATTATAATTGTACTAACAGGATGATTTTTTTATTTCTTTGAATTTGTGAAACTGCAAAGATTAGGAAATATATATTTTATCTGGAACTCGTGTTCCAAAGATTACCCGTTGATTATTCAACGTTTACTGGGTATGAGGGTATATCTGATTATGGTGTGTTGGTATGTGAAGATGTAAATTATAATCTGATTAGTGGCTATTTCGTTGATTTCTGCCAGCAATAAAATACGAGTATATTTAAAAATTTGGATTCTTTCTATGGAGTATATTTCGTAAAAAAAAAAAATCGAGTCATAAAAAATTTGGCTGCTTAACAATAAAACTAGTTCAATTAGAATAACAAAATATCAAATATGAAAAGGAAATAGTGGCTTGATATTTGATTTTTTAGAAGTATTTTAAATTTTCGAGTATAATATTGAGGGTGACTTCATCATCCACTGCGTGTTATCGTCCCTAAAAAAAGATTTGAAATCTATTTTGGTTCCCGTCATCCACTCTCCCTTAATTCGGAATATCTATTGTGTTTAAATTCCGCTCATTTCAAAACTGTATTCTGATTTCCTCACTCTCTTCAACATACGGCCTTCATGGGATACTTCGATTAACTTTTTCCTCTGTTTTCATAATTTAATCTTTCATAATTTTTAAAGGTGGTGGAAAGAAAATAATGATATCTCTTGACTTTAAAATAAGAGCCCTATACTTATAACTTCTGACGAAATGCATCCACATTTACTTTACCACGAAAACAGCTGTTAATGAATCACAGAGTGAAATGGCTGATTGCCAGAAAAACAATGATGCATTGGTATACCTGTTCCCTGTTAACATTTCTGGTTTATACCAAAAGGAGTTTGATAAGTTTTTCAAAAAAAAAAAATCTTTGGGATTATCGTCTATAACAGGCGACAAGGATTGCACAGTCATGTTGAGAAGACAATCAATTACAGAATGTGGAACTTAGCATAGATCTTATGATCATAATTATTTTCTTAAAAAAAGGAAATTGATTGTGTTAAGCCAGAGGAGGACAACCTTTTTGAATAATGTGCCAAATTTGCTTTGCTGAATTAATGGCCTTTGACTGGAGTTGGATACTCCAGGTCGCCCCGGGACGTAGACCCAGCTATCCATGCAACATATGCCACGACCTTCGAGATAAAAAAAATTTCGAATCGCCCGCTTCTACAATCTCAATGACCTTGAATATAAAGATGGTCTCAAAGAAATCCACACAAAAACAATTGAAGACACTATTAATAATTTTCAACCAAATCGAGTACTAAATGAATATCCACCTGATTTATCAAAAGAAGATACTACACTACCAACATCTACTCGCTCAAAACTAGCCCAACTGAGGTCCGGATGGAGTAAAATACTAAACGCGTATCAACGCCTACTTGACGAGACCATTGAAGACAACATGTTCCAAATGCAATATTTAAACATAGGGAATTTATTCAAATTCCCTATAAATCCTCCTCAGTTATAGCCAATCGATCTATGTCTCCAACCAAGGAACATTTTTGGATCTACAAACAGAAGAATCAGATTGTGGTGTGACCTTCTTGTACTAAATAGATATCTAAGATCCCTAACATAAACTCGTGGCGCGATCCTGTTTAATTTTTATCTGCGTTTTTTTTTTCTATTCATTTCTTTCTTTATTTAATGTGGTTTTCCACTTTATTTTTTTTCCATATTTCAATAATATTCTAAATATATTCTCATTTAATTTAAAACGACAATTTTTCTTTTGATTGTCTTTTTTGTATGACGATAACTACCGAAAACCTAATCCGATTTTGATGAAATTCGGTATGATTATCATTATATTCATAGCATTAGGTTAATAGTGTTGGGCCCAATTGAGCTACTCTGAGCCAAATACTGGTCATTTTAAGTGAGTAAGGTCACTACTTAGTATATTTTAAAAGTTAAAAAAAGATTCTATTTTTTTATTTGAACAAGGGCGAATGTGTATTATCTCATGTAAAAACTCGCCCCTAATATTTGTCATAATGTAGGTACTTCCCCAAGTAAATGCAAACTTTTATGATTGGGCTTGGAGAAACCAACAGTCCCAAGATGGGTTTAGAGTCTGTTTTTTTATGATGAACCATTTCAATTACAGTAGTTCAGTTGGTTGAGGCTGTTGGTTCGAATCCAACTCTATGAAAAATATATGCATATGTATATATTTTTTATTAAAACACAAAAGGCCATTACTGTCTGACTCACTCATTGATTGATTCATACTCAACGTCACTCGACCCTGACTAAATATCTAAACTTGAATATTTGGAACACAATCATTTTGTAGGTATTTAGGTATGAAATGAGGAAAGAAAATTAAAAAGACCGTAATCGTCAAACACGGTTAAATTAAACATACCAAGAGATATCAAAAAAGATCGGTAATGGATTGGTGTCTATTCTCGTACCCAAAAATTCCTCAGGGAAAATATCAGATACACTGTAGATATCTTGCTTCGTATGCCAGCTATGGCAGATCCATAGCTGAAAAAACGGAGAGAGGTTTTAGCTTTCAGATATCTAGAAGCACGGGAAAGGACCCTGTGAAGTTGCGGAGAAGTAACTACTACCAATTTTAAAGACGAAAATGTTATAGTAGTGAATTTAGTAAAATTCTAGCCTTTTGGAGAAGCGCCTGGATCAGACCGATTAGTAGGTGCGCCCCAGTGCAGAAAAAGCTACGACAAGGAATGTGGACGATATTTGGTATGCTGCTGGTAGTGATGGTGTTAGGTTGCAGTTGGTGGTACTTCAAGTTGTCTTGGGATATCCCCTGCGATGGTAAGATAATAATCTTAGTACCTCTCAGAAGCTTACGAGATTTGTGGATTGACAGCTCAGTTGATAATATCATCATCAGAGAATGCATTTTTTTTTTTTTTTTTTCAAAAAATAGACTCTCTAGTGGTCTTTAATCCAGGTTAATGCCCAAGCCATTTTCTACAACCTAATCCTTAGAGATCTATTTTTGTTTGGCAAAGAGTCAAATTAATGAAGAGCATCCGTCCTCACGATGACCCGTTCTACGTACCAGGACTACCTGGAACACATCTCCAGCAAGGGTCATTCAAACTTTTTCGGTAACCTCATATCAACCTATTTAATCCATTTTTCTATACCTGACTCGAAAAAAATTGGCAGAATCATTGATTTTAAGAGGAACTTCCTCAGCTGAGCATTGAACCAATGCTCTCTTACTTACAAAGCGAGCTATACTACCGAGGCAGTTAAGCAGTATTACTGATCACTAGAAAGAGCAATCATTCTAAATAATTACCTACAAAATATTTATTACTATAAAATGTTAACAGACTGAATGAACTTTCCTTATATGTTCAGCAAGTATTTTTCATGTAGTTCACTATAAACCTTTTGCTGAAATACAAAATACTACAAACACATTACACAGACAAATGTCTCTATGGCAGATTGCGGTGTGGTAGGAACATATTGATATTATATATCAGCGATAGTGATGAGATTAGTAAAATAATATCAAAGTGGAATCCTAAACAAGCAATATTTAAAATTGCATTGCGCCCCATGATGGGAATCCAGAAACACAGCATAAGTGATGAGATTAGTAAATTAATATCAACGTGGAATCCTAAAGAAGCAATATTTTCAATTGCATTGTGCCCCATGATGGGAATCCAGAAACACAGCATTAGTGATGAGATTAGTAAAATAATATCACCGTGGAATCCTAAACAAGCAATATTTTCAATTGCATTGCGCCCCATGTGGGAATCCAGAAACACAGCATTAGTGATGAGATTAGTAAAATAATATCAACGTGGAATCCTAAACAAGCAATATTTTCAATTGCATTGCGCCCCATGATGGGAATCCAGAAACACAGCATTAGTGATGAGATTAGTAAAATAATATCAACGTGGAATCCTAAACGAGCTGTATTTTCAATTTCATGGCGCCCCATGATGGGAATTCAGAAACAATGAATGGCACGCTGCATACACCAGTTTCTGTACGATCTCTAAAGTTAGGCAACATTTAGCGAGGTTTTGCTTGGTTCGAGCCCTCGTGATACTGGCCAAAGCCAGGTTTGGTGAGGTCTATGATTAGTAAGTTACCAGCGAATAAAACCCCCTTCTCGAATGACCATAGATGTTAATGAAAGAGACGCTAAGTAAAAAAAAAAATTAAATAGGTATTCTAGAACCACGGGAATACATTAGTTTTAGGTAAAAATTCACATCAGCATCCGATATAGTAATTACTTACATTAAACACTACTGAATTGATAAATTCATTTTATTGAAATGTGTGTTCATATCATCGAAACATGGCCGAACAAACGTAACCTAACCATACTATTAATATTCATTTGAATAGAGTCCATTACAGCTAGGAATGGCCGTATAAATTAAATGCAGTTGGTATGCTCTTCCTGATACAGGACGAATGTTTTAAGGTCATTTAGACATTGATTTGAACACTAATCGAAGTGTGCTATTTTAGGTCAAATTTGTGAGTATGATTTTCAACACTAATTTTAATAAAAACTAATCTATTTATCAATTGAAATGTCTAAATTATGTGATTTTTACTTGGAGCGTTGATGTGAATATTTACTTTTTTTTCAATTAATGACAAAAAATATTATATAAAGACAAATCGTAATTATCTTATACACGCTAATTGAAAAAACTACCTTATCAATCGGTACCAAACCTATTTTACATGTATGAGGACATAAGGGAGAAGGATAGGATAGTTTAACGGGAACGGCTATATCTCTAAACGCCACGAGGAGCGGGCAGAGTCTGCTAGTAATTTATATAAAACTGAATTTTGAAAGAACTGAATGTATGTGGTATGACACATTCATGTTATTGTTCTAACTGGCCACAGAAAATGGTAAGTGTCCATTGTTGTTTAAAAATTAACAAGGTTTTCCATTACCTATATCTGGTCAATCGGTTCTTATAACAAGAATGAAGATATTTTATAGACAATCCCAATGGACTCTGATTAGAGTTAGTCATGGACAATCCAAAATACATTTCTTAATGAATCTATTTCAGTTGAATAGATTGAAAGGTGTGGGCTGCAGTGAATACGTTAAACTTTTTTCTCTCATCACTGGCTTAACATCATGTTTAAAAACAAAGAAAAATCGGTACGAAATGATTTTCTCTCCAAGAATTTCAAATCAAAAATGAAACAGACAAAAATTCAAAGGAAACATTGCTTAAATGCGAGAATTAGAAACATGTTTGTTTACATTTCCTTGTGCTGGTTTGAGGTTAGGATTGTAAACTCATCTGCATTCTGCGAGATATGTACTTGTATTTTGTATCTTGTTTATTGCATTCAGCATTGGCTCTGTGTCTCAGAATAGATCACAAATTATTTCACTCACCTTTTTCATGATTCCTGTTTTTCTTTTTGAAAACGTTGTATATCTTCTTAGTTTGTTATCTATGTATTCCATTTTAATTTTTACTCTTCCTTTCGTTTTCTTGCCATTGGAAGGCGGAGATCCCTTCTGTGCACTAGGAGAATAGCTTTCGTCAACTATGTCAGACCCGCAATCTCCCGTCAAATTTGTCATGCTAGATCTTCCGTCGTGATCATAACACATATCAGAAGTTCGCTTCAACCCCCTTTGTATATTTGGACTACAGTTATTATTGTTATTATTTATTAAAGTTCTCGATAACCCTGATGTTATCGATGTGGAAGCCCTACTATGCACAGAAGAAGAGTAAATTTCCGGCGAGGTTTCGTTATTTAAAATTGACATGTTATAACCCATACCAAAGCGGGAATCACGTCCCCCGCCTGATGGGGCATCCATAACTTTAATTTCAAGAACACATTGAAAAGAACATGATTAAAAAATTATTATGTTAAAAATAAATAAAATATTATCCCAGTAAGGACGACCGGGCTAGAAATTTGTTAAATAATTAATTATATTTAAATATTAAAAACAACACTTTGATAAAACTTTATATCACGATAAGAAAAAGTTAAAAACACATCACTGATAATAAACTAATAAACAAAGCACTAGGTACGTTATCTTTAAAATTGCTCACTGCTCGTAACTTGACCTGTCTGGCTCTGGTGAGAAACTCTGCAACTAATATGATAAGAGGGGACTTTGGTCTCTATCGCAGAATTAAATTTAGATAAATTCACGTCAGTAAAATTGATAAATTAAATTTAAAATACTCAAATACGAAATATTTTATGTTGTATCACACTAAAAATTTCTCGAATTGACCATAATCTGTAATCACTTGTGTTCAAATGTGCGAATGCAAGAACAGTATGAAGAAATAAAAATAAACCCCCACCTCTTCCATATTGAAGAACTCGTGTTGCCAAAAAAGGTAAAGTTCTCCTAATATGGTAAACGTAGTACCTCCCTTTTGAGATGACGGATGCGAGCTCCGCACTATTCGTGTGTTTATCAGAGGATTGTTGTGTTTATTTGAAATTATCATCAAATCACGCGTCGCGATGTCAGAAGCGCGTTGTCGCTATCGCGTGCAAGCGTTTGTCACTAGTCGTGCGTTTGCTCGATTTATCATATTCTCAAGAGATTAATAATAACGAATTTTATTTATGTTTACGTAAGACTTTCTGACATGATGGAAATAATAAAATTTTATCGAAGAAAAATACGTCATTACCTGACCACGAACCCTCATCACGAGAGTCCACTGTTTTATCAACTGAACTAGTTGATCCGTTATTTTCAAAAATATTCTCTAATACTTATCGGCAAAACAAAGCGTAAAATATTTTTCTGTCCAAAAATGAAATGTGGTACTCTTTCTGAATCGGTCCCAAGAGAAAATGAAATTTTCTGAGTAGGTACTTCTTTATCTATGTATAACTCACGTCCAAGACGATCTGAGATCAAATTGCTCTCAATCACAGCGTTTCAGTTGCAAATGAATCTGCAATCATGATTTAGAAGTGGATGTTCAACAAGAAAGCTTTTTGTATTCGGATATTATAATTTTGAAAATAAAAAATATATTCTAATTTCCGGTTTGCAAACCGAGGAGTCGATCTCGGATGAAGGATCCCCGAGCTGAGCTGAGGTAGCCCAAGGTTTTCCCGAAGAAGAATAAAATTTCCGTGCACTTACTGTTGGTGTTAGACGTTCTTACTCTACAGCGTTGCATAAACTGTCAGGGTCTAAGCTTTGACTCTATCTTTGGCGATTATACGCCAATTTCCTTCAATTTTTACTATCAATTTTTACAAAATCTGTGACTCCATAATGTCACCTACATTTAAGCTCACGCTACTACGACTTCAAGCGACAGTTCTAACTCCACGAGGTTTTGAATCTTGCGGAGTGTAGTCGCTTAAAGTCGCTCGTCGTAGCGTAAGCTAGTAGTTACATCCAAAGGACAAGCAGGTTGCAGGTTGACGACGAAGTTTATTCTCTGGCTTGTATTAAATGTTGTAAAGGTGCATTTAATATTAAAATTTAATTTTTCACTAAAGGATTTACCGCCGAGCCTACGCTTCTTAACGGTTATTAGGTGGATATATTGGCTATTTTCAAATAATATTAAAATTGAATTTTTCGCTAAGGGATTTACCGCCGAGCCCACGCTTCTTAACGGTTATTAGGTGGATATATTGGCTATTTTCAAATGCCTTGATACTTTTGTTTCAGATGTCATGTTGCTGCTACAATGCTGGTTTCATTATAGTATTACATGCAAATATCTTAATAACTTTAGGGATAGGCATGTTCTTAAATTTATTTATCATTATTATGTTGCACCAACTTTTGGTGTTATTCAGGCGTATAAGGTTTAAGAATGAAATTAGGAAATGCTTAAAAAAAAAAAATTAATTTCCCATAAGGACAATTTAAATTCATATCTAATAGATACATATTGGGTATGCGATGCAATTTGTTGTCTTATCTATATTTATTTTCTATCTTTACAGTTAGATCAAAATAGTGACTTCATTGAATATTAATCAGCGAAATAATATCATGATAAAAATGAAAAAAAATATAGGCCTAGAAGCCCAGAGCTGCTGAGCGGTTTTTAAGCTTAAACGCCCACAGTCCAAAACTTTGGACATTTTGAGTTGTTCCAATAATGTGGAACATTTTTTAACCCTCTGAAAATCTTAGCAATCATTGTAAAATGGACAAATGAATTGAATGTTCATGGTCAAAAACACCTCTACTTCAAAGATATCTCGTTTATTTCTTTGGGCTTTTAGGCCTACAAAATGAATGTCCAAAATTTTGGACACTGGGCCTTTAGAGGATATGTTATATTATTTTTAGGAAGGAAATTGTAATATTAAGTAAGAACAACAATCAGCGACTATTTCCTACTTAATGAAATACCAGACACACATCACAAACATCGTGCAGAGTGTACGAAAAATTGTGAATACAAACTCTCTCATATAACTAAAATTGAATAACATAATCATGTAGATATCTATTAATTATTTCTCTTTTTTACGGAACCTCTTGACTAACTTTTTTTTTAAATTTGAAACGTTAAATTTTTACGGGGGTTAAAAATCTTTGGCTCGATTCTAAAGTTACATCATATTGGTACATTATTTTCAATAAAATTATACAGCTAGTTAGAGCAGCTTTAATAACTTATTTCTATTCACTAGTCCCTGAAATTGAAATCGAGAGCTTCGAGGATTTCGACACACCACTTCGCGACAGTAGGATTGAATCTGTTTGGCCCCTGGGATTTGATAAATTCTGTTCGTCAGTCGAAAAGCGGAACCCATCATGGTGAGGACAATATTTTTGGCGGTATCTGATGGTAAAAATATGAGAATATTTGGTCGAGACATTCAGGCACGTAACTAGGCTGGTCAGCACCCGGGGCAAGCACCCATTTTGGCGCCCCTCCCACCGGGGAAAAACAAATATTCAACAAATCAATATAAAATAACCAAACGCACAAATAATCGATATGTTCTGGTACCACTGTCTTTTTTATTGTCAATTAAAAAAAGGGCCCCATAGTCAATCGTCCTTTGGAAGCGACTATCCACAACTAGGAGGAGGAGAAGAAATACCTGGTCACTTATACTCCTCCGCCCAAGCCGGTCACTCGCCGAGTTCGTCTTCTCCGAGGATCTGCAAAAAAATATTTAGACCGTTTTGTCGCGCCCGGGGTAGTCGCCCCCCCCCCCTACTTACGTCTCTGGAGACATTCGCGCACAAAAAAGATTATTCGGGTATTTGGAATTACTAGACCGAGATGTCATCATTGATATGTACAAAGGAAAATCTTATATGAGAGATTTATAGATGTTACAAATAAAAAAAATTGAAACACATTTTTTAAAAATATGTTTCACCTGGCTGATCATGGGGATAGCCAATGAGGAAACTATGGTGCTAGAACCGATATGTATTTTTTTTTATTCTAAAAACAAAGTACTCCGAAAGCTGAGCCAAATGAGAAATTATCAAGATAGAACAGTGTAAATTGTAAAACAATCTAAAAGTCTTATATTCCTGTACCGTGTCGCGGGAAAAACTTTCTATTTGTTTCAATGAAACAAACGTCACTAATTTGACGTTAATGAAAAAGATGGCGTAGAAAGTTGCAGCTGCATTGTCTCTGATTTTTGTCGTCAACGTTTTCCTGCGATATAAAGTCGTCCGAGTCAGCAAAATTGTAGATACATATAATATGAAGTTAAATGTTATACCCTGAAAACTGGAACAACCGAAAACCGAAAATGAGGAAGTTGCAGCAGCGTTACATTCTCGTGGGATAGTTGACAAGAAAACATCGAAGGTCTTGGGTAGAAAGTACTGCAGTTCGTTATGTTTGAACATTCAAATGTGTCGACTTTTTGGTCTCCGAGTAAATTGTTTTATTTATTTCTTAACTAACACAGTGTCAAAACTTTTTGAACTCCGTTCAAATTATTTAATTTATTTCTTAACTTCCTATTTCTATTTCCTATTAACGGAAATCACAATCCAGAATACTTATGCATATTGTATGAATATTAACTTTGCAATAAATCATATAATTTCCATTATTGAATTAAACTCGAAGGTTATTGATCTTCAATGGATATTTCCTATTATCAAGATGTATTTTGAAGCGTTTAAACGCAATATAAATTAAATATGTATACTTGTTGAATCAGAAGAAATTTAAATAAATTTAAATAAATAGATATACTAAAAAGTAGGTCGGGGGGTTTAGGTTAAATCCTAGGATCTCCAAACATTTTTGTCCAAATTGATAATAAGATAATTATTACTATCCAAATATCTTATGGCAAAAATCAATGACAAAATTTTTAGTCCGATTTTTGTATGGAGTACGTGCATATATTTAGCTGATTAGTTGTTGGGCCCTATTGAATCAACCGGGACCAAATATCGGCCCATTATTTGAGTTTACAGAAGTACTAGTATAATTTTAAGTAATTTCACAACTGGTTCACATGTTGCCAGCTCCACCCCTCCAATAAAAACTATTATAAAAATCACGATATCGTCTAAAGACTACTAGGACTTCTAGGAGGTACAATTTCTCAACGGAGTCTCAAGTGAGCAGGTCGGTTGGAGTATAACTTAATGGTAATGGTTGCATTTATGTTGGTTTGTATAAAATAAACAAGAAGAGAGCAAATTTTAAGTGACGAAAGCTGTTGTCGTATTGTTTCGTCCTGCGCATGGCGGAGAAAGTGGAGGCATAACATTAACTTTAACTGAATTCTCTCATTAATTGAATTAGCTTACTAAACCTCGAACAAAAACCCAAAATTGATTTTATCACATTTTTTCGTCAGTTCTTGAGTAAACGCACTGATGAAGTAAACGATTGACAATATCTTGTCGGTCGTTTACTTCATCTTTTTTATAATGGGTTAATGGTATAGTGGTAACACTGCTCTGACTGGTAAACAGTAGGGCGTGGGTTCAAACTTATCCAACCCATGGAATTGTATCCTCATGAATTTAAAATATTTACCACATAATAATAGCACCCAAAAACTGTCGGTGTAAAGGGATTTTTCAGTCCTATTCGGGTAGTATAAATAAGGATATTATTTTATCCGATGTGGATTGTGTATCGCAACAGCATGGGTTGTGTAGTTGCTTATATGAAAAGTAGAAAATGTACAAAAGAAATGTTTGGTGTAAGAATTAAAATATTCTCCTACTGAGACGCACTTTATTTTCGTACAAAGAGATAAACTCAACCAAAAGTTACATATGCGCGCCACGGCACGAACGCGTTAATGTTCGTCATATTAGGACGTGTTTTTCTGTGCTCGCGAGCACAACACGCGGCAAAATGTTATCTATTGAATTTTTTGCACCACTATAACTCTCGAACGAAGTAAGATCTAGCATTAACTTCAGTATTTTACTTTTGTTTATGTATTGGATTTTTTGCACCACTATAACTCTCGAACGAATTAAGGTCTAGTATTAAATTCAGCATTTTCCTTTTGTTTATCTATTGGATTTTTTGCACCACTATAACTCTCGAAAGAAGTAAGGTCAAGTATTAACTTCAGCATTTTTTTGCAACAACAACAACAACAACAACAACGACATCATCTGTTGTTGTTGAAAGTGCTAAACTAATTTGCGTTTGTAGAAATTCTTGGGAACACAGATTCGCCGGAATAAATTTTCAACGAACAGAAAACATTTTGCCGCGTGTTGTGCTTGCGAGCAGAGTAAAAACACGTCCTAATCTGACGAACATTTCCGCGCGACTGCCGCGGCGCGCATATGTGTACGCCCCTTAAAAGAAGAGAAATTAGCATTACAAATTTCAAAAATTAAAGTATTGCATTTTTTGTATATGTATAACAAAGTGAAGCATGCACAGAGACACAAAGCAGGGGCGTACACAAGGGGGGGGCGGCTATAGTCCCCCCGGATTTTTTTTTCGGGATAAGCCATCAAATGTGAAACGCGAGTGCGGCGAGTGTATCATCTATCTGTGCTTCGTTTTCAATGTCACAGAGAAAACACTTTTTGGGATACTTACATAGGAAAGTGCAAAGTTAGGGTGATTTAACTAATTTTTCTACATATAACATGTCACAGAGAAAACACTTTTTGGGATACTTACATAGGAAAGTGCAAAGTTAGGGTGATTTAACTTTTTTTCTACATATTTTCATTTTTTTTTTTTTTTTTTACTTTCCTTATCCTATAAAAAGGAAACTATTGTAATGGACTGAAATTTTCGATGTCGAGTTTTCAATGCCATAACGTTTTGGGGTACCCAGAGTCCGAATCTCGAGTTTCAGCCATTGGTCCGTGTGTGTGTCTGTCTGTCTGTGAACAAGATATCTCAAGAACGGCAAGTGCTAGAGACTTGAAATTTGGTATGTTAGTCAGTTTTATGCCATGAACGGCAAAATGAGCTTTTGGTGGTAATGGTATATACCGTTGGTTTTTATGCCTCTTTTTAGCGGTTTTCCTATATCCTGCTTAAAATGAGAAAGGCAATAGCTAGAACTTTAAACTTGTTGCCAATTCATATCTATTTCATACAAGAAATTGAAGAATACAACTTAGGTTGAAGTGTAATATATTGTTGGCCGCTAATTATTTTAGTATTTTTTTGTTTTCCTCATAATTTGAAAAGTGTCTTTGTAAAGCCCTATATTTACACATTGTTTACATTATCTCTCTGTGAAACTAGATGGTTCAACGCCACGATGCTCTTATGGTATACCTTTTGCCCAGCCCCCCTTCCCCTCCGAAAAAAAATCCTGTGTACGCCCCTGACACAAAGAGTATTGTCTTATATTTTTGGAAATTATTGACCGAACAAAGTGAGTTCTAATTTAATTTCCGCGATTTTTCTTTTGTTACATTTGCATCTCCTACAATACATAATATTAGGAGATACAAAAAGGGTTTGTATCTCCTTATACCTATAACTAAAAAAAGACGTTGATACTAAACTTACTGTCGGCATTACTTTGACTTTTCAATTATCCTCCATAGGTACACATAATTCAATTCTTTGAAGGTTTCTGAAACCTAGAAACTGTTTTAAGATCGTCACGATTTCAACTCTTATCGCCTGGGTCCTAGGCTCAATGAAACGATAGACGTGTAATTGTGTCACATTTACCTAAGTGGATTTAAATATGTTTTTAAAAGGTGCAAGAATATTAAAGGTACTAGGTACGAGTACTAAAGGGTAGTTAACACAGAGGGTTTTTTATAATCAGTGACCGAACTAAGTGAGTCAATTTGGAACCACGATATTTCTTGAACGCTTGGTCCTATTCTGATGAAAACTGTTGTGGACATTCATAGAATTGGCTGCTTTTTGTTCCTATTGGGACAACCGTGGACCCAGAATGGTGGCCTTTTTAAGTGAACGAGGTTCACAAAACTACTAGAATAAAACAATAACGATACAATTTGTAAAAAAAAAAAAAAAGAAATTCAAAGCTAGGGGGCTTAGCCCCCTGCTCGCTTCGCTCACGAACCCCCCACCCCATCTTCCGATCTATATATTATTAAGGAGTGGTGGCGCTCCGCCCCGCCAAGTAAAAAAAGCGGTAGCTATCAAGAGTAATATTATAACGCTACAGCTTACATTGCCGATTTCAGCTACTGCCAGAAGATAAACTACACACCTCAGGATAAAAATTATTGTTTTCTACGTATGGGGCAAACTCAGAGACGAAGAATATAAAGTTTCAACAAAATCCGAGATATAGACTTCTAAAAAGTACACTTTTTTCTCATCGTCTGCTGCGGCTGCTTCTTTGATGTTGACGCACCTACAGCCAAAACTATTGAACCAATTTTGATGAACGATAGCTCATTTTTTTTCTCGTGAGTGGCAGATGTGCCTTTTGTTACTTATATTGTTCCTCAGGTGGTCCTTCAGCCCCGAATTTGAAAAAAACAAAATTGGGGGTATTTATTTGATAGACATGTAATATATTTTCGCAACCAATGAACTCATATGGACGTATGAGGTGTCATTTTAATCACCAAATGAAACAGAGCTACATTGTTAATACCGAAAATATGCAGGATGTAATTTATCTCATATACAGGGTGTTATATAAGACAAATAAATTGTTAACAAGTTCATATTTTCTTTAGCATGATACATAATGTAATATTGTTTTAATAATAAAAATAATTTGTTTTATTTACGGGCGAATCCTTTATACATAAATTGCAAAGCAAGTAGGTACATAGATATCACAGGTTAATAAAGATAATTAAAAAAATAAAAATCGATTGAAACAGGGAACTATAGATGAAATATCGGTTCACATAATAATAAGAAATCAAATGGTAAGTAGATGGGTAGACAATTAACATTCAATTATTTATACCGGGTGTACCTCATTGATTAATGATAGTCGATGATAGATCGATTTTCATCAATTTTGACTAAAAAATTTATTTCGTGAATCTGAAAGTTCTTAGAAAATGCTTAGCGCTCTCAAGGAAATTATTGGGTGGATCTTGGTTCTGCCGAAAGGTGCTGCCATAGGTATCTGGGGTACATTTGAAATTTACTGATAACTTGATGGATATTATTGAAAGAATTTGTATTTATGGTATCATTTGGGGTGTCAAAACTGTTCTTAAGGATACCTACTTCGATTTTTTTCTCCAAATTTTGAGCAAAAATTTTCTTTTGCAAATCCGAAAGTACAGGCCGAAAAACGTCTAGCGCCCTAGAGGAAATTACTGATTGGACCTTGGTTTCTCCGCAAGACGTTGACTGGCGAATAGTTTTAAGATAGATGATAATAATTCTGATATGATACTTATGTAAGATCTCTGTCTTTTTACCATTATATAAATACATATTTTCTTGCTATACAAAAAGTTATGAAATCTCCCCAAAAATACCACTGCGTGCTATAAAAGTTTCCCGCCAAGTCATCACACCAAATATATGAAATCTATTTTGGGCCCCGCTATCCACTCTTACTTACTCCGAAATACCTAATGAGTTTAAATTCCGACCCCACCCCAAACGATTTCAGAATTTTAGTCTGATTTCCTCACTCTCTTCACCAACACATAGCCTTTGGTGGGGTCAGGGGCGTAGCGAGGGTGGAAACTGTGTGTGTGGGGGTGTGTAAAATGTATGAAAATGCCGACTCACCACTGCAATTTGCCGACTGCATAAATTCATATAGGAATGAAATTAGTAAAATCTTTGTAGGTATGAATTATCACTGAATTTTATTGTGAAATTGGGGGTCACCCCCCCCCCCCCCCCGGAGATGAAAATGAAATGGAGATTTAATAGTTTCCATTTTAGTGGTATTTTTTAGATTTTTTATTCTGAATTTTCTCTTCCTATTTTGGAAATATTTTGGCCTAAAACGTTTGACGGTAACCCGAAACCCAAATTAGAGATCATATATGTCATTTCCTATTGCTTTTGGGCCATATTTTCATTTTTGAAGTTTGGAAATATTTAGAGCCATGGGAACCAAAAAACCGATATGTTCGACGTTCCACGTAAGACATGACGTACGTACGGAATCGTGTGCAGAGCTCTGGGAGCCAAACCGCTGATCCGATCGATGGTACAAAGCCCGATCCATATTTTTCTTTTTCTCAATATCGCCCCAGGGCCCCGAACAGTTTTTTTTTGGGACCGAATCTCCAAAATCCAAACCACATAACCAAATATGATTAAATTTGGTATACACAGTCACCTGAGTAATTTATTGGATATTTTTTTGGTATTTTATAGAAATTTCGGTTTTGGTGCACCGGCAGGGGCCCACAAATGTAAAAATACAAAAGTCGTCTCAATTTGACATTATTTGGTATATTGAAATTTGAAATTGATTCACCCGAGAATTATATTGGATAATTTTTGATATTTTGTAGAAAACATAAAATTTGTCTGATTTTGATAAAATTTGGTATGTACACTATACAGTCACCGAAGTATTTACCTGTCATATTTGCCAATTTTTGTAGGAATTTCGGTTTTAGGGCCCCGGTAGGAGCCCACAAATGAAAAAACATAACAGTCATCCAAGTATTATATTTGACAATTATTGTTTTTTTTTAGAAATTTCGGACCCTGAAATTTTAAATTTGCGCCCCTGAAAACTGCCACTCCAGGTTCCAACCTACTCAGCCACTGTCTTGTATAATTCTAAGAACAAAAAAAACTCTGCTAATGTGACACATGGGTAGGTATATTTTTTAAAATAATACTATCACTAAAGAGCAAAATCCGCAGCCGAATCGACAGATTTTTCAACGGCAGATTCGAATTCTGCGGTGTTTTAAGAGCAAAAATTTTTCAACGATTTCATGAACGTTAATTTCGTCAACTTCATCATTCGAAGAATATATAATAGCATCATCAATGCATTCAAACGATCATCTCCCATTGTTATTCGCAAATGATTTAAAACTAATTTGAATTTACTAAATGACCGTTCACAAGATGCGGACGTTACAGGAACTGATTAACATTGATCATATAATTTTTAAAATCTTGTAAGAACAATATGCACTCTGTTTGAAATCCGAATTTCAAACAGAGTTGGCAAATCGCGGATGCTTCCCATATTAATGTCGGATTTTTGTTAAAAAAAATATCCGATTTTATCTCCATGAACCGAAAAATTCATAATTTTATGGATCCATCAGTTGGCAAATCGCGGATACTTCCGATATTAATGTCAGATTTTTTTTAAAAAAATATCCGATTTTATCTCATGAACCGAAAAATTCAAAATTCTATGGATCCATCAGTCGGCTAATCACGGATACTTCCGATATTAATGTCGGATTTTTTTAAAAAAAAAGTATTCAATTTTATCTCCATGAAACGAAAAATTCAAAATTCTATGGATCCAACAGTCGGCAAATCGCGGATACTACCGATATTAATGTCGGATTTTTTTTTAAAAAAAGTATCCGATTTTATCTCCATGAACCGAAAAATTCAAAATTTTAGGGATCCATCAGTCGGCAAATCGCGGATACTTCCGATATTAATGTCGGATTTTTTTTAAAAAAATATCCAATTTTATCTCCATGAACCAAAAAATTTATAATTTTATGGATCCATCAGTCGGTAAATCGCGGATACTTTCGATATTAATGTCAGATTTTTTTTAAAAAAAATATCCGATTTTATCTCCATGAACCGAAAAATTCATAATTTTATGGTTGAAGTATCCGCGATTTGCCGACTGATGGATCTTGGAGAATGTTGGGGGGGGGGGTCACCCCCCCCCNCCCCCCCCCCCCCCAGTCGCTACGCCTCTGGGTGTGGTACCTTTGATCATTATTAAACGTAACAAATTCATGAACCGCTAAACTAGTACAGAGGGGAACAGAATGGTCCCTATCTTCTAGTGGTTCATTTATAACGAACTGAGGTACCCCACCAAGACTCCGTCTTGGTGAAGAGAGTGAGGAAATCAGACTAAAATTCTGAAATCGTTTGGAGTCATGGGCGTAGGAGGGGGGCAGGAAATTTCCAAAAGTATGCAGCACGGAAGGGGCAACTTAGATTTACACTAGATAAAATGATTTTTGGAAGCAAAAAAGTCATCAAGCACCGAAATACGATAAATGCCGCATTTTGTCCCTAATCCAACAGGCCCACTGTGAACAATCAAATGTATCTGTGGCAACCTTGTCGTATCGTTGAATCGCATTTGGTAAATTTGGTGGGAAAATTAAAAAAAAAATAACAAACGTTACAAATGTATAGTTTCCATCTGTTTTTTTTTTTTTTTTTTTCGCCTATTTTTCCATTGTAAAACCAATATTATTATTCTTGTAACAGTAGTTCCTTGAGTATGTCAGAATAGGTATATCTAACGTGTTGATGGCTTTGAAGAGGTGCTTACTGTTTAACTCTGATCGACATATTCTATGTATTCTATTAATGTATTCCTCAGTTAAAGTCTCTTTCGTACTTTTTTGGTCAATTGATCTAGCTTGCTGATATCCCAGTTATTTATAAAGATCTCGTTCATTCATTGACTCAATCAATCCTCCTTCTGCTAGTTGAATTTCGCCGGTTTGGCACATTCCATCAATATGGTGTGGACTTTGTATAGTTGCAAGACCTTAATCTTAATTAACCATTGATGGGGTACGCTGTCATAAGATTTCTGGTAATCCACGTAACAACAAGATAGTTTTTTGGTTTTCTTCTTGACTTCTCTGAGTATTAGGTACTGAGTCTATGATAAGTTGCTCTTTACATCCTTTAGCGCCCTTCCGGCATCCTTTCTGTTCCTCACCCATTATATTTTGGTTTTCTTCATGTTTGTTTAAGAGATGAGTAAGGCATGCTGTCATGATCTTATAGATAGTCAGCAAGCACGTGATTGGCCTATACTTCAAGGGATCTCTGGTGAACTTGCCTTTTGGTAGTAGATATGTTTTGCCTTCCATTATAAATGGAGGAATCAGGTCTGGGTTTTTAATGAATTCATCGATAAACTGAGTTAGCTTGATGTGAGTGTTAGTTAGTTTTTTATACCAATAGTTGTGAATTTTATCACTGCCAGGGCTTTTCCAATTATGACTTTTCATGATTATTTCTTTTAGTACTTCTTCTGATACCGCTGGTTCTGTCATAGATGTTATATTGGTATTATATTCTTCTGGCGTCTCTCGGTTCCATATTGATTCCCAATATTCTGTAATTTGTTCTTCATTGAGTTTGTCTGCAGGCCCATCTTCATTCGTTGTTTTTGTTTTAATCTTTCTATAATTTTTTTTCTCGTTGTTCTGAAACTCGCTGTTTTCTTGTTTTCTCCTATCGCATTTCGTATACCCCTTTAGTCTGGAACTGAACACAGATACTTTTGTTGCAAGGTGTCCAAGAAGTCTGGTGGTACAGTATTGGGGCTATAATGTATTTTGTTCACCTTTTTAATCAACTTATTACCCATATTTCTATTTGTATATTCTATAAGTCTTGCTATCCCAGCTCTTTCTATTTCAACTTTATTAATTAGCCTCTTCTTCCATGCTGGCAGTTTGATTCACAATAGCTGCTGTTAATAAACCAGGTCGTGTAGATTAGTAAATTTTTGAATGTCAAGGAACTCAGGTATTACGTGTATGTTTAACGTATCAACAGTTTTGGCAAACTTGATTGATGTTTTCTGCTTTGGAATATGCGGGCTTTTAGCTGGATCCATTCCTTTGTTTTTAATTTGAGTTGTAGACAACAAGCCCTTGAGTTGTAGAGTTATCTCATCGTTGGCGTTTATTCTTTCATTGGTTGATTCTATTCTCGTTTCGATATTTTCTGTAACTTCTTGAGTGTCGATAACTCTTATGTTGTCACTTTGAGTTTCTGCCATTGTGTTGTTTTGGTTGGTTTCAGATGACGCAACTCCTTCTCTTTCCAACTTTTGGCGCACTTCTCTCTTGACTGTCTCTAGAGCTTCATCGGTTAAAGGTTTGTTGTTGACAATAGTTTGTCTTTGATCTGCAATTCTTTGTTCAGTAGCCGTAACAACAAACGCTTGGTGTAGTTTTCGGCGGAAAGCTGTTGAGTCTGTTTCGGGTCGTGTGATATAGTAATATGTGCGCATGATTTAAGTGTTAATATCTTGGGTTCACTTCATACGCACTCGTTTTCTTCCTGCTAGGGTGGTCTCAGGTAATAAGACACTGCCTAACTGAGAAGCACTCCTAGCAGTTACAGTCCTTTTGAATGTATTTTGACTGTTATCATTTGTGTCGGCATTTTGATTGTTTTCGGGTATCGCGGTCGCAGTCTGCCGCATTCTTCTTGTGTCCCTGCGATCACTACTCGCACGCTGTCACTTCTAGCGGTGGCTCCAGAGGTGCCCTAGTGCCCCCAGTTTTTCAGGGGTCTGAATAAAAATCGTTTTTTCTCCATTGGGAGATCGCAGTTGATGTTCATGTGGTATTAAAATGTTACCACACTACTTCCTGGGACGTTACTGATACTTGTAACTATCCATTGATCATCAACCACTTGCTCGGGCCCTGGAGTCGCCCCCCCCCAATCACTTAATCATCAGTTACCCCTGGGGGTTTATTATTAAATAAGTAACGATTTCTGCCCCCCCCTAGGCCAGATGCTGGCTACGCCCTTGTTTGGAGTGGGGTCGAAATTTAAACTTTAGGTTTATTTAACGATGTGTATTTTGATTTTCGTCACTAATGCATCTTATGTGATTAACCAAGCTTCATAAAAGTAAAATAATAGGTATGTCTGCACGTTTATTCCTAGACATGATGGTACATTTTTGTAGATAAAAAGCATTCCAAACATTAGTTTTTTTTCTCTCTTTCTCTAAAAAAAAAAAAAAAAAAAAAAAAAAAAAAAAAAAAAAAAACAGTGAGTACTCTTTATATGAGTGTACGTTTATAGTAAACCCGATTATATTGGTAACATTGAAAACCTTTTGGGAAAAAAGGGAAAGCCAAAGTAAACTCAAAAATAGAATTGTTGATGAGTTCATTTAAGCCCATGACTAAATTATATAAAATAGATGCTCCCATTTATTTGTGAAAAACTTTATTGGCAGTTCATCATTTCCAAACAAGACCATCTACAAGCAACACACTAACTATAGTAGTTCTGTGAACAGTAGACTTCACTCAAATAAAGAGGCTGGTCAGCTAATTCCATGAATGCCCATACCATGTCTCATCAAAATCGAACAAGATATTTTAGAGATATCGTGGAACGGACAGACAGACAACAGAGCTTTAAAGAAAAGCCATGGTATTAAAACTGGACCCAATTTCATTGGATTGAATAATAAGGTCGTCCTTTGTGGCAATTATTTGGGCTGTGGCGCAACTATATTCGTGAGCTAAATTCCTCTTTGGCGCAACTAACTGATTAAACAAAACTCTGGTTTCATCGTATTGGGACAAAGCGTTCGAGAGTTATCGTCGAACGAACAGAAAGACAACAGACATTTAAAGAAAAATTTTGATGTTAAAACTAAACTAATAAAAAAATGGGAGTAACAAAACAATATTTTTTTAAAAATCACAGTCCCGAACTACCAGTCAAATTTGGACCAAATTTCAATTCAAAGATATAGGTGTGTCCAGACACATTTGCTCGTGTGAAATCGAAAGAACGGGAATTCGATCAAATTGATATAGGATAATCTTTGATGAAACTTTGTCAAAATCACAGGGATCATCTACAGGCAGACAGACACAGAACTAAATTTATTCCTTGCAGATATTATTTTCACCTTCAGAATGGATATTATCATCTTAAACTAGGTGTGTCCGTGGACAAAAACGGGCGGAGCCATCCGTTTCACCTCGAATTTTCGGGCACCACATAATCTTTAGCACATTGCTCCATTATTCCGTTAAAACAAGATTTTTTGAGAATACCGCACCTTTCTTGAATGCATCATGCCGTTGAGTAGTAGGTCCTATTTGAAACGCAAAATAATCGGCCGAAAAATCGGAAACGGTTCAAGATATTGTTCCGAAAATAGATGTATGCACCCTTGGGGGTGTATATATATATATATATATTCGATATCCTTCAACGTTTTGACTAATCAATTAGTATTTCCTAAATTTTATTTTGCCCGATCCCGGATTCGAACTTGTAACTCTGGAATGGTTTGTCAAAATTTAGTAAATTATGTCCTAAATTAAGTATTGAGAAGCCACCTAAAACTTTTTCGTTATGAGTTGATATGCTGTCGCGACAAAATTTAAGATATCGGATCATGACTCTCTGAATTTGGTAAAAAATCGAAAAATCGGCCAAAAAATCGGAAACGGTTAAAGATATCGCTCTGAAAATAGATATATGCACCCTTGGGTTTATGCAGAATATGAAGAAAAAAATTTAGTAAAAATCGATTGAGTAGTTTCGGAGGAGTAGGGTAACAAAAGTTTGCAGTTTGTAGGGAGTCTAAGGCTACGCTTCGCTTCGCCCAATAAATGATTGTTATTTAGCTTCCAAGCTAACCTTTTATATCCTTTTTGTAATTGATTGTGTGATAATTGTTATTTAACAAATTTATATTTGACATATATTCGAAGAATGATGGGAATAAACTGGAAAGATAAAATATCTAATGAGAAAGTATTGAGAAGAATAGGAAACCGAAAAATAATAATGAAGAACATAAGAAAAAGAAGAGATTAACTAATAGGACACAATTTAAGACATGAGGGAATAGTAAATCACATACTGAAGGCTGGAATAAGGAAGAAATCTGTACGAGGAAGACCTCCACTAAAATATTGCTCACAAATATTGGAGGATGTTGGGTGCGGGTCTGTTTACGAGATGAAGAGGCTTGCACAGCGACGAGATGGATGGAGAGCTGCATCAAACCAGTTTAACTGCTGATAACTACATGATGATGATTCGACATCCTATTTGTAACTTTAAAATAATAATACCGTTATTTATGACAACAACACCAAATAGTCAAGTAAGTCAATTTCCTTGAACAAGTAAGTAAATCCTCGTCATAAATAATATTTTTAATGGAACTGTATGTACCTAACTAAATTCATTTTAAAATCGATGTTTGAACCCTTCACAGCCTTAGCAGCTAAGTTCGTAGATTCGTAATCTGGAGGCTGTTGGTTCGAGTCCGAGTATGTACATAAATATTTAGGATTAGTTTAACACAACTAAGTTCTTCTTTAGACCCTTCAAAGGCGTAAATTCAATTTTAGTGACACCAATATGAATATATTGAGGAAGCTAAGAATAATATTTCCCGTCATTTATACCCATTCACAAAGAAAATGCTACATAAGTCAACACAATCATGTTCCTTTTCCAACTGCCTCTTTAAGTATGATTTATGATTTCACTGGACATTATAATAATCCACATTAAACACTAGCCGTGTTTATCATTGACGCTTCTAAGAACCACCATAATTTTTCTTTTGAGACATGCATTGTGTCTATCAATTAAGATTCAGCCAGTGTCACTGGATGTATTCCCAATTATGGACAGAAACAAGTGAAATTACTACATACTCATATTCTAAAAAAAAAAAAAAAAAAAAAANAAAAAAAAAAAAAAAAAAAAAAAAAAAAAAAAAAAAAAAAAAAAACTCGTCTAGCAGTTCTTTGGCCTAAACTTAGAAAAAAAATATTGGTTCGTTTACCTTTAGTATTTTTCTAGACAAAATGTCGTCTGCACGCACCGCTATTCTCAGTATCTCACAATAAGTTATCTTTTTCTCACAGGACTGCTACCAGTCTACTGCAACTTAGACGTTCTGTCTATTCTCTATCAACTTAATAATCAATAATAATTGTTAAAATAATAATGTGATGCTCAGAATAAATTAACGTCAATATTTTCATTGCCATTTTGTCTGAAAATTTTCTGTGATGTCTCATTTATATAATCTAACGAAATTTTTGTATTGTGGCTGTCCTTTAGCCATTGAGCTTCTTCTTCTTATTGGGCTGTTATTGTGATTCGACATATGATAAATAACCTCCACCGATTGACGGTGGAGGTTATTTATCATCATAGAGATTCCAACTTTTTTCTGACGGTTGCTTGGAATAAGTCGGAGCATTAGGGTGGCCCTTAAAAATGAAAGTCAAAAATATATCGTTTACTCCCCCTAGAGAGGTTCTAAATAAATTAAAAAAAATATCTGTAAAGTTTCAGCTCGATCGGATAACGTTAACACGTGCCGCCACGGTCTTTAAGTTAGAGTATGCAATCTGAACGGGCATTATACGTTCTTCCTGGCATTTTCTTCATTTCCTCGAGAACTATACTACCTAGAATAAAAATTAAAAAACTGACGTACTTCTAAGAGTATTGGTTTTCATTTTTCTTCTTAATTATTTTCTTGTTAGACGTACTTTTTTTACAGAAATTAACAGAAATGTGCATGAAAAGTAACTTTTTTGAAGTTTTGCTATTGAACAGTGTCATAACTGACTCTAGAACAACTAAATGGGTAAATAAAGCTGAAAATTCCAAATGCTTAAAATTAATTTAACTCAAAACAAATAGATTTACGCATAATATATGAATAAATTAGTTCAATTTCGGTACAATAGTTATAGTACTTGAGTGTAAGCTTTCATGAGGGTTCCTTTCTTACTATCCGCATACTTGGTCCTGTAGTCCTTAACTATTTGAATGTTGAATTTTTTCTGGCGTTCATCTTAAGTAATTTTATTATTGTACTCTTCAATTAGTTTCTATCACTGGCTTATCCATAATCATAACATCTGAAGATACCAAACAAATACTCACTATAACGATACCGACTCTGCCTTATTCAACAGGAAAAAGTAAAGCGCAGGCAGTCTATCAGGCTTTACTGGAGTGGGATCTATTAGACAAAGTAGAAGCCTTCTGTTGCGACATAACTAGTGATGGACGGCGAGACAAGGAAAAAAACTCGTCTCGTGAAAAAAACACGAGGCGAGACAGGGCCTGTCTCCTCTCGAGGTCATCACTAGACACTGCAGCTTCCAATTTGGGCAAATTTAGGAAGAGGCATTTTATACTTGCATTATCGGCATCATATCTTTGAAGTTGTTTTAAAGGGCGTGCTTGATTGCAAAATGCCAAAATCATCATGACCAAATGTCACATTTTTTCAAGGCTTCCAGAAAAAATGACTTCATCTTGATAAGAAAAAAATCTCATGCGCTGATACAGATACTATAAAAAAAGTAGACAACATAATCGAATTTTGTGAAAAACAACTTCTAGAAAACTAGCCCAGAGACGATTATAGAGTTGCTCCAACTGAGCATTCTTTTTGTAGGAACTAACCTAAACACACCAGTAAGTTTTCGAATGCCGGGGCCCATAGAACAAGTCTTGAAACAATGTGACATTTGGTGATGATGATTTTGGCATTTTGCAATCAAACACTCCTTTAAAACAACTTCAAAGATATGATGCCGACAGGGTAAGTATAAAATGTCTCTTCCTAGCAAACCTTCTAAAAGGGATGTGGCACCTATAAATTTACCCAAATCGGAAGCTGTTGTGTCGCAACAGAAGGCTTCTACTTTGTCTAATAGATCCCACTCCAGTAAAACGTGATAGATTGTCTGCGCTTGACTTTTTCCTGTTGAATCAGGCAGAGTCGGTATCGGTATAGTGAGTATTTGTTCGATATCTTTAGATGTTATGATTATGGGTAAGCCAGTAATAGAAACTAATTGAAGAGTACAATAATAAACTTACTAAAGATGAACTCCAGAGACAATTCATCATTCAGGTAGTTGAGGACTACAGGACCAAGTATCCGGATAGTAAGAAAGGAACCCTAAAGCTTACACTCAATTACTATAACTATTGTGCCGAAATTGAACTAAATTATTCATATAATATAGGTAAATCTACTTGTTTTGAGTTAATTTAATTTTAAGCATTTGGAATTTTCAGCTTTATTTACCCATTTAGTTGTTCTAGAGTCAGTTTTCATGCACATTTCTGTTAATTTCTGTAAAAAAAAAGTACGTCTAACAAGAAAATAATTAGAAGAAAAATGAAAACCAATACTCTTAGAAGTACGTCAGTTTTTTAATTTTTACTCTAGGTAGTATAGTTCTCGAGAAAATGAAGAAAATGCCAGGAAAAACATATATTGCCCCTTCAGATTGCATACTCTAACTTAAAGGCCGTGGCGGCACGTGTTAACGTTATCCGATCGAGCTGAAACTTTACAGATATTTTTTTTTTATTTATTTAGAACCACTCTAGGGGGAGTAAACATTAACATTCACATATTTTTTTCCGTCCCTATAGCTAAGGGCCACCCTACGGAGCATCTATGGAACCTTTTTTCAGGAAGTCTACTTGCCTCAAGGCAAGGCAGGGTGTTCATTTCCTTTCAAAGACGTTCTTCTTCATATGCAATTTTCATCCCCGGATATTGGCTATAGATAGTGCTCCGTGCTTTATTGACAGTTGCTTTGAAGTCGCAATATAAATGTAAACCTCACATCAAGAGATACTCGCAATTATATGCGGAATTCAGTGTTGGAGCTTGTCTCACCTTACAATGAGTTGGTGGTGTAGTGGTAAGACGCTTTACTTGTAAACGGTAGGCGTGAAATCATCCCAGTCTAACCATACAATTCTCATCCGCATGAACTTGAAATATTTACCACTAATGCAAGGCATGGAACATGGAAGTGGATAATCAACATCTAGTCGGGCATCCTCAGAGTAACAAAATATGCTACCCAACCCCAACCTTTCCACCACCTTCACTTTCCGTGATGAACACGTAAAATGAGTAAATACCTTTGGAAAGCATTCATTGAGATTTGAGGGACAACAAGAATGTCCGATTGTCCGTGGATTCTCATCATGTTATGTTTGAGACGTTTTGAAATCAAACACCATAAACATTTTAGAACGTCTCATCATCGTCGATCCGTCACTGAATCAAAAGTAATGTAAACAACAACACGCAAGAAAATGTATTGTTATTAGTAATGGTGTAGCATAGCTCTTTCCTTATTAGTTTCGAGGGTATCAGTCGTGATGTAAAAGAAGCAATTATTTGGTCTACGCCTCGTGGGAGACCGGTTCAAAGGCAAACAAAATATGATATAATGTCATTGAAAAATATTTATAAAAAAATGCAAACATTAATAACCTCATATTTGAACTAAATGACAACCTCAAATGGGACCTATATGAATACTGAATTTCATTAAATTCCGTCAGGGCTAAGTGACAAAATTCTTCATGGCGCAGCGGGGAACAGATTTATTTTAATTCGATTTTTAAATTCTACTAGAAATGTTTAATAAAATTTTGAGGGAGGGAGGTATTTTTTTTACGGCTAATTCCCAAGGTCCATATTGTCATGAAAATTTATTTTTAACTATTCAACCTTTATTCAACCGTATTTGAATGAAGATATTATCGGTAAACGAGTTTTTTTAGGAAATACCTACATTAAAATAGCATTTTTACAAAAAGAACCAAGTGAAGTTTTAGCTGTCGTTTGTCAAGACTCGTCATATTGTCATGACAGTTTTCATAACATAACAAGCATCGGACAAAGATTAAAATAGAATTAATTCAATTTATGAAATATCAGACAAACACAAACATGTTCCAATATATCATTTGTGACGAAACAAACCAGACGATTGGGAAATTGATAACTAGCAGATGAAGAAGAAAAGAATTTCTGATGAGAAATCTATAATACTTGTAATAAATTTATAGCAACAGATTTATCAGAAAGCGCCGCGCCGCCTGAGTAGTCTCAGCTCTCAGTAGTCAGTAGGTAGGTACAATAGTCATTTTGTCTGCTACTCATTGTCAAACATACAGTACTTTCCAACAACTTTTTCTCATTTCTTCTTCTGAGATATCTTACTTCAAATGTCTTACTGATCTTTTTGTAAGTTGCTAACTTTTAACCGTGTATAAAATGCACCCAAACAGAACTAAGACAATTTTGAGTATTTATTTATAATTTAGAAGGTTTGAGGAGTATTATCTATGTTTTCCTTCCGCTGAAAAACTAGCATTTTGCTTGATTTTGTAAACAGACGAAACATATGACAACTGTGTTGAGTGGACCAAAAGAGAACAGAGATTACTTTTAAGTATTAATTTATTTTTAACTAGCAGAGTACCCGAACTTCGTTTCGAGAAGATGAGAGAAAAAATGATAAGAAATCTGACTCTTACATTAAAAATCATATCACCGAGGTACAAACGTTTAATGCCGATCGGAATAGATTACATATTACCTACACGTTTGTTAACCTAGGTAGAATATGGGGAGTAGTAACGGGTTGTTAAGCTGTGTAGAACGTGTAGGGAGTAGTATTGGGTTAGGTTCCAAAAAAAAAAATGCGTGTTGAAGGCTGCCGAGTTTAGACTGGGTCTGATTTTTTTTTGGAACCTAAACCAATACTACTCCCAACACGTTCTACCCAACAAACTTGGTGTTCAATTCTATTAAATTTTATCGGCTCTACCTGCTTTTGTACAAAATTTGATTTATATCTGACAAAATTGTGCAATAATTTGAATCGGAAAATGAGCCGTAACTTGAAAACGGTTGGAGAATTTTGGACTCTGATAATTTTTCTGGGGTCCGAGTCTTTTTTTTTTTGGGGG
>CM022885.1:29365289-29391476 GCA_012654025.1 Pachypsylla venusta | reverse complement strand
TGGAACTTGGCCTTTTTTCAATGATAATTTTTTGTGAGATATATATATAAAGAATGCATGTATCGTCAAACTGCATATAATATCAGGATATCTCCAATTTAAATCAATGAATATTTTATAATGAAAAATTAGAAAATTCAAATCTTGTGTTCTTTTTGAATGCGAAAGAAAAACACCAAAATTTTAAACTTTTTAGCTCTAGAGAATGTTGAATTATAATTTTAATTTGTTTTAGTTCTCTCTCACAACTCTTCTTTTGAAAAAAAATAATAAAAAATATAAAAATCAAATTGAAAATATGGACAAAAATACAATGGACTTCTTATAAATAAGAAATACACTATAAATAAATAAAAATAAAATATAATAATAACTCAGGAACAAACTAAAATTAAAATAAAAAAGAGTATTGAGAACAAACGATAAAAAATAAAAATATTTTTTTAGAAAAATGCCGCATTTTTTATACACAACCAACGACGAATAACGAACAAAGTTCGTGTACCCTATCCCCTTAGTAGCGTGCGTGAGCTCACACTGAAAAAAATTCTTTAAAAACACAGCAATTGCTTAATTTTTTAAGGAGAATCACTTTTGTTTTTGTTCCAAGGAATGCATCAATAGTGCGTAAGGATCCTTTTGTTTTAATTCAAGCGTCTACACTTCAATTGTGATGGCGAGTTTCAATCACAACCGAAGCAATTACTGAAGCGAGTTGACAAACCCACCTAAAATATGTTGGGTTTGTCAATCATGGTATTATAGGCGGACAGAGCCCTTATCAATGGGGACCTGAACATATAGATATCCCTTCTGTTGGGGACATCAAATAGTGTGCCATTTGAGGATCTTAATCTCGAATCAGAGATCCTTAGGGGCACACGTTCAACAACGTATGAATGATTGAGCAAGCCAGCGACTTAATTTACAAGATTTTTTTTTTTCATTATCAATGAACGTACTGTACATAGATTTTTAAGGAGTTAAGTAGAAAATTCATTATTATTTGCAGTACCCCAGTTCAAATGAATGATATTACCCCGCACAATAAAATTAATATTTCCATTATATGATTTAATGTTTTTTTTAAATAAATATTTTTAATTCTTTATGACTTCTATAGTTTGTTCGGAAAGTACTAAAATTTATTAGAGGTACATTTTGGAAAGCGGAAAAAGAAAACTTCAATAATAGATGCAATTCGAAATATAATAGTCTATAAGTTTTTGAAATAGAATACTTTCTCAAGTAAAACCATAATTAGCAGATAAAATACTAAATCTTTACTTGACTATACAATTCAATAGATATTATTCAGAACTGACTAGTTTCATACTACCCGAGTACATCATCAGAGCAGAGCTAGCTCTGACGATGTCAAGTGAAGTTATAGTACTTTATGTGCTTATATATATATAGTATTATTGTTATTATAACACTGGTTGTATTTCTCTATTGAGACTGATTGCAATTATCACTTCGACCTTTGTTTAGATCTATTGTGACCAGTATTTCAAACAGACAGGGATGGAGTTAGATTCGAACCAACAGCCTCCTGGTTACGACTTCGCTGCCTCAAACAACTGAGTAGGTATAACTGATTCTATTTACAACCATTGAAACATTTTGCGGGTACAAAGTTTTTGCTTTTAAATATATTTTTCCAAGTCCTGATGTTCAAGTGAGGAACATTCCTATACAAGAATGTTCCTCAGGGATCAAGCAACTATTTAAATCATATTATGCTTGATGTAACTCTGAGATTTAAACAAAAATGTGAATAGTGATAAACTTAGTTATTTTCAGATTTTTTAGTTGGAAGCTAAGTGTTTCATTGTTTCCCATTTTTACAAAAGATAGCCTTGTGTTAACGTAAGAAACGTTGTCACAATTATAGAATTCATCAATTTTCATTTAAGAAAAATCCGACATTATTATATTATTACTATATAATTCTTTATTGAATGAACTTTTTTATAATTATTCAGAAATGGTGAAGAAAGAGATAGAAAATAAGAAGAAGATAGTTGAAAGAAGAAGGTAAATAATATAAAATAAAATAAAGTTAATTCAAAAGACAAGGTTAATTCCTGAGGAATTTTCTTTCACCCAGTCATTGATGTGGGCTCGACCGGTTTTATTAGAACAAAAAAATAAATTTAAATAGATTTAGATTCTTCAGTTTTTTTTAACACCTAATACTGAAGAATCAAGTAAAATAATATTTAACTGATTTAAATATATTCAATATCTTGATAATTTTATCATTCATTATTATTATAAATTCAATTGGGATTCTTCTATGCATGAAACTTCTCAAAAGTGACTTCTCCGTGGCAGCCATACATGCCTGTGAGATAATCTCTTGAAGCAGAACTTCCAATATGATTGACATACTGACATGGTCTGCACGCAGTGTTAAAATTTCAAAATTAAATTATCAGTCTATATTGTTATTAGCTGTATTTTATTGTTTTTTAGTAAAAAATAAGTGTATACCGGGAGTCCCAGTTAAAGAGGACAATACTCAAGGGGCTGATTCTAGATGCCAATTCAAAAAAATGTCCCCTGCAACTTTTTAATAAAAGCTTTGTTTTTGAGTTATTCGCATTTTTCACGTTTTTTTACATGTGTACACCTTTTTTTATATATTACTTTTTTAAAAAAAAGAAAAACACGTGTACAACTGACGTCACAAATATGTCCATTACTTTCTAAGACACATTTTTTTAAAAAAAAATCTATTTTTTTTGGAACACATGGAAAATTTCTGTTCAGATAAAATTACTTTCATGACCAGAAAGTTTGAGTTAGTGCCTTGTTTTTGAGCTAACATTGATTTTTTTTGAAATTTTCGGAACTCTCCCACGGTTGCTTAACATTTTTTGTTTTGGACAAAAACGGAAGAACATTTAGGTATTCATGAAATTCCAACGGTATAACAATTTTTCTTATAACTTCTGTCCATCTGGAGAAATTTCTATTTTAATACAAGAAAATTTACATTTTTAATAAATTGCTTCATTATTACTTTAATAAAAATGGTATACTTTCACGTAAAAGGGCAATTTTAATTAAAATAAACTTAAATAATTTAATTAAAAAGAAAATATCATTATTTATTGGATAAATTATCAAGTTACAATAGTGATTGTTCAATGTTTGACTTTGAGCAAACAGTTCCTGCGATGTTTCCAAAATTAATTGTAATTAATTTATTACAATTTTCAATGCATGGTTTTGTCTGCGTATTGATTTATAACGATTGCGAATGAAGCGGTTTGACTCCGGGGAGAAACTTAATTAATAGTTTATCCAATAAATAATAATATTTTCTTATTAATTAAATTATTTAATTTTATTTTAATTAAAATTGTCCTTTTACGTGAAAGTATAACAATTTTATTAAAAAGTAATGATAAAGCAATTTATTAAAAATGTAAATTTTGTTATATTAAAATAGAAATTTCTCCAGATGGACAGAAGTTAAATAAGAAAAATTGTTATACCTACCGTTGGCATTTCATGAGTAACTGGATGTTTTTCCCATTTTTGTCCAAAACAAAAAATGTTCAGCAACCGTGGGAGAGTCCCGTTGCTTTTTTCGTAGTTTACGAGAATTTCAAAAAAAAAATCCAAGTTAGCTCAAAAACGAGGCTCTAACTCAAACTTTCTGGTCATGAAAGTTATTTTATCTGAACAGAAATTTTCCATGTGTTCCAAAAAAAAAGATGAAAAATGCGAATTACTCAATACACAAAGATTTGATCAAAAAGTTGAAGGGAACATTTTTGTTAGGTATTGGCATCTAGAATCAGCCCCTTAAGTATTGCCCTCGTTAACTGGGACACCCTGTATATTATTGAAATATGAGCTTTCAATTAGATCTCTTGCCTTCTGTAAAAACTTAGATAAGACCAAGAATTTTTAAAGAAAATGTGCTTTCGTCAGACACAATACAGAAATACTTTAGCATTAAATTATTAAAATCGATTGGGTACCTCTTAATAATAAAAATGCCAGACTTAGAAAAGTGACACCTTTGTCCGATAGAAAAAATCCACTGGCACATTTTAAATAATAACAATATTCGTATTTTCTTTTTACAATCAAACGTTTGATAAGATACAAAAAGTCTTCTATCACATTAAAAAGAAAGAGCTGAAATAGAGACAGGGCAATGAAAGAAAAATTGATCTATTCGGTACCTTGAAAATGTACCTTTTATCATTAATAAAACAAAATGGATATATTCGGTACTTTAAAAATGTAACTTTTATGATTAATAAAGAAAAATGGATGTATTCGATACCTTGAAAATGTACCTTTTATCATCAATAAAGAAAAATGGATGTATTCGGTACCTTGAAAATGTACCTTTTATCATTAATACTTAAAATGTTGTCAAATAATAAAAATATGAGAGCATAAAAATTCAATCAAAAATAGTAAACCAATATGAAAGAAATGGCAATTTTATATCTGAAAACAAACCGGACTGAACGGTTCTCATATATGGTTTCCGCAAAATTTTGGACAGTTATTTTCTGCTCAAACGTTTAGTTCTAATTGATGTAGTGATAACATAATTAAGTAGATAAGTAGTAATAACATAGTCCTGAACGAAAAAAAGCCCTGAAAATTTCAACCGTGTTTGTTACTGAACAAGATATATTTTCAAGTAAAAAATCCTCTTAATTTAACGTTTCCTATTCCTTTCAGAAAATGTTTCCTGCCAAAAGTTGATAGTTCTGCTCTCACATTTCGAGTAAACCCAGGAACTGTTTCAGATTTGTAATAACCTCCTGTCTAACTCTTTTTGCCCGTAAACTTTCAAAGTTATGCTTCTGAAGATGAGTTTTATTTTATCACAAAAACGGTTTTATATTAAACATTATTTGTTATTTCAGCTCTTCTTAATTACTATCCACACAAATAAAACGAGTAATAATAAAAAATGAATTGAGAAAAACAACATGAAATGACAGTAGCGTGAATCGAATTTACGAGAGAAAAAAATAATTTAAAAAAATAAAATAATAATAAAAAAATAGTGAATAAATCCTATAACCCTCTGTTAAAGAATTCATTTTTAATTTGCGATCATATCCACTTTATCGTTCTTGAATCTTGCATTTCTACTTGAACTGCAAATAAGAAGTATCATCTTCTTGCGCCCATATACCTTTTTAAATAGATTTATCTTTTCCAAGATCTTCTAAAAAAATATTTCTATTTTTCCCCCTAATTTCATAAAATGATGACCCACATGACAAAAACTGTGATCAATATTCTACTCACAAACGAGGAAGAAAAAAATAACAATTTATCTGTCACTAGATAAAATTGAAAGAAATTGGAGGCCAAATAGAAAAATTAAATAAGAAGTCGTAAATTAGATAATGTACGAGTACATTTAAAGCTTAAAGAATAAAAAAAAAAAAGAATGTGAATCAGTTCCTATGCAGTATGAACGCAAGACATGATCAATAAATAAATGACAGAAGCAAAACTGAAAGAATCATAGTGAACGTAGGGTAATGTGTCACGAGAAAAAGTGGATCTGAACTAGGTGGTAAAATATACAGTTGATATTATTATAGAAATTATCAAAAAAAAAGGAAGATCATTAAAACACAAAATAAATGAATGAACTAGACGTGTGGAGGCATAGCGTAGGTTAAAACAGATAAAGGGCGAGTCACATATTAAGGAACTAATATCTATGATCTAAAAAAAAACCTAAACAATAATTAAAAAATATGGTTTGATTGATGAATATGGGATTATGGGAATCATTTTTAATCCTAGATCTACCAAAACTTAACTACAAGATACGGTGACACGTAGACAAAACAATACAAATATTACCCTGAAAAAATCAGAAAAATTCAGAACCCGTAAAAAGGCATTTGGATATATACGAATGACCTTGAAAAGCATATCCAAACTAAAATATCAAAATAAAAAAATCAAATAGAAAAAGTACTGAAAACAGCCGCTTGATTTTTTTTTATTGATAACTAAATTTTAATTTCTAATTTGGACATACACGGAAACTTGTCTTTTAAGCAACACAAATATTTTAGTCAATACACATAAATAAATTTTGAGTGAGATAGTGTATTGAATAATTTGTAATTGAGCGAACTATAAATCAATACTGGAAAATTTACAGAACTTTCAAGAAAAAACAGTCTGGGTCTTTTAGAGTCGGGTCCACATATATTATATTTAAGAGAATATTTATTTTATCTCATTTCTGACGTGTTAATTGGTTAATACTTTTTCAATCAGATGATTTAATTATAGATAATGAAGATTAAATAATAATAAAAAAACAGCAGGGGTTTGTTGGCTACGACTGCGAGAGTATATCTTATCCCATCAAAATATGTAGACAAAAGTTGCACACAAAAATACTGACTTGCTGAAAAGAATAATTCTGATTTTTACATTCTTGCAATTTTTACTTACTAAATCCTTAAATGTTGCACTTAAAACGAACAAATGAAAAAAGTGAAAATGTCGAGTATCACATAAATAAGGAAAAAAATACAACTACTAATTTGAGTATATGTGAAAGTTTCGCTGTGAAAAGTGTCTAAGCTAAAAGAAGTCGACATCGAGCTAAAGTTTGGAAATAAATTATGATATTAGATCACAACTCAGAATAGATTATTGAAACAAAAAAGGAATATATTTTAGAAGATGTAAATTTCACTGAAAAATGGCAATGGATTTCACCCTTCTTTGATTACGCCCTTTCAATGTTGATTCCTACAGTCGAGTCGTTAAAAAAAATCATATTGATAAAATTAAAAAAGATAGACACAACAGAAAATTTAGCCTTCGGATACAAATGAAACATAGAGAAAAATAAAAATATAAAAAAGTTTTTACTCCAATGTTTGATATTTCAAACATAATCCTACAGGATTTTTAGTTGAGTCGGTTCAGTACTTTAAACATAGTAGGTAATCTCGAGATATACAGTGTACAGAATGAGTCATTTTAAGTAGAATAGTCAAATATCTCAGAACTTGTTGGAGATACGGAAAATTCATTCTAGCAAAAGTTTCATTTTATCGAGGCGGCCAGGGGACGGTGACATCGACGATTTCTTCAAAGCTAAGACTTGATTTTTTTTATATGGAAACTTACACTTTTAATTGTATATTCAAATTCTCCATTTGCAGTGTCGATATTTTTTTTTTTTTTACTATGCATACGAGGCTGGCATATCCAATTAAAACTCTGAAACACAACTTTCTCAAAATAATTTAATTGAAACCTTGCACTAGTGTGATTTTAATTTTTTTCTACTTTAATTTCATGTTACATTGATGCATAGTCAAAAAGTAAAGAAAACTGCAAAATAAAAAAATCAGATCAATAGTCGATTCCATTTAAAATTTGAATATACAATAAGGAGTACATATTTCCATTCAAAAAATAATAACCTAGAAAGAAAGAAAGAATCATTAAGGTCACTAAAATATGTTTCCACCTATGAAATGAAAATATGTTCAGAATATGTTCAGAGACATTTGACTGTTCTGCTTAAAAGACCCACCCTATACATATAACCCCAAAGAAAAAGTTCGACAGTTGAATAAAAATAAAGTTTTATAGCTATATAACTTATCAATATTTTGAAAAGACATCCAAGAAAAAAAGTTACAAATTAAACAAAATAATAACAATTAAAACAAAATCAAATAATTTAGAAGGAAAAAAATCAAAACAATAGGATAAAATAATAATAATAATACAGGTTTTACGTAGAGATGCCATAAATACTAATTTTTGAGTAAATTACTTCCTTTGGAACATCCGTTAAAAAACTGAAAAACATAATATTTTTTTGGTCATTTTAAAATTAGGATTATTCTTACCTTCAGCCTTCGGAGTATTTTCAGTCATAATGCAACATAAAACTTAATCTTTTTTCAAATTGTTAGAGAAGTTTGTTCCTAAATTTGATTCGATCAGTATATTTCAGACATAATGGACCTGCTTCTTCGAAGGGTTTGTTACACAAAAAATTGCAGTCCCCATTTTTGTAAATGACACAAAATTCAGTAAAATTTTGAGTACTAATCAGCTTTTTCAGCTGATCCGCTTTTTCAACAATCTCAGGTTGTTCCATTAGTATTTATGGCTTGACTACGAGGTTAAAAATAAAGTTGATCACTTAATATTTTGACTAGTACGGTTACCTTTTCTTTCAACAAATAAAAACACTGGCTTATTTATATTTAAAGTGAACGAAAAGGCAAAACTACCTAAAAAAAATTAACTGTTATTTAAAAAAGGACAGCTAGAAAAGTATGTTAATTTTAAATTGAGATAGTTTTTTAAGATTTTTTTTTAAAGAATCAAGAAGGTATTATTGATTGAACACAATCTTGAAAAATCAATACGAAAATATACAGTAGAACCTCGTTATAACGAAATCCAAGGAAAGCGACAAATCCTTCGTAGTAGCGAGTATTCGTTACATTTTGGTCTTTATTGACAAAATTTGGTTACATCAAAGTTTAATATAAAATTGCACAAACGTTTCGTATGAACTATTCAAGTCGCAAAACATAAATCAGGGTAAAAATTAGTTATATATAGAGAGATAGCAAGTATCATACTTCGTTGTATAGAGGTAAAGAACCAATCGCTTTCCTATTCAAAGAGATTTGACATGTCTAGTTGTTTGTAATATCGAGGTTCTACTGTAATATGAAATATTAGAGAAATCTTCAATAAACTATCAATTTATAATTATCTTTGAGGTTCACTATCTGATATTTAATGGAAGAAAAACAATATAAAGGAAGAGACGAGAAAACGAGCTCGGTTTCAACAAAATCATGCATTAAAAAAATCAATCTCTATACATGTGTTTTACCAAGTCAGATTCACCAACATTAAGTAAAAAAAAAAAAAAAAAAAAAATGCTCGTAATATTTATTGATCACCACGGTTATTAGATAGGACTCACCTCCAGAGCATGGAGAAAAAGACAATGAGACACTGCGCGGCCTCTACCGGCCAGTCCGTGTTAGGTTTGTATTTTTTTTATTTTTTTTTAATCATAGTCATTGAACACTGAACTCATGGTGATTCGAAATTCTAGATTGTTATCACTTGACAAATTGACATGATACTAAGAAGACCAAGTAAAATACACTGCCATCCCAAATTCGTCAAGTTCGATGTATGACGGCATGACAGTCAATTCTTATTTCGTGTCTCCAGCATCCAGGTATACTTATACATAGAATTCTAACTTCTCACAGTTATTTATTTTTTTACTTCCTGGTGTTGAGAATAGTAAAACACGGAATAATAAGGTAAACATATAAACGGGCTACTTGCGACATCGGTATTTTCTGCACAAGCCTCCTTTGTATCATGAATTTTTGGTTAGTGATCTTTTATCTTCTTCTATAATCAATGATAACATTATAAAAGAAACTTTGAAAAAGTATTTTTTGAGAAAAGAACATAGCCGAAATAAGTGTGTAAATTGTATCCATAATGGCAAAACATATTTCATTACATTATATCTAACGCTCTAGTGATCGCTTGATAACAAGAAAGCTCAATGATTACGAGATTCAAACTTCGGAAAATTATTAACTAATCACAACGTTAGAATAAAGATAAAATTAATATTATTTTCTTAATAATTGTAACTTAATATAGGTGAACCTGGCCCTATGCATCTTTACTGGAGGTTTACCAACTTAAAACTGTCTAAAATATATTATTGAAGCAATATATCTGATTGTACCAATTTTTTTTTTATAAAAAATATTGCTTACTTCCCCAATAATTCTGGTACAATATTGATATTATTATTTTTTGCCTAACGGAGAACAGGTAAATAAAATATTGTACGGTTTTTTTTTCGTTCAAACAAAAATTGCTAAAAATCTAAAAGTAAATAAATCTCCGTCAGTAGTAAGAAGACTAAAAATATTAGAGAGTGGATAAAACATGGAAGTTGTTATGAACTGGACGAGGTAGATTTTTTTTTGGTTTCAGTTATTTTGATAATAAACTTAAATGAGAATTCCCTGTCCGGAGTTATTTTAAGGGAATAATTACTCTTTATAGGTACATGCCCATAAAGTGAAAGAAAATATTTTATTTGGGTTTATCTTAGGGGTGAAAAAAACTGAGAGATTCTAAATACCGACCGTTTATCGTCTTAGTCATTGAATACTTAAAAAAAGATTAAAATTGCCCTTCAAATAGTTAAAATAGTTTTTCTTATGTATATAAAAAAAAGGAATTTTGCTGGTGTTTGTCTTAAAATAACGTGTAATAACTTCTATTGTTAATAGGTAACTATATTATGTATTGTAAAACAAAAAGAACTTAATACTGGTGAGTTAATTCCGTTCACTCAGCTGAAAATTTTGAATAGAGAATAAAAATATATACCAGTTATGAATGATATTATGAAAAACCTAGTTTCATGCTTAATTCTACGCTACTGTCACATAAACACACAAATCAATTCGTTCTGAAACAAAAGAAGAAAACTGAAAATTAATTTCAGAATTACAACAATCTTTGCCCTATTATAAGTTAAAGTTTCGCAGAAATAATTTCCTTGTCGTTGTATATCGATTCGTAGTGGCCCAAACAAAAGCTCCTAAAATACAAAAAAAAAAAAAATGGCGATAACTTTCTTATGAATGAAATTTGGGTGAGGAAAGTTGGGTTTATTTGAAAAGAAATTATCCCCTAAACTTTGGGTATTCGTATGAGTCACTACTTTAGGTACACCCTGTTCCTGTTAGGGTACATATATCATGCGACATGGTCTTTATTATACGGGACTTAAATATATTTTAAGTCTCCCTACTAGTCCGGATTTCAGACAAAAAAAAATACCTAAAGACCTGAGGGATACTAGATATTGACAGAACTATCACATTCCAAAAAATGGATCTGTGCAACGTGCATATCTTCTTCTTATCTCCAAGGAGTGAAGTTGGAGGTAATCAATCAATAACCCATACCTAGTGTGTGTAGAGGCAATAAAAAATATTTTCTTTTTAAAAGAAGTTCCTATCAAAACTAGTTTTTAGTATCAAATTAATCCGCAAATTGAAAGGCAAGTTCTATGGGAAATTTCTGACTACTAGATAAAATAAGAAAATTATTGGTTTTCACACCGAGCAGATGACCAATACTCAAAATGTGAACTCATAACTTACCTTCAAGTAATTTTTTGGCTACTAGATAAAATTAATATGAGAAAGCCACTAGTTTTCAAACCGAGAGTTGAACAATAGTCAATATGTGAACTTCATAACTTACCCGTAAGTAAATAATTCTTTGCCCACTAGATAAAATTAATATGACAAAACTACTGGTTTTCAGACCGAGCAGTTGCCCAATATTCAATATGTGTACTCATAACTTACCCGTAAATAATTAAGAAAGAGAGAGTGTGGAGATACTAGTTGTCAGTGATCAACATCTGATTCGTCATCAAAGTACGTTAAAACGCCAAGACAAGTGCAAAGTTTCGACTTGCCTTCATTCGACAGAATATAAGGTCTGATTTTGGATGACGCAAAAATGAATTTTCGACCCTCATCATCGGCAACTATAACTAAGACTTGACAGTTCTGAAATTCAGAGAGATCATATGCCTGCAAAGAAGAAGATACATGCGTATTATTTTATGAATGTAATATTAAGTCTGGAGTTAAGAAATCACAATAGATGTATGTATGCATTACTAAATGTGTAGACAAAAATGATAAGAGATATTGAAAAAAAAAAGAGATATGAGAATGAATTTTTCCAAAAACATAGGCTTGGATATCAAGAAAATAACATCTCTGAAGTATCAAACCACTTAAAGTTAACAATATACCAACACGAAGTGAGGTCGATTTAGAAATCAGTTTGGTTTTTAAATTATGCGATTTCTGCTAAGTTCTGATTACCTTGTCGTTCCAGAATTACGAGTTTTCTCTCGTCAATAATGGTGACATCAATTTTGTTACATTCAAATGTATTAGTAGTTTGAATGTTAAAATCGAAGCAAAAGTGAAAATCTAATGTCATCAGGAGACTCAGGAAATTTGTAAAACTATTAAAAAAAAAAAATCGCAAAAATTGCCACGTAATTCAGGTGGTAAAATAATTATTTGAAATATTACACGAATAATTTGTGGATAATTTCCAAATTCAGGGTGTCTACCAAATCGTCAAAGTGAAATTCCCTGACTTTTCCAGGTTTTGCAGTCTACTTTTCCAGATTTTCCAGTTTACTTTCTCAAGATTTTGTCTCCCCCATCTGACTTCAAAAAACACATTATTGGGGCCCAGGGGCCCCAAAAACTATGCAGCAAATTTCCTTCATACCCTAAACATGTATACCAAAATGTTAGAGGAAAACAATAATATGCGCCGCAGGCGGAATTTTTTTGGAAAAACATGTCACGCATAAAATTGGCCATTGAGATAAAAAAAAAAAAAATTGGAAAATTCCCTGACTTTTGGCGTTTTTTCTTAAATTCCCTGACATTCCCAGTCTCCTAAAATTCCCTGACAATTCCAGGTATTCCAGTCTGGTAGACACACTGAAATTTCGTGATTTGCGGGAAAAAAAATTATAAAGAAAATGATGTCATCACGTTATTGGGGGAAAACAATGTGATTTCATAGGTGACATGACGATTTTTTCACTTGGGTACAGTGTACTGGTCAATTGTTTTTTTTTTTTAAAAAAAAAAGAAAAAAAACTTCAAAGGGTTCTTATTAATTTTGTAAAATGATTTACCGATAGTGTTTTTTCTCAAATCTTATACTTACAATTTGTTCCACAGCTACCAACTCGTCAGCAAAGTTGGAATCTTTGAAATCATTGTACACAGTTTCTGGTGAGGAGTTTGCGTCACTGTACTTGGTATCAATCATATCTTTCAGCTCCACAATAGATATAAATTCACGCAGCTTACGAGTACCCAAAGACATCATGCCATATGGCTCGGAAAAAGTGATCAAAACTATGTTTAGATTCCGAACAATTGAAAAATCCCAAACCTGTGGAAAAAAGAGAGAAAACTATTAGTTAGTTCTATGATCAGTATAACTCACTGAATAATGACTGAAACCTGTATTGACTATATGGAAAAATTATAAATAGGAAGCTCTAATGCCAATGCCCAATTTAATTTTTAAAAAATATTTGAAAACGCAATTAGATGTTCTGAGAATAAAGAAAGACTAAAAACAGTAAAACTGTGTTTGTGGAGGAGAGTATGAGAGGCATTGTGGACGGAAAAAAACAAATGAGTAAGTGCTGGAAGATTTCTTTTTTTTTTTGAAGAACAAAATATTCAAAGCAAAATGTCTGTCAAAATTTACAGTTCGAATTACAAGAGTTAATGAGAGGACATTTGTCAAATAACGTTTGTAGATGATTACAAAATACGACCACTATTGAAAAGTAACGGTGTCTCTTCCCCCGTTCTAAGTTCCACGAGTATATTCTAAGTTTTTTAAATTTGAATCACTTCTTTAAAAGAAATAAGTCCGTATTTTTCGAAAATAGTTTTGTCCCAGGCAGATTAACAATTTGATAAGGAAAAAGTCAGTAACTTTGAAGCACACATTTGAATATATCATTTAAGTAATTAACAAAATGAATTAGTTAATTTATGTACATTGGCTTATTCTGGGAAATCAGAATCAGTTTTGATTATTTTTTTGAAAAAAATGTTAAGGAAAGTATTTCATTTTTTTTTTTGTACTTTTATTTTTGGACAAATATTTGTACCATTCTATTTAAATTACTTGAGAAATCAAACCTAGATCGCACCATAATCATTCGATTGGCCATTGCCCTTTTCCTATCCCTAGAGCTTTTCAAAATTAAAAAATTCCAAGCCGTGCAAAAGTAAAGGGGGTTGATAGGTCATTCTGGGACACGCTGTATAATGTCTTAAATTTGACTTTATTGATATGCATTTATTATTATAAACGTTTTGTTATTTTTTATGAGCCCATTTCATTTTGATTATCCCATTCTTGTTAGCTTCATGATCAAGTCCATTGGGTTGAATCCATTCTCCTAGATATTTAAATTTGCTAAACTTTTGCTAATTACCTACTAATATTATAAATGCAATAATTGTTTTTTGATTTCCTTTTTTCACGGGTCGATTTGATATTTTGCTTAGAAATAGTGTATGGGCCAACGAGAGCAATAGCTTACTTTTTAAACCTCAAAGGTGCTTGGCGAAGAGCCATTTAATATACAGAACATAAGTGTGATCATTCAAATTTAGAGCCCTTAAGTTATTTAATTAGTAGACACATTTAAATTTCTAAGATTACTTGTAATTACAATTACGTTTATTGTAATTACAATTTTTTTATCCATTTTTACATTGAAAGTACATACTCATACATAAATCTACCACCATCGCCCTCAAGTTACTCTTGTTGTTCTTTCTTCTGATTTCAGATTTTTTTAACTGTAAACGCTTTCTTTGTGATGGAAAATTACAAATATTGCTAGAATAAATTTTCGAGGACCTATGTTTTTTTTTTGCTAGTAGGGGTTCCATTCACATCAATTTTTTCTAGTACAATAATGTTTAGTTAATTTACTTGTAATTACAATTACAATAATGTTACAATAATAATCTATGAATTTAATTATAAAACAAAATGCAAGAATCAATATTATTGATTTAAAGTAGTTTGATTCGATATCTTTTCATTAAGGGACCTTGTTAAGTTCATAGCATACCAATTACTTATAGGCAAATTGATTTATCTAGTGTCATTCCTGTGAACGCTGACTTTTACCATAGAAAAAAATTGTAAAATATTCTCAGGAAAGGCAATTAATCTTTGACTTCTACTATTGATGTAAAGTAACATTATCCTTCGGTACATCTTTGCTACTTGTAATCAGTAAGAAAAATGGATGTTTTTTTTATCAATAAATAAATTGTAAACAAACTACAGCCAGACAATTCTGATAGTACAATGTTTGAAAATAACTTCACACTAAAACCCGGTATTACGTTCATTATTTTAAAGGGAGGGTGGGCAAAATCACGATTCTTGCCAAAATAGAGTTGTTATATTTTATAAAGATGCTTACCTTTTCAAAAAGTTCATCTTTGAGGCGCTGAAATGATGGAGAATTCTGAGTTTTAAGTTTCATTTTTTAATAATTTGAGTATATTTTAAGATAAATATTAAAAAGTTAACTTGAAGTAGGTAGGTATTCAAATTCAACTAAAAATATTGATCTAAAATTTACAAACTCAATAGTGTAAAGAATCTGGATTTTACGATTAATCGGTTCGTGAACAGTGTTGCCAAATCTTTAACCCTAGATTCATTGGCCCAATTTTTACGAAATTTGAACCGTAATATTATATCAGGTGATATATTATTTAGGCGGCGGTTGGGAGGAACTCCTGCAAACTCGCACTAGCTAACACAAATATTTGGGCTGTTTATCTGTAAAATTCTTCGATCTAATTAAGTGGTTTGCGGCTCACAAAAGATTCGATACCACTGATTTAGACTAAATCGTTTTAAATGCCTTAGCTGTTTATAAACACTCCAATCTCCAATAATTAAATGTTCTATAAAAATAAATACGAGTATTCGTTCTAGTTAGTGACGTGAGCATTTCTTAACTAACTCCAAATCCCTCTAAAAAAATAATAAAAATTTTGAAAAAAAAAAAAAAAATAATATACCTACCTAATAATTCCAATCGACCCAAAATTAGCTTAGTTGATAAAGTATTGTTGCAGACTTAGGATTCGAGGATTAAGGTATCGTGAATTTAAAACGCGTTAACTAACTTTAACAATAATTAAAAAATAAAACTTAGAATAGTTTATTAAGAAAAATAAAAAAAATAGAAATTACAATAAATAAATAAATAAAAAAAACATAACAGAAAAGTTCAATTACTTCTCGCCGACACCGAATCTAGAACGCCCGAAAATAAACACGAAAATACACCCGAATAACCGTTCACTTATGATACCGCTTCCGAAATCAAACACACTTCGTTTATCGCTCAAAGAATACTACTTCGTTTATCACTGAAACAATACTGACTTCGCTTCTCGCTCAAATAATACTGACTCGACTCCCAGACGTGTCCCGCTATTTATACCTTCATTCAAAACGTTCGCGAAAATTCTCGTATAAAATAATTTCTACTACGCAATCAAACTACGCGTTTATAAATAATTAAAACGTAATTCATCATTCTAAATGTAAACAGAAACAATAAACAGTGCTTTGTAATGAGAGAGAGAGAGAGCAATAAAGTAGGGCATAGCTTCTCCCCCTTCACCCCGACCATCCTCCCAGTCAACCTGAACAATATAGTAAACACCCATTGATTCTTATAATGAATAACTCCCCTTCACCCCGATCCTTCTCCCACAACTCATTCTAAAAAGAAAGACGGAGAAATGAATGGATAGGAGAAGCGTCGAGATATTTATACAGAATGTTTCATAGTTATATTACATACACAGGTCGTTCACTACAGTATAAAGAGTTTCATAACGATGGTCGGCGGCTCGATCCCAAATAATAATGGATATTTATTAGTTAAAAATGTATTTTTGTTTTTCAATCATGCAACATGATTCGCTTAAATCACCCAATAATAAATATTTTTTTTTTTTTATTATTTTCTGGAAGTTAATATAAAAGTGTTAAACTTAAAAATTGAAAAGAGAAAATAGACAATTTAAATGCAAAAGAAGCCATTAGATCTTTTGTCGATTAGATAATATTAGACAATATGTTCAATTTTATTAATTTATAGTCGAAGTAACCAAACGAACTTTTTATTATTCTACTTCATGAAAAGTAAGTAAATGATAAAAGCAAAACACATGATCAGACTGTGACTGGATGATTAGAGGAACAAAAAGGTGCAGAAAGTTTTCTTCTAGACCTAATGAAAAGGCAAATTCGGTAAGTTTTCCAAATATTTTAAATTAATCTGGCAACAATGTAAACGGCTTGATAAACATTAAAATGAAAAAATATTTTTTTATTTTACCTGTTTATACCTATTTCATTTTGTTTATGATAAGTTTTCTAATTTTATTAATTTATAGGTGAATCCAGGTACTTTTTGAATTAAGAGATTGCCTACGAATACAAGCCTAATTTGTAATTTATATGTTCTAATAAAATTATAACTTACATATTTATATAATTTTATCTTACAAACCATGCCAATTTTGTAGTGTTTCTCTTGTGTGATAATAGTATCTCTGATAACGTTTACATTTTGATGTTTAATATAAAATAATAATTAGAATGGATTGTAAGATAAAGATAAGTGAAGATATAAACAATATTCCTCTTGCTGATGATGATCCTCAAGGTAATTTTTACAATGGTATTCATTTAAACTTAAAGGAACAATGGAAACATGAATCAGATATTGATTTCAATTAAGAGCGCTATCTATTTCTCAGAGGAAACAATAAACGACAATGAAATAATTTACGAAATACTTGTAAAAAGACAAAAAATTTAACAAGTTTTAGTTTTAATAGTCTCCACTTTAAATACACTGAGTGACAAAATTAGCGGAACGCTCAATTTTTTTCAAATAGCCCGAGATTCGTAATGGTTGGGAGCGCCTGTTTAGTAAATTAATATCACAAGTATTAATATTATAGGTGACAATAATACCAAGCTCATCAGACTTTTGACTTAATTTTTGCAAGTTTACTTCAAATATCCGAAAAACAGTGAAACTTATATCTTTCTTTTGTTTGTTTAACTATTTGAAGGGCAATTTTAATCTTTTTTTAAGTATTCAATGACTAAGACGATAAACGGTCGGTATTTAGAATCTCTCAGTTTTTTTCACCCCTAAGATAAACCCAAATAAAATATTCTCTTTCACTTTATGGGCATGTACCTATAAAGAGTAATTATTCCCTTAAAATAACTCCAGACAGGGAATTCTCATTTAAGTTTATTATCAAAAAAGATGGAGGATTTTAATGAAGTGCATCTTTCTAAAACTGTTGTGGTTGGAGTTACCGGAGGGTGGCGAATTCTCTCGTTGTGTCGAAATTTAGGATTCGTGGCTTTGTCAAACTTTACCAAGAGACTGGCAGCCAAAACCGACGGCGTGAACAGTTGATAACGAGTTATGCACGCACAGCACCGTGGCTTTATGAAGCTAACAGCACTCAGGAATAGAACTTTAATCCACAAAACTGTGCGTAACGCAGTCGAGGTGTCCATGTTTGCACAAAATCAGCAAAATACTCAAAGATTGCAAAATTTGTTCTTACTGAGCCATGTGGGCTCCTCTGCTTGTCTGGACTCACAAAGTGCAAAGACGCGAATATGCGTAAAACCAGAGGATTGTTTAAAGGGGGGACTGGGGTAAAGTACTGTTCACTGCCGAGTGTACATTTTCTCTGCGATCTGAAGACAGAAGGGTTAAGGTGCTGAGACGTCCCAAGGAACGATACGCGCAGTGCAACATCATCATAACTTAGAAATATGGTGGCAGTTCAATCATGTTGTGGGGAGTATGACTTTGGGGAGGCCCACGGTCCTGTGTGCTTTAGGAGGGGGTTTAAGACTTTTCAGCGATAAGTGCCGGATATTTTAAGAGATATTGTGGGGCCATTCGAGCAGTTTATTTCAAACGGTCTTGTGCGCCCACACGTTCGAAACCGCGTGCGCGTATGTCTGGAAGAGTACCGTATGAAAGTCCTTTTCCATCTCCCACATTGACCAGACATGAACACGCCTGGAACCACCCAAAAATGGCATTGTGTTAGGAGGTATTCAGACCAACGACTATTCCGGAGCCCAAAAGAGGAGTGCTTGACGAGTGGGACCAGATACCGGAGAACATCGTGGATTGTCTGATCCGGAGTATGCCATGGATAGTAGAAGCCCTTATTTGAGCCTGGGGTGGCAATTCATACAATTGAGATTACTAAATTTGTAGCGAATCTCAAGATATTGCGAAAGTCCGAGTCTTGCTAATATTCTCCTATTTTCGTCATTTTTTTTTTTTTTTTTTTNTTTTTTTTTTTTTTTTTTTTTTTTTTTTTTTTTTTAGATTTTCTCGATAAATGTTGCCATTTTGAAAAATAACATAAAAAAAAATCTTGTTTTATTTTCCCAACAATACACCCTGTCATAATTATCAGGTTTAATCGCCAAAAAACATAAACTTCGGTAGTAAAATCGAAAAAAATTTAGCGTTCCTCTAATTTTGTCACTCAGTGTATATTTGTTTATAAGTCTAGCTAAGGAAAATTTCTGGTAAAAATTTACATTATTGGTCCATGGTGTTTTGAATGTTAGAACATAGTCAAAATGAGACTACGCTAAATTCTAACTTGTCCTCAGTTAACTCACGTAAAACAATGTCAACTGCTCATAGTATGTTCCATAAGTCTTCTCTTCCAATTTCCTATATCAAATAAAAACATACAGATATCAAACTATCAAACAAATGCATATCTCCAACTTCTGGTCTAAACTCACTCCCCCACTCTTTTCCACACTATTATCTCTGTTTTCAGTCCCTAGAATTCCATACATGTCTTTCATCTATCGTAACATACTTCTCAGGGACTGTTGCCATATATGGAATTCTAAGGGTTACACGTCGGAGCAATGACAAACTCATCATTTTTTTTTTTTCTGCAGTATTTAAACATCTGAACAAGTTAATCCCTCCTGGCTTCGGATTTATGTTTACTATTTGTGCCCTCTGACATTTTTGGAAATTAAATGTGGCCCAAAAGGTTGAAGAATCCTGCTGATACGAAATTTAGTACTAATAACGCAGTTGGTGAGAGTGACGGATTCATAGCCAGAAGGCTGTTGGTTTGGATTCAAGCGCATAAAAGAATTAGTAATAAAATGGGGCAAAAGGTTGAAGAATCCTGCTGATACGAAATAGTACTAATAGCGGAGTTGGTGAAAGTGACGGATTCATAACCAGAAGGCTGTTGGTTCGGATTCAAGCGCATGAAAGAATTAGTAATAAAATGGGGGACTGCATTGTGACAAATTATTCATTTTAACACAAATAAATTCCCTGCTTTTAAATTATTCTTTTTATTAAATGAACTGCATTACAAGAGTGAACTGTAGACTGCCTCGCACTTGTCCGTTTTGTTTTCTTGCAAGATTAATAATATTTTATTTACATTTCAGCTATTATAACCGATGTAGAATCATCGCAAATATCAGACGGGCCAATGAGAGCAGATCATAGTTTAGATTCAATATCATCTTCTTTTACCAATAGCAGTAGTAGCCCTGGACGAAATAGCTTGGATCCAGATGTGAGCCCAGATGAACAAGAAGAGAAAGCACGTCTAATCTCTCAAGTTCTAGAACTACAAAATACTTTAGATGGTAAAACTCTTGGCATATCTGTTATGAGAGCGTACTGTTTTATGTATAGTGTATGATGGCTTGATAGAACTGCTACCAAAATTAGGATCACTTCAATTATTATTTATTCATTGATCATACTTATAACAATAAATATCATTAGGTGGTATCGTCTTTCTAATAGTAACTAGACGTGAGAATATAGCTCTAAATAAGTTGTTGTCTGCTGTTAATTTTTCTTCTCTTCATACGTTCTTGGAGGCTAGTAAGTGTCATGGGCCCCCCAGAGCCGCCAATCATTGCAATATGATTACGTTGGTATTACAAGAAAATGGGTTAAATAGTATGATAGGTATGTTCTCTCTGTTTTATTTTAAATATTAAGACAGGTATTTGCTCTTCAGATGGACTCGGTCCGTGACGATGTCACTCTCAAGAAAATTCTCACAATTCTCAAATATGATTTATTTTCCTTTGTGGCAGATAATACATAAATATGTCATAAATGGATTGTAAGAAATTAAGCCTCCGGGATTCACATCAGAATCTGCTGACATAATGCATTAAAAAAGTGTTATACTAATTATTTGTTCAATAATATAACCAAACTGTATTATTATTTCAGATCTGTCTCAAAGAGTAGATAGTGTAAAAGAAGAGAATTTAAGACTACGCTCAGAAAATCAGGTCCTAGGTCAATACATAGAAAATTTAATGTCAGCATCATCTGTATTTCAATCTACATCACCAAAATCATGCAAAAAATGAAGTCAGCACGCCTATAGGTTTTTAGGACATTTTTAATGGAGCTTAAATTTGATTTTGCTTTTTTAAATTGATTTTTTTAAGTGGTCCATGGTCATCAATACAATAATTTTAATGTAATCGGACGACTGAAGTTATTTCAAAGGACTAGAAAAAGGAAACACAAAATTTGTCCGAATTTCGGTTTTGTAAAACTACGATTATTTAATTTTAAATAGAAATGGAGCTTGATTTTTTTTGTTGAGTTAGTGAACTCTAGCCCTCACTTAGTTCCTAATGTAATTAAAAATGTAATGTAATTAAAAAAAGCAAAATTGATGGAGTCAAAACATAGATCTCACTTTGTTAACTCAAGATTTATTTTATTACTGATTTGTTGTCAGGGTCAAATCAAATCTAGCAGTTTTTCAGCTGACAATGTTGAACTTTGCAATTTGATTTATAATTTTTATTTCTATGTTACAAATCTTTGACACGCATACAGTCTTTATTATATCTGGATTTGTGTTGCTGCAAATTTTAGAAAATAATCGATAACTTCGGAACGTATATTTTTGTACCAGGATTTTCCGTAAATCTTTCATATTTGGTACTTGTTACGTTCTTGATTGGTTTTAAATTTCAAACTTGTTGCCAAGCGGAGAGTATCCCCCATTTTCATATTTTATATAAAAAAGCGCGAAACTCTCTTAGTTCTATTTAAGCAGGGTCCAAACGTATGTTGCCAATAACGTACAACAATGTTGTACAACATTTGCAACATAAGTGTGGACCCTGCTTTTAACCTTGCGATGTTGTCCGACACGGTACACGGTCCACACTTTCAATGTGTTTCTAAATGCAGGGTCCACACTTATGTTGCAAATGTTTCCTAACATATGTTGTACAACCTTTGCAACATAAGTGTGGACCCTGCCGATGTTGTCCAACACGGTACATGGTCCACACTTTCAATATTTCTAAAATGTTTCTAAGAAATGTTCCATATTTTTGGAAACATGCAACATGTTGGACAACATTTTCTCAACAAGAGAGAGAGAGAGAAATGTACAACATTTGCAACATATGGACCCTGCTTTACATGTCAAGTATTTTTGTGACTTGTTTTTTCCTCAAAATTTTAATTTCTTATTTCGAGATGATGTAGGTTGACTTTATTTTATTCGTCATTAGTCGTTTTGTTTTTATTTTTTAACATCTTGATCTGAAATTTTGAAATTTTCCTCCTCTACCTAATATTAATTTTCGAAAGTTAAGGGGGGACAACCATATTTTTGTCAAAATTTAACAGATTGCCTTGTATAGAAAACTAGTGCCATGATAAGTAAGCATTTATTTATTGTGGTTACATTTAATATGTATTTGTTATTTTTAATTTGCTTTGTAATTTTTAAAGTAGGCATATTATGAACTCAAGCAAATTGGAACTCTAGATTTTTGCAATATCACTAGATAATTATATGTACTTATTCAGGGTGTCTCAAGTGAAGGAGCGGAGATAAATTTCCAGGTAGATATTTCTTTATTCCAATGGAGAAACGTTTTTTTAGTGATTATTCAACTTTTAGGGCGGGCCTTAATTTTTAATCATAAATAGAACCATCCCCTTCGTACTATATTTTTGAAAAGTTAAAGAAAATCAATGTGTTGGGATTTTTTCAGGATCTGCTTGGAATAACTTCGGCACTGTTTTGAGTACCAATCTCAAGTAAGACTTAAAATACTTTAATCTTTAAAAAAATTTATTACATATTTAAGATTTTAAATTTGACCCCTCCCCCCCCCGGGTCACCTGGAAGTGTTCAAAACTTGAAAAACACTCGAAAAAGTTTCACCTTTGTAATATGGTATACGTGTTAATTTTTCGAAATTCGTATCCGTTCTCAAGATATTGGCGTTTCTTCGATTTTTTTTTTTTTTTTTTAACGGAAAGAGGGTTTATGAAACAAAATTAAAAATAATTTATAAAAGGATCCCTTGGTGAAGCGAGAATATAAGGTCTCTATCAAGTGTTATTCATTTCTATGATAATTTGTCTTTTAACATTAATTTCGGTCCTAGAAGTAAGCTAGTTTCTGTTTGTTTCAGCATATAAAATACACTGCTAGCTTTGTAAAATGTTGGCTTAACTTAAGGATCAAAAACATTAAGCTTACTTTCAGCTTACGTGCTGTTTTTTATGTTATAAGATAGTTCGAATTACCAGAGTTTAGATTACACAGTTGTCAGAAAACAAGTTTGTAGAAAACTAACAGCGACAACGCTGCCCCTCCTTCTGCTATATGTGTAAAAAAAAAGTTTATCTCTGTGGTCTCAACCCTCGTACTTTACTGATAGCAATATATCCGCCCATGTATTGAAAACTAACAGCGACAACGCTGCCCCTCCTTCTACCTATATTTCTAAAAAAAGTTTATCTCTGTGGTCTCAACTCTCGTATTTCATTGTAGTAACCATCAAACATAGATATACTATTATATCCTGTTCTGAGGATATAATGAATTATTGGTGTTTCAGATATGTAGTTTGTATCCTTATCATGGGAAAATAATTCCATACCCCTAGCTAAAATTGTTAATGGTTAAACCATCTTATCCTAATTCATATTTCATCATTGCAATATTTTTATTTTTTAAAACTTATTTATTTATACACTGTTAATAACACTAACGAGTTGAAAGTCGAGTCATTGTGCCTAAATCTTAATCCTAATCAATGGAAAACAAGTTAAATCAGAATAGTTAGTAACAACATTCTGTCATAGTGTTCGTACCTTCCGGACAAGTAAAGCGATAGTTTTGCAACGTCAAGATCATTAATAATGTCAAGTGGTTCATTTTTTACTTATTTACTGAATATTTATGCTCAAATCGATTGATTTGTCATAATTAAAACTGGAAAAAATTTGAATCTGTCGTTTCAAAAATTAATCGAGTCGCCCCGGTAGAAGCACAAAAAATGTATTTTACTCATACTCATTTTGTTGTGACTGATAAAATTGTGCGACCCTCAACTCAGTAATCGAATAATGTGTAACTTAATTCGTTCTTGAAATGACTGCTTCATTAATGCTTTTGTTAAATGCTACTTTATTCTTGTAAAATTGCACTTAAATATTTTTGTTTAGATGATTTTGTTCTAGAAATTCCATACTGACTTGATTTTTAAACTCGTCTGTTTATATTTTTGTGATTTTTTAAATTTATTTATAATAGAATATATGAACATTTTTTCTCAATAAAATAATCATTTATATTAAAAAAGAAAAGAAAAATGCAGTTGAATGAGTTTCGGCAATCTAGTTTGTTCATTTTTACGGTTCTATACTAACCCTCGAATAACTCTTCACGTCTATTTTCAAGGGTGAGGTGTGGGGTTAACCTAAACATAGAACTTATACTTCTTTGATAAAAGAAGAGTAATTAATTTATTCTTTGAAGTAAACCTTCAAATTTTGAGACCGTATATCTAAAAACAATAAACATATTCAATATCAACAAAAAGAACCGAGTGAAGACTCGGTTCTGATTGGTTGATTTCATTCAACCTTATATTTTCGTCCCTTTTTTCGTTAATTTTTTTCTGTTTACGCCCTTGTTCCCCATTTATTTTCCCCCATTTTTGAAATTTGTGAATTGAAAATAGTAATCAAAAAGCACAGATTGATCGTATAGTAAGAGAATGCGCTAACTGCGATAACTACAGACTAATTTGAAAATATATGGGTATGAGATCTTTCAAAGTTAAAATTCCTGAAAGAATTTTTAATTCGAATGCACCAAATAATAGATTCATTGAAGTCTGAAAATATAACACGCGATATACGCTTCAAACATCGCATCATGCATGATGTTTATAGAACAAAGAATTATATTTTAATGGGATAGAACATCGCCAAACACGTAGTGATTTACGATGTGATGACGGTTGATGAGCGATGCGTGCACTATGTGCTCATCCTAATTATAAATCAGTCAGTGGATGGTCAGTACTGAAAGTCCATTAGTAATCACGTGATAGAGACGTTACGTAATCCAGTTTTCAAATATTTGTATAAGCCGTTTATTCTTCTTCACATTTTTACATGCACGCAGAATGTGCAATCTTTTATGTAACACTGGCTAGCTTCGTATAGTTTTTACGATGGATACTCATTAATATTTATTTCTTTACAAAAGAAATTATTTTATTAGTTACAATTTTTACATTTAATATTTACAGTGATTTCAGCAAGTGCAACGTTGTTCGTCACAAATGTGTATCGCAAGAAGTATTATGAGCTTTCCTCAGGTTCCACATAATTGCACTCTTTATAATACCAGTCTCCCTAAAAAAGTCACAAGCTACAATATTAGCTCTTGTTCCCCATTCTCCTACAAACCAAAACGTTACATCTTTGTTTACTGAGTAAGCCATATTTCTTAACCCTTTCATGTCATCTGTCAGCATATCCATACTTGTTGCTGTTAGTTCTGCCATCGCTGACCATGGACCCACTGGTGGCCTGAAAATTATATTTCGGATTATTTTTCATTTAAGGGTTAGAGGATTTGGCGAAGGAAAAATTGGAGTAATAATGGGAGCACGTGCAATAATCTTAATATACCCGATATGTAGATGAAAATAATGGCTGATGACAACCAAAATGATAAAATTTAATTTAATTTAACTTGTATGATAATTGGACTAGAGTTTTTCTTAATCAATATTTTACGGGTCTTATTGAAAAAGTTTATATCTCGATGCTTAAAGTTTTATTGTAATTTCCGTTATTGTCTCTAGTTATTCGAGGTTCTTAGGTATTTAAAAAGTCTCATAATACCTTAGGCATTTAAAGTCTTAGGTATTTAAAAAGACTCTATGATTGAAATCAATCATAGAGTCTATCTCGTTTATGGTTCTTTAACGAGAATCCTAGTCAATGGCGTTCAGATTTTTTTACTTTCCTTATTCGGTCAGCAGTAGTCATAGAGATAGGTTGTCCTTTCTCTATAC
>CM022885.1:29346373-29365189 GCA_012654025.1 Pachypsylla venusta | reverse complement strand
TGGTGTAAATCGAATATACCGTTGGCGGTTTTATGCCGCTTTTTAGCGGTTTTCGCATATCCTGCTTAAAATGAGAACTTTAAACTTGGTGCCTATTCATATCAATTTTATACAAGAAATAAAAAAAAAATACAACTTAGGTTAAAGTGTGATATATTGTTGGCCGCTAATTAGAGGCTGAAAACAGCTTTTTGGCGGTTCTGCCTAAAACTAGAAATTGAAAAATACAACTTAGGATGGAGTGTAATATATTGTTTGCCGCTAATTAGCGGTTGAAGGCCGCTTTTTGGCGTTTCCGCTTAAAACCAGAATGGAAAGAGCTAAAACATTAAATTTGGTGCCTATTCATATCAATTTCATACAAGAAATTGAAGAATACAACTAAGGTGGAAGTGTAATATATTGCTGGCCGCTAATTAGCGGTTAAAGTTCGCTTTTTACCGGTTGCGCCTAAAACCAGAATGGAAAGAGCTAGAACTTGAAATTTGGTGCCAATCCATATCCATTTCAAATAAGTAATTGAAAAATACAACTTAGGTTGAAATGTAATATATCAAGAAGTGTAATATATAATTGTATTTCCGCTCTTGGGACTTCAAAACGTGTTATGGCATTGAAAACTCAACATCGAAAACTTCAGCCCATTACAATACTTTTTTTTTTTTTATAGTTAAGGAAAGTCGAGAGATGTTCACAACAGATTTTTTTTCTTCTTTTTTTTTTATATAAAACCATTCTAAGATTTATTACTGCTTCAGTAAATTCCATGGTTCATATTTTTACTTACGTTTGAATTAACTTCGACTAATGGTCTAATGCTTATACTTACTGATAAAATTCTCGCGCTAAATAATCTTTTAATGTGAAAATATCTTGTGCATTTGCCCATCTTTGATTTATTGGAGGCCATAAAATATCTGTGTGAATTTCCAGTGATTCTTTATGATTGTAAGCAATAATTAGAGTCTTGTTTATTTTCCAAAAATCTTTCAACTTTGCAGACCATGTTAAGTTTGCAGGAGCAATATACGGATGTAATTCGTTTACTAAATATTGAATTAATATTTCATGAGGGTTTACATCAGGGTTACTTATGTGAAAACCTATCGAACAAATAAAATTTCATTGACTGTTGACAACATTATGAATACGGAAGAAAGTTTAGAAAAATACTGTCTTACCTACCTCACCACAAACATCCATTATACTCGTATTTGTTATTATGTCATATTCGATGGTATCCTGATTTTGAGACTACAGCTCTGAAAGCAATTATCTTGAAGTTCTTTATCATCACTTCTATTTTTGTAGAAATTCGTCATTAATCACTATATTTTTTTTCATTATTTTCGTAGGCATTGTGACATGGGTCCCCAGATCCACGTCTTATAGCCTATATTAAATTTTTATTTTTGAAGCTAGAAACCTGCGATTTGTTTTAAAACATTCTGTGGACCTTTTAAATATGTATATTTATAACATGATGAAAATATTCTTTGAATTAAACATTCAAATTTTAAATCTTGAGCGCGTTGTCCAATGTGAATGAAAATGCTTGTGGATTTTCATGGCGGTTATTCTGGTAGAGTGGTAGTACAAAATTCTAATTAATATATGATATCTGCTTCGTTGAATAATCGTACCAATGAAATTACCAAGCCTGAGGCATGAAATCACGGACGTAGCAGAAATAAGATGACAAGTAATACAACAAGAGGACAGTTTGGAAAGCTTTGGAGGAGACACTTGTGCAACAATGGATTGGGAATGAATGATGGTGAATATTACCAATTGGAAACTGATGAACATCTAAAATAACTATCTTGTGCAACAATGAATTATGAATATTACCAGTTGAAAACTGATGAACATCTAAAATAACTATCTTCTGCAACAATGGACTAGGAATCAATGATGGTGAATATTACCAATTGGAAACTGATGAACATCTAAAATAACTATCTTCTGCAACAATGGACTAGGAATCAATGATGGTGAATATTACCAATTGAAAACTGATGAACATCTAAAATAACTATCTTGTGCATCAATGGATTAGGAATCAATGATGGTGAATATTACCAATTGAAAACTGATGAACATCTAAAATAACTATCTTGTGCAACAATGGATTAGGAATCAATGATGGTGAATATTACCAATTGAAAACTGATGAACATCTAAAATAACTATCTTGTGCAACAATGGATTAGGAATCAATGATGGTGAATATTACCAATTGAAAACTGATGAACATCTAAAATAACTATCTTGTGCAACAATGGATTAGAAATGAATGACAGTGGTGATGGTGAATATTACCAATTGAAAACTGATGAACATCTAAAATAACTATCTTGTGCAACAATGGATTAGAAATGAATGACAGTGGTGATGGTGAATATTACCAATTGGAAACTGATGAACATCTAAAATAACTATCTCCCTTGTATTCTGCATGAACAGTTTAATATCTTCTATTACTGTACTGAGTAGACATATTCTTTGTATTCCGTGATTGAGATAAAGTTTGGAAGTTTCATTTTTGACAGAATAATATCCTACTCGTAAATCTAAACTTCGTATACCAAATATCAATTGATTTAAGATAGTTTCATCCTGAAAATAAAAAATTAGTTCAACATAATTATTGTTATCTGTGAAATTCAAAGAATGTTCAGCAGAATTTCCGGACTCCGTTCTTATTTCGGAGTTCATTAATTGAAAAATGTTAATTGTATTTTTTTAAATGAGTAGCCGAAAAACTGCTTCCTTTAAAAACCTTAGCCCCGAGGAATCTTTTCATCTCCCTCTTTTCAGAAAGATAAAGTTTCTTAAAAAAAAAAAATGGAACTGCATAGCAAAATAATTTCAGTCGACCTTAAATATTTAATGTGCCATTTGCGTTGGCGGACGTATTTTTTTTTTTATTCGGTAAAATATCAAGGAGTGGTCGTTTCTTTGTGGAAAAAAATTATTCGAAATTAAATTCATAGTTCTTTAAGAAGTTAAGACTGAAACGTACTTGTGTCATAACGTATTTTTGTACTCGAGATTCGCCAAACTCATCTTCTTCTGTTGAAGCCCCGGCATCATGTGTTCCTGGAATGAACAAGTCTCGAACTCTCATTGAAGATAAGCTCACTGAGTAATCTTCCATCCAAGTTGGATTTGTTTCCATGTTCGAAATGTGGATAATTGGCCCTGTAATTTAATGTTACCGATTTGAACAATTTAAAAAAAATTGACAATTGACATTGTTAGTATAAATTCAGTCCTAGGCACTGTAGCCTGATTGCCGTGATTAAGTATAACATCTTGATTCGGATCTATTTCTGTATAAGACACAGTTGTATCTTCTGGATTAATTTGGGTCGTGTTTTCTTCTGTACAGAGTACCAATTGACCGAATTAAAGTCTTGTTTTAACACAATTCATTTATCTTTTTTTTTTTTTTAAGTAAAATTTATTTTATATCCCAATCAGCATCTTAGGCCAATGCGGGATGGGAAAAGGTAAAGGGTAGAAAATGGTTGCCTAGTTATTATTCTTATCCACATTGGTCATGAGTGCGATGTGGGAAACACCTAACCATCCAATATCCCCCATCACACCCATGACCCGTAAAAAGTTTCCTATCTATCTTAAAACTAAAATCCAATGATTTGGGCTTCCTTGATGAACCGGAATACCCTCTGGACATGTTCGTTGGAATCTTGGAACATGGCTGGCAGGTTTTGTTCATTAGGTGGAAAAATACGGTCACGTATGGTGGAGTATAAAAAGCATGATGTGAGGAGATGCTTAATTGTTAGGTTCTCTCGACATTGGCAGATAGGTGGATTTTCTTTCTTCAAAATAAACTGATGGGTAAGTCGACTGTGTCCTGTTCTTAATCGTGGGAGTAAAGTTTCATAAGGCGAGACGTTTGAAATGATGTCTGCCAAGTTGCTGGTAGCGATTTTATTTCTGACATCTTGGTTGAAATGTGATGGCAAGTTTCTCTCCAATTTTTTAAAATTTTATTTTTTGTATTTTCAGCTAAATCGGAAGGAAGAATGTTTTGATAAAGGGGTATTTCTGTGTTTTGATCTCAGAGCGAGTCTTTTGCTGCCTGATCTGCTGTCTCATTTCCATGGATACCAGAATGACTGGGGCACCAGAGAAATGAGATTTGTCTACCAGACTGTATGACCAGCTGGATTAATGTTTGTATGTTGATGATCAGCTGATTTTTAGTAACATATGGATTGGATATAGATTGGAGGGCGGCTTGTGAATCTGATATTATTATAACATCTTGTATGGTAATATCAGGCTGAGTCATATATTCTAAGGCTGATTTTATAGCATAGAGTTCACAAGCATATATGCTAGAGACTGGGTCCAGGCGAAACATTCTAACAATTTCAACGTCAGGTATCACGAAAGCACATCCTGCTCTCTCTCGGTCTTTGGATCCATCTGTGTACATTTGATGACGTGAGCACTTGTTAATTTCTTTGTGTACATTTGAAGATCAAAATTAAAGTTGATTTTACTTTGTTTCCATGGTGGTAAAGTTGGATTTGATTTTACTTTGTTTCCATGGTGGTAAAGTTGGATTTGATTTTACTTTGTTTCCATGGTGGTAAAGTTGGATTACACAACTCGTGGATGTTTTTGAAAAGTGGAAAATCCGCTGCAAGAAAAACATGGGTAGAATTGATATTTTTCTTTTTGAAGTTTTTACGTGTGCTGGAAACTTGACGAGCTTGTAGCATGGATGTTTTGGTATACTTAGAATTTACACATTTGATGGATAAAATCCTTCTTCTTGTTTCCAGTGGCGGTTCATTGGTTTCGATATGTAAAGATTTAATGGGCGTGGTGCAAAACGCTCCAGTGGCGAGTTTCAAACTTTGATTTTGGATAGAATTTAACATTTTTAATGTATTCTCTGTTGCGGAGTTATAAATTAATGAGCTATATTCAAGTTTTGATCTGATAAGGGCTTTATAGAGGACAGTCAGAATCTTCCTGTCTGCACCACATGATTGCTTGCTAAGGACTTTCATTATTTTCATGGCACGCTGACATTTATTTTTGACATTTTTTAAGTGGTTAGTCCATTTAAGTTTTGAATCCAATTTCATCCCTAGGTAAGTTATTTCATTGACAGAAGAGATGTTGCTATTTTTGTAAATAAATTGGTTGTAGGTAGGAATTTTTCTTTTCCTTGTAAATAAAATGGCCTTTGTTTTCTCAAGAGAAAACTCGAGTCCAGTTTCTTGGCAAAAATGTTCTAAATTATTCATTGATTCTTGAATATACAGAGACGCGGTCTGTATGTTTTTGTGTCGAAAATAGAGTATAAAATCGTCAATGAAGAGGCCCTTTTTAACATATAGGTCGACATATAGTTTATGATTTTATTTATAGCAATAAGAAAAATTTTATTGCTAAGAACTCCGCCTTGAGGTATTGAGTCTTTAATATTTTTTAAATTTGATTTTTCATTTCCAAGACGAACATAAAATTTTCTTTCAGATAAATAATTTTTTATAAATATGGCTAGTTTACCCTTTAAACCCCAATCATAAAGTTGTTGCATTACAACGCTTTTCTTTACACTTTGGTAGGCGTGGCTAATATCGCAAGTTATACAAAATAGGTATTCATTTTTCGCAAAGGCTGTCAAAATTTCATTCTGGAGCAGTAACAGTTGATCTTGTGTGGATCTATTTTTTTCTCCCTCCTGATTGTTCTGTAGCGATTAAGTCATTAGTTTCCAGAAACCACTCAAATCTTTTGGAAATTATATTTTCTAAGAGTTTGCATAAACAAGACGTCAAAGAGATAGGTCGTAAATTTTTTAGGAATTGGTACCACCTCGTCAGTACTTGGTTTTCCTTTTTTAGGAATTGGTACCACCTCGAAAATTCTCCAGTCGTCCGGAAATTCGTGATTTATCCAAATTTTATTAAAATAAGAAAGTAATCGTAATTTTGCATCTTCAGGCAAATTGGAAAGCATTTGATTATGAACAGAATCATGTCCAGCAGAAGAAGTGAGCTTTAAAGTTCGAATGGCCTCTTCTAACTCAGAAATAATTGATTATGTGACTTTGAACTTGATATTTGTGAAATGTAGGTAGCAATTTGTTCACATATTTATTTTTGGTCGGTTACTATATTTTGGTTCAATTTCAAATATTTAATTTATGGTTTATCTTCCCAGCTTCCTTTAATTTTTTTACTCTTTGCCATACGATGTCAACGGGTGTTTCATAATTTATGGAACTTGTAAAACGCATCCACGATTCTTTTTCTTCTGTTCTAATTGTCCTTCTGGCCAATGAACGGTTCTTCTTAAAAGTAATAAAATTATCAATTGTAGGGTATTTTTTATAATTTCGAAAAGCTTTTTTCTTGTTTTCGATGGCGATTTTACATTTTTCATTCCACCATGGTATGGTAATAGGGGGATTTTTTTTCCTGAAGTCTGAGGTATTGAATTGTGGGCTGCGCGTAAGATTTCATTTGATAGTTTTCTTGTTAGGTAATTTTTGTCTTTATTTTGTTCATTTGTAAAAGTCTCTAGTTCTATAGAATTTCGAAATTTTACCCAATCGGGTTTATGAAAGAGCCATTTTTTCTTAATGGAAACAGCTGTTTTGCATGGAGAAAACAGAGATATTTTGATTGGGTTATGATCACTGGAACATAAAAAATCGTGTCTGGACCAAGACAAGCGGCTACTTATGGATGAAGAACTTAGACCAAGATCTATAATGGATTCAGTTCTTGTTTGAAGAATTAAAGTGTGTAGGTACGCCATGCTGATTGAGAAGAGTAATGTTGTTGTTTTGAGTAAGGATATCTTCAATGATTTTTCCTTTACGATTTGTACTATTTGAACCCCAAAGCGTATTGTGGGCAATTAAATCGCCAAGTAAGATATAGGGCGATTGAAGTTGGTTTATGATGTTCAGAATGTCTTGTTTTTCTATAGTTTGTAAAGTTGGTAAATACCTATAGGTTGCAAACAGTATATTGTAGTGGTTGATGTATTTTGACCGCCACTACTTGCAGTGAGCTCATAATGTTCAATGGTTCGAAGTAAATATTTTCCTTTATTAAAATCGCTACACCCCCACATGCTCTGTTACCTCCTAAAAAATCTTTTCTTACGGTTTCGTATTTTTTAAAAATAAGAGCATTTTCATGGCTTAGATGGGTTTCCTGAAGACAGATAACGCCTGGGTTATAATTTTTGACTAATAGCTTAAGTTCTGATCGTTTTTGAAAGAAACTGTCAAGATTCCATTGAAGTATAGTAGACATAAAATTAATGTAAAATAATAGATGAATAAGATGCGTAATAGTAGATAAATGATTGGATTGTAGGTAAACTTGCTTAAATATTTTTGTATATACAGGAGGTAACCGTAAATTTATTTTTGGGTTCCTTGTGAGGAGGATGCCGATCCAGTATCTCTCATGTCGCTTTCTTCTCGTCCAAGCAACACAAGTTCTATTTTTCTTGATCGACCTTTAATGTTTCTGTTTATACCAGGGTTATAATTAATATGCTGGAAAATTGGAATATTAAAGTCTGAACTGTCATAACCGTAGCTGTTAAAAATCGCATTTTTGTCCCGTGAATTTTTTAAATCAATCCAGAGACGAGTGAAGTCCTTTGGCTCAATCATGATGTCTGCCCTTGTTTTTAAAAATTAGGATGAAACATTTAGAATTTGAGATTCTTCGTATTGTTGCTGTTTTTTGGGTGGTTGCTGGGCATTAGCTGGAGAGACAGAAATAACCCTCTTATTATTTTGATTTTTCGGGGTTTGTGGTATCAGAAAATTATCCTCAGTCAGACCAGTATCAGTTTCTTGATTGGCCAATGGTAATGTTGTAGGTGGTTTTTTGACGAGGGAGCTGATTGTCTGCACAATACTATTTAATTCATCCACCTGCATGTTGGAAATTCTGGCCTGCTCTAACCTGATAGTTAAATTGGGTTTATCTGAAGTTAATCTGGTAGGACATTTTAATGTAGGATGAGGTTCTTGGCAATGTTTGCATTTATTTTCTATTTCTAGGTATATTTTATATGATATACCTTCATATGTAACCATTAAATAGTTGGGAATACGGATTTCTTGTGAATCGGTTGATTGAATAAATATATATCTTTTGAAGAAATTGATTTTATTGTAATCTTTATCTATATCGATGAACCCCATGCTCATGTCTTTTATTGGGGAGAGGAACTTGATATTTCGATCAAGGGACCTTGTCTAGAGCCTCTTCAAAAATATAGTTGGGCAGGAAAGGCAAAATGTTGCACATTATTAACTTGGCTTCAGGTTGTGTATAAAGCGAGATATTAAATGTGATGATATTTACCTCAATTGTAGGATGGTTGGATTGAAATTCCTTTGCGAGTTCCTCAGAAGACAGGAACACACAAAACTTGAATCCTGGGATCTTAGAAGCGGCTAAAATATTTTGGGGTCCCACGACAGCTGCTATAGCTCGGATATGGTAGGGAGTGTTGTTGACATTTTCTGGTTGATTTGTTGTAAGCACTACCGCTTGGTTTTTTGATGGTCTCTTTTCATTAATCTTCTTGGTTGAATCAAATGGTTGACTTTGGTTCGACTTCCCTGCCTGGGTCACACTCGCGAAAGTTTGAGACATACTGTATCAGTATGTCCCAAAAAATAAAAATATTATTTTGAAACTAATAGAAATTAAAATTAAAAACGCTCGTGGTTATCACCTTCAATATCTATTTGGTACTCCATTTATCTTTTGTTTATCTGTTTGTACCGCTGTCACCTTTCAAAACATTAAGCCATCTAATGAAATTTAAAATGCTCTTAAATACCCAATATTTTCTAGCTGTGTTTTTCTTTTTTAGTGCTCATTCATTTTCTTAATTTTGTTGCCGTCACTAAACTTGCCGTTTAGTTACGGAATCAAATTTCCATTCACGTACGCTGATGCTCAGAAGACGGCTGTTGCAAAAACGCAACACAGGCATAAATGGATTTCAATAGAACCCTGTGATAGTGGGTTAGCTATAATTTACACCTTATACTCGTAATATCTTATTTTTTGTTTAAAATTCACTAAATTATCAAAGTAGTTTCGTTTTCACTTTTCGCGTTTGGAAATACTATGCTCATACCTAATTCTTATTACTTGAATATTCTTGTACCTAATTCCTATTACTTGAATATTGTTGTACCTGATTCCGTCGTTCTGTACTCAATGTAGTACTCTAGCAACTGTTTGTAGAATTCATAATCATGACCAACACTTTGATAAACATGGAAATACTATGCTCATGCCTAATTCTTATTACTTGAATATTGTTGTACCTAATTTCTATTACTTGAATATTGTTGTACCTGAATCCGTCGTTCTGTACTCAATGTAGTACTCTAGCAACTGTTTGTAGAATTCATAATCATCACCAACACTTTGATAAACATGGAAACAATATGCTCATACCTAATTCCTATTACTTGAATATTGTTGTACCTAATTCCGTCGCCTTGTCTCAATGTAGTACTCTAGCAACTGTTTGAAGAATCCCTAATCATCACCAACACTTTGATAAACATGGAAACAATATGATCATACCTAATTCCTATTACTTGAATATTGTTGTACCTAATTCCGTCGCCTTGTACTCAATGTAGTACTCTAGCAACTGTTTGAAGAATCCCTAATCATCACCAACACTATGATAAACATGGAAACAATATGCTCATACCTAATTCCTATTACTTGAATATTGTTGTACCTAATTCCGTCGCCTTGTACTCAATGTAGTACTCTAGCAACTGTTTGAAGAATCCATAATCATCACCAACACTTTGATAAACAATATTTGTGTTCACGTGGCCAGCTGGACTGTTTACTACCACTTTGTAGACTTCCTTTTTAGTTCTTCTTTCTATTAGTGAAATCTGTGGAATAAAGTTACATTTTTAGACAATAGTTATTGTTAATAGAGAGGAGCATATAAAACTGATGCATGTGGGAGTCATGAAATAGTTGATTTATTTTTGAATTATGAATTGTAAATATTGGAATAATAGAAAATATAATAGACATTATTCTGATCGTAAAAACAAAAACCTCCGTTCAATAAAGATTGGTTTTCAGATCAACTTGGCATGTCCGTATACGCTATACGCTCATGGATGAATGTTTATTGCATATAGCGAGTCCAATTATGACATACTTAGTACTTACTTTCATAGTAAAAATAAGTCATACCTGAGATTCTGAGATGGTACTTTAGGGCCGAGTCCACCTAAGCTGGTGGTGTAATATAATACAGAAGGCAACTCGGCAAAATTATTATGTTACTGCCGTGATTATATTGCAGTAATTGATATGGTTCTGAGGGCCTATGCCAATACATTTTTAACCTCCAAGATTAAATGTATGATGACAATTAAGAACTTCAGTAAGAAACAACAACTCCTTTTGAGCTGCAGTCTCATACATCTGGGAAATGATAATGTCACTGATTGATTGTTTTATTAAAGCAAAAATATTTTTTGTATGAGGTCATCTTTGAAAAATTCTATGCTGCATAAATGAAAATATATTGAAGTGAATAGAGCTTGACCTCTAATATTATGATTTTAATGTAAACATCCTGTATATAGAATATAATATAAACATCCTGTATATAGACTTGTTTACATAGAATTAGTTTTGTTTACTTCGAGAACGTTTTGTTTACGTAAACAACGAAGAATTCATAGTATGCGTAGTTTGTTTACTGCGTACTTTCGATAACAACGCAGAAGGTGTGTACTAGAAAAATCCTTTATTCCGGATCGTTCTAGAAATCGGTAGGAATGTATAAATAGGGGCGGCGAATGTATAAATGAATACGGCATTTGCGAATTTGAACAATACGAATTTTTGTGACCTTTTTCTTTATTTGTAATTTCTTTCTTTAATAAATTGTTTTAAGTTTCTTTTCTATTTTTTTTTAAAAAAAAGTTAGGCTATACATGACTGCGCACACGTACCATTTTTTTTTTTTTTTTTTTTTTTTTNCTTTTTTTTTTTTTTTTTTTTTTTTTTTTTTTTTTTTTTTTTTTTTTATATATTTTTACGAAATAATCGATCTGCTTATTGACGAGATCAGAAAAAGAAGTGCCATTTGGAATCTTAACTCTAAAAATTATTCAAATAAAATTGAAAAAAGACGGAAAACGCAAATGGTTTTAACAATTTCATTGGCAAAGTCTATCTTGACTTCTAATGGCCGGTGCAAAATTCTCCATTTGTTGTAAACAGGATGCACCCAGTATCGTCTTTGTCTCCTTCTCCGACGTCTCAGTTTTAGGTAAAAAATTCACAAAAGAATTGCCTCCTCCACGTCCATTCTCAATCAATTTTGATGCCAAACTGCCGAGCGCACAAGTTGTCATATGATTGCTCCTCCAAATAAAATTGATTTTATTAGACAGGTATAATCTAATCTCAGATTTTATTAGACAGGTTAATCTCTGTACCGCGCGGTAATGTGAATGCTCCTGTCGCGCGGCACCGCGCGGCCATGTGAACGTAACCTTAGTTAACGCGTGTTTAATCAACTATTACTTAATCCTCGAACCCTAAATTTACAACAATATTGATATTTTCTTTCAATAATTGTTTTTTTGTTATATTAATTTTTGCACTAAAGATTCCTCAGTTTTTTATTTGGATTTATCCTTCTGCCGATGCCGCTATAAAAAACATTTTAAATTTATTGGGCGGAGCGAAGCGTAGCCTTATACTCCCTACAAACTGCAAACTTTTGTTACCCTACTCCTCCGAAACTACTCAACCGATTTTTACCAATTTTCTTCCTTCATATTCTGCATAAACCCAAGGGTGCATATATCTATTTTCAGAAAGATATCTTTAACCGTTTCCGATTTTTTGGCCGATTTTCCGATTTTTTACCAAGTTCAGAGAGTCATGATCCGATATCTTAAATTTTGTCGCGACAGCATATCAACTCATAACGAAAAAGTTTTAGGTGGCTTCTCAATACTTAATTTAGGACATAATTTACTAAATTTTGACAAACCATTCCAGAGTTACAAGTTCGAATCCGGGATCGGGCAAAATAAAATTTAGGAAATACTAATTGTTTAGTCAAAACGTTGAAGGATATCGAATATATATATATACCCCCAAGGGTGCATACATCTATTTTCGGAACAATATCTTGAACCGTTTCCGATTTTTCGGCCGATTATTTTGCGTTTTAAATAGGACCTACTACTCAACGGCATGATGCAATCAAGAAAGGTATTCTCAAAAAATCTTGTTTTAACGGAATAATGGAGCAATATGCTAAAGTGTATGTGGTGCCCGAAAATTCGAGGTGAAACGGATGGCTCCGCCCGTTTTTGTCCACGGATACACCTAGTACTTCTATACTACTTTCTGTACAGTCTTAAGAATGTTCTACCGAAAACAAATTTAAAGATAAACAAAATAATAAAAAAAAAAAATGCAAAATAGGAATAGAAGAGACTTCTATCATAACGTCTAAAAGAGGGTCGGTTGAGATTTACAAACTGAAAATAAATAATCAATTATTCAATTAGGTGATTGTTTCAGTTTGAGTGACAGTTTCCATGTGAAACATTATTTGTGCAGTGATTTGATTTAATCAGACTATGGGCTATTTTTAATTCTGCATAAAGGAGATAATCTATCTTGCTTGAATACAAAATCTACCATGTGTAGTTGGGGATATTTCTCAGGCTCGAAAGTAATATACTATGTGTCAGGCCCGTATGCAGGATTTTATTTCGTGGGGGGGGGGTCGTGTAAAGGGAGTTTTACCTTATAGAGATTATAGGAAAAATAAAACCTTTTCAAAAATTCCAGGGGGGGGGGGTTGAACCCTTAAAACCATGTCCTGGATACGGCCATGCTAGGTGTAACATAATTTGTTCGATGTCAATCCGTTAACCAGGAGCGGATACAGGTCTCCATTTGCGGGGGAGGGGGGATTGAGGCTCCAAATTTTAATGGACATAGTCAGTTGTATTTATAAACATTATAAACACCAAATTTGAGAAAAGAGTTTCGAAGTTTAATTTCTTCAGGTCCGGGGCGCGATCGCTCCGCGTATCCGCTTCTGTCGTTAAACACATATTCTTGAGACTAAAATAAGGTGATTTCACACAATAAAGTCATGCTCGAAAATGCTTCCCTTCAAACGTTTCGTTAAAAAAAAGAAAATTTTTTTTTTTAAAAAAAATGACGTGTGTCCAAAGTTATTGAGAAAAAAAAGATATTTTTCTTCCAATGACCAGGCTCGGTAGCTTATATAATAGATACCTAGATCGGACCTTTGAATCAGGGGATAGTGTCCGCTGTGGCTACTCACATGATTCCAGTAGGAGACAACATAACAAGAAACATGTTATAGGTAAGGGGATAGTATCCGCTGTGCCTACTCCCATAATTCCAGTAGCGGACCACATAATTACACACGAAATTGATAAGAACAGGAGCTGCTGGAACGTTTAGACCTTCTTTTTACTTATTTAGTCGTTATCTTTATTCAAAAGAAATTCAAGGATATATCAGAAGTATTTTTTTGAGCGTTGCATAAATTAATAAGATAAATCTGAATTAAATAATACTTACCAATGATCCGGGTATAAATTGTTCAATGCTCCAAATGATTTCAAGTTGATTTTTGTAACCATTTTCAAACATTGGCGAAACCAATATGTCAATATAAGGTTTTCTGCAACTTCCTGTAAATAATGAAAATCATTAGGTTACCAGAGAGCTCTTCAAATTGTTAGCATTTTTCATTTTAAATCAGATAAAAATACTATAAAATACTAGCGGGTATCGCCATCTAGGTTTGACTGCAATTGAATATTAATATCGTAACTACTACCTATCTACAGTTTCACAACTTCTGTGGGTCTCCGCATTATTATCATTAAAAAAATATAATAATAATAAGAAACAAAAAATGCGAAAGTCAGTTAGTCCCCCATGTCAATAGCCACAATTAGTTCTGAATACTTCCGACTTCACACCTTGAAAAAAAAAATTCTTTATTTTTTAAATAAAAAAACACTTTTCTGAAAATAATTGTATTGTATTTGAAAATAGCTAAAAATCATTATATAGAAATTCACGCAATGAGAAAAACCATTCATACCGTTTTCCAGTTATGAGCTATCAGTTTCGCTATTTTATATTAGGTATAGGATTTACTAAGGAAGGCACAAGTTCTTGTAATCTGTCTTTCGTGAGGGAAAACATTGTTTGAAATTAGTAAGTAATCGCTTAATATAGATCAGGTGTTCACGTTAGTGTTGTAGTCATTTATAGAAATAATATCTTGATCAAATTATAAAAAATCATTTTCAAAAAGCAGGCCCCCCCGGGGCGGGCAGGGGCCCTCAAAATCGAAAAGCCATTAACACCAGCCATAACATATATAAATTTTACGTTTCTACAACAAACCGCTAAAAACATAAAAATCATTTTTAAAAAACACAATATTGGGGCCACCGTATAGTTTTTGGGGGGACCCAGTGCCCCCAAAAACTATACAGCAAAAAAAAAAAAAAATGTCACTTGTATCGCGTAACAAACATACATACTTGTATACATACAATGCATTTCGGGATGTATACCGGGGTCAAAAATGGAGTTCCCTAAAGTTCACAATTAGTATTTCACTAAAAAAAGATACACTATCCCTATAATTAAACCCACAAGGAAAGACTATGAGTCCAACGTGCATTGGACCATTTTTTACCTGTTTCAATTGTTTTTGTATTTATTTCACAAAAAGAACTTATAAATAAAATTAAAGTACATGAACTGTACAATTTTATATGAGAATATAAGAACCAAATATCAATACACATAATTGCTGTAAAAATAGGAATTTACTTTTGTCTTCAGGATAATTTAAGCAAAAAGTTCTAAAGAAAAGCAATTTTCTCAAGAATTTTTTAAAAATTATACAAAACTATGAAAATACTTGAAGAATATATTCATTACTTTTAGTGACTCGCACTTTTTCAAGTCTAACTATTAATAATATGATCCTCTTAAATTTATATATAGGCACCTATAATTGACACAGTTTGTAACGGTTGACTCTTAAATTGAACTAAATAATGCCTTCCTATTGTTTCAGGCTCGGTCTCCTTTAATTTTGTATATATCATAAGCGGCAATTTTATTCTTATAAGGATGACTTCCTATTTAGGGCTATAAGCTTTTTGTGCTTGAAAAGTAGCTTATATGTCTACTTACTCGTAAACTAAGACTAAAGCTCTGGGCAAGCATGATCAGCCTTTTGACTAGTTGAAGTAAAGTATAGGATTTACGCAATTTGTTAAAAAAAAAAAAAANAAAAAAAAAAAAAAAAAAAAAAAAAAAAAAAATGGGAGTGATGAATAGAGATGTTACCCAAAAATGTATAGAAGTCAAGGGTGATTTATGTTGAAAAATAAGACACAAGGGGTTTTCATTTTCTTTCTCCATTTGGGTTAGGCCACGAACTTTTGGAACCACCCTTGTTTTGTTTAATAAAACATACAAACATTGCTACTTATATATAAATAAATTGATAACTGAAAAATTATCAATTATCTGAATCGATATTCTCAATTATCTAACCATTGCTATGTTTACTCAAAAATGTTCAAGGCTCTCTCAGAAGATAATTTAAGTATTTTTATCATTGGTATATTTTAAGCGTTGCTCAATATGATAAATTTGAATAAAAAAATACTAACCAATGATCCAGGTATAAAATAATCAATGCTCCACTAAATCAAGAGGATTTAGTGGATCCATGCTTTGTCTCCACGTAATTTGTGGGTTGCAATCAAAAATGACATGCGAAGTAGTTTCCTCATCGTCCCTGAGGAGACTATTTCATTGAAACGGCCAATGACTCATCTAAATTTTTTGTACAAAGAGCAAAGATTTTCATCCTTAACTCTCTACATTATCCCCATTTCAGATGGTTATCGAGCACCCATCGACAAACAAGTTCTTCTCCGATGGTTGTTTTATGAGACTGCAGCCCTAAATAAGAGATGTTTAAAGTTTAAGTTTTTAACTCGGGCTGTCATAAGGTTCAAAATAGAAGTGAAATGATAGTCATAGGGGTATCTGAGCTATTGAAAGAGACCCCTTATCAAATGTTTGAATTGATACTACCCCCCCACCCCCTTAAAGAAAAAAATCATCTTTATTTTCGTGATATTATCAAATTTTAGATATGAAAAGTATCTTCTTCAATTGAAGAGGAAATAAACATACTGTAAGAAACATGTTTAGAGCTTAACTGGTATGTAATGCCAATTGTATTCATTAAAAATTAAGGCAGAACTAATACTATGTTTTGAACATGTGAAAATATGATTCACTGAGAGTAACTGTGTTTCATTTTATTTGGTAAGTACATGAATTGACAAGGGTAATATATTTGTAGTCTATCAGGGCCAAACCCAAGATTTTTTTTCGGGGGGGGGGGGACAACCAAGCCAGCTGAAAACACCTGAAAATGATGATAATGGAAGGTGATGTTGAGGTTATTATTATTGTTGTTGATGGTGATGTTGTTGTTGTTGTTGTTGTTGATGTTTTTGTTGTTGGTGATGATGAGTTACACCTTACAATATGTCATAAGTCATGCATAAAATCATGAAATTTCGGGAGGGGTCTGAACCCATGGACCCCAACCTGGGCATGGCCTTGTAGTCTATACTCTATCAAATTAGGGAAACGTTACATAGCCTCCTTTAAGGTCACATAGAAATTCTAAATCTTCATGAATAAATGGGTTTCAGACATATTACGTACCTATTAAGGAGCGCGGTAGCACTCCGCCCCGCCAAGTGAAAAAAAGGAGCGGTAGCTACCAAGAGTATATTATACGTCACTAAACACATCGCTGATTTCAGGTTCTCCCAGAAGAAAAACTACAATCCTTTTTATCCCATAAAAAGGATTGTTTACTATGTCCCCATATATAATAAAGTTTAATCAAAATCAGTTAGGTCAAACCGGGAGATATAGGCTCTTGAAAAGTACATTTTTTTTTCTTTCTTCGTGTTCTGCTGCCGCTTCTTTTTCTTTGATGTTGACGTATCTACAGCTAAAACTACTGGATCGATTTTGATGATCGATAGCTCATTTTTTTCTCGCGTGTGGTAGATCTGCCTTTTGCTATTTATATCGTCCCTCAAGGTGTTCTTTAGCCCCAAATTCGAAAAAACCTCAAAATGGTTATTTTAATCGCCAAGTGAAGCAGAGTTAAATAATTAGTACCGAAAATATACAGGGTGTAACTTACCTCATATGCAGGGTGAAATACCAGACAAATATATTGTAGATAAAAAAGAGGGTTTCGATGACATATGGTAGTGTAATTTTAACATTCGATTATTTATACCGGTTGTAACAATCTGATTACTGTCATGTTGGTTATAATTTGATGCTCAATAATTTTTACCAAACATTTGCTTTCGTGAAAATTTTGACCAAATATTTTTTGGCAAATCTGAAAGTACAGGCTGAAAAACGTTCGGCGACCTCAAGGAAATGACCGGTTGGGCCATGGTTTCTCCTCCAGGCGGTGCCCGAGTTATATTTTATTATACAGGGTGTCCATAAAGTCTCACCCCACCCGCAAATCTCAAGAATGGCTGAAAATATAAGAAAATGCAAAAAATGTATCCCTTAGATTTTAGGGATACCTGTTTTTGCGACTACAAATACCCCCATAAAAAATAGTCGCATGGAGCCAAGTCCGGTGAGCGGGGATACCATTCTTGAGGACATCTTCTACCTATCCAGCTGTTTTGAAAACTTTGGTCTAAGAAGGCTCGAACTCTGTGGTCGAAGCGGGCGGGACAACCATGTTGTTGGAACACTATTTTTTACTAAATTACTTATTTGGGAATATAGAAACTTATTTCTATGCATTTTTACCTACCATTTAGGTGCGGCCGCAATTGGTCCATTTTCACATGTTCCACCTTCTAATTCGTGAACGGAAGATCCTAGAGAGCTCTGGTTTTCTGTAATGAACTCGTATTAACGAGACCTTTAAAATAACTTGATAGAAATCAATAGGGTGAAATGTCATTGAATTCAATTTTTCGAATTTTTAAATTTTAGTGATTAATGAGTGATCAGTGAGAAGTTACCAAGTGTTGTCCGGTTGTTCAAGTCTCTTGCATCAAATTAATTTTTGTATTTATCGTGTTTCTTTTTTTTTTATAATTAAAATAAAAATATTTCATTGGTCCATTTTCATATGTTCCACCTTCTAATTCGTGAACGGTAGATCCTAGAGAGCTCTGTAATGAACTCGTATTAACGAGACCTTTAAAATAAGGTGTCACTTGATAGACCTTCTCATTTAAGATTTAGAAGCTAGCCGGTGCTCAGCCTAAACGGCTGGACGAGGCCAAAATTATTTTAGTCTAAAATTAATCCCCTTAAAATCTAGGGGATAAGTGTTTTTGCGTTTTCTTATATTTTCAGCCATTCTCTAGATACGGGGGTGGGTGGACACCCTGTATACACATATGATACTTATTTTCTTGCTACAAAAAATGTGATCAGTGGCATGGCATGGAATGTACCAAGAAACAACTCTACCAATATTCAAATCTTGGAAATTTATTTCCCTCGATATATGATTCCTTATTTAATATTCCAAAAATACCACTGCGTGCTAAAATAAATGGTACGGAAAACCGTACTAGACTTTCTCTTCCTT
>CM022885.1:29300884-29330486 GCA_012654025.1 Pachypsylla venusta | reverse complement strand
GCGACATCCAACTTGGGGCGCATACACACTAATCACTCTACACACCTCTCTTCCTATCATTATTTTCATACTCATTATTCTATCACTCACCCTATCTATTTCACACACGTCCTCTTTTAACTCTTTATCCACAAGTATCCCCACACCATTTCTTCCGTTACTATTTGCTCCACTATAAAACAACTTGTACCCCTCTGCTAGCTCCTTCGCTTTGTTTCCTTTCCATCTGGTCTCCTGTACACACAATACATTCACTCTCCTTCTCTCCATCAGATCCACTAACTCTCTACCTTTCCCTGTTAGACTCCCTACGTTCAACGTTCCTATTCTCACACTCACTACCTCCTGCTTCTTCACATTTTTGTCGCTCAAGATAGAATCTCCTCGGACAGCCCCCACCCGGACATCCGAACGGGGGGCGAGTTTACGTCCGGAGTTTTTTTGCCCGTGAGGATTCCATCATGATTAGTCAAGCCCACTTTAACGCAGGTGGCACGCGTCTTCCACTTCTACATCGGTTTGTAGCAAAGCTCACCTGACAACACTTCCCCTACTTTTAACAGCCGAATGCCCTTTCTGACGCCAACCCCTAAAGGGCGCCAATTATCATTTTATTGTCAGTGGCATGACACAAGCTGCTTGATAATCAGTTACAAGTCCTGCAGCGAGACTCGCCAAAATATTAACTTATTGTCAGTGGCATGACAGAGCTGCTCAATTATCAGTTTAACGTCCTGCAGCGAGACGTCTCACAAACTGATGACACCTTTGTGACGTGCACATAACACACAACGCTTCCTTACAAATTGATGACACCTTTGTGACGTGCACATAACACACAACGCTTCCTCACAAACATATGGCACCTTTGTGACGTGCACATAACACACAATGCTTCCTCACAATCTGATGAACGGTAGGTATGGGAACGCTTGTCGGATTTAACTAGCATACATGCATTCATTTTTATACGTAGAGATTATGCTTGAATAATAATTATTCCTCAACAATGATTTTTCCAGTCGAGTCAAAATTCCCTGCCAATTATTATTGTTTTGTTGAAAATATTTTCCGCTCCGGATTGGAAAACAAAAAACAATCAAAGGAAATGAAGATGTAATGTGGTTTTTCATTTCATCTCAAGTATTTTCTATATTTCTGCCTTTGAAAATGCTAGAACGAGGAAATTACCAGCGCACTAGTATTTAAAACCGCGAGTTTTGTTCTTTGCTTGTTGTATGCATAAACAGGGTATAGTACAGAGATGTTAGTTCGCCTCCTCGTGGTGTACCCTGGGTAATGCTCAAGTACTTCAAGCGACTACTTTGCCAACTTAAAACTGAGTAAGCTGAGATCAACACATAGGTACAAAAAAAAAAAAAANAAAAAAAAAAAAAAAAAAAAAAAAAAAAAAAAAAAATAATAAGCACGTAAACTGACAAGGGGAGGAGTTGATTTGTTTACTTGGTCTGTTCTAGAAAATCCTGGTTTGTTCTGTTTATTGACAGTAAAAAAATGCCTCTTGCTGTTGCAACAATGTGCCTCTTAAAATCAACCATTCCTCCGTTTCCAGATTGAGGGTTATAAAAATGGTAGAAACAGGTCGATTTGTGGTTACGTTGACAATAAAGTATTCCGAAATTGTATCCTTTCCATCATCAACTCCATATGCAGAAACCAATTCATTTTGTTCCCAAATTCAGATTAATAGAGGTATTGTAGTCTAATGGTTAAACTGAAATAACTTGTAAATCACATTTTTGATATCTTAAATTGTGAAGTTAAAGATTTATTTTATTGCAATGGTTAAAGTGAAATAACTTGTAGATCACATTTTTGATATCTTAAATTGTGAAGTTAAAGATTTATTTTATTGCAATGGTTAAAGTGAAATAACTTGTAAATCACATTTTTGATATCTTAAATTGTGAAGTTAAAGATTTATTTTATTGCAATGGTTAAAGTGAAATAACTTGTAGATCACATTTTCGATATCTTAAATTATGAAGTTTAAGATTTATTTTATTTATTTTATCGTGGATGTCAAACCTGGTATGTAGCAGCCACATGATTCGTCTCCTTCCAACTAGGAAATTGCAATAAAATAAATCTTAGCAGGAATATTAACTATTTCCAAGACATAGTTGTTGAACCTTTTCTCCTATAGGTACTTATAAATGAGAAAGTCACTCACATCTCGATTTCTCTGCACTCGTACGTGCTAAGGGTCTGAAATTTGGTATGTAGGTCCCTGCTAGGTCTTAGATTTGAACTGGGACGCCAGCCGCGGGGAAAAGTAGCGTCCATCAAATGTTATCAATTTTTCATCACTGTTTCTCCGTACCGGTAAATTTCCGGTGACAGAAATTTGGCTCTTTCCTAAAAATGTAAGGCGCCATGGTACAGTAATATTTATACATTGATATTAGACACGTAGGTATTTTAAAACTGTTCAATATTATTAATGTGTGCGTTAATTTTGTACACGAGTGTATTGAGAAAATTTCTGAGAAATATATTTTCCTTATTTTGTATTAATTGTTTTCACACATTAAATATATCTCGTGTTTGAGGATTTCAAGTAGGTTAGTGGGTCTCATTATCATTATATCAACATGTTTTACGGAATTTTTGTTGGTTTATTATCTAGGTTTGTAGGTTATATACATGTCTTTGTTACATTGTGAGGGGAAATAAGTTTTTGGGCCTTTCAAGTAGGTTAGAAAACAAAATTATGTTAGCATTATTGCGGCCCGTGTTTTGTTTTAAAATAGATGCATGGCCGTTTCTGTACTGTTATCATGCACATTTTTTTATTTTTTAAAAATAAAAGTTATGCCCGGAACCGCTTTCGCATTAGTTCAGGGCACTCCTTATAAAGTATACCTTTGGGAACGGTTCTACAAAAATTCAAACTCAAATTGATGTTGAATTTCGTGACCGTAGCGAAATATGGGCAAACAGCTAGTCTCATTATAATAAATCTCTGAAAAAAGGTTTTTCCAATTTTCTCAGTATCTACACTTATAGTTTTGGACTTTTTAAAATGGAATAAATGTTTGAAGGGCCCAATTAGTGATGATTATGTGCATCGTTAGAAACGTGTTTTTATTGCCATGTAGTTTTAATAGGTTTAAAAAAATACTAAAAGATATGATTTCTTTTTCATGATGATTCCAAAGGTTTATTATTGCAAATAATAAACCCTAAATACTATAAGTCGACCAAAAATACTGAAAGTCGTTCTTAAAAAACATATCAGTTTGGGGAAAACGTACGAGTATGCAAAATTATGCCAGACTTATAGTTTATTATTTTCAATAATGAACATCCCCACCCCAAAGCTCCTTAAAATTTGATATTTTACGTTTCAATGTATGTAGATTCCAAAAATCGAATAAAAAAATCCGTTTGTCTGTCTTGCGTCCTGTACGGCTTGATGGTTATTTTTGCCACTCAGCGTTGGCGGATCTCCAACATATTTTCATCTTGGTAAAACTCCTCCGCTATATCAGGTTTTTGAAAAGTATGCACAATTAATAGGTGGACGAAACATTCTTATGCTGATACATAATTAATACACTCCGTTTTATGAGCCGTTCCAATCCAACTCACGTGTAACATTTTCCTGCGAGTTACATAATTTTGCTTACGTTTGAGAATAGATTGTTATTTAATATCCTAAAAACTGCACCTCCAGACTTAAATTTCAAGAAGCCTTATTTTAAATAGATTTTGAATATTTTCAACACACTACTTTTGAAATGCGTTCAAACCCTCCCTCTTCCATTCAGATTTAAGTTTTATAATTTGTTGACCCCTAAAACAAAGGAAACTGTAATGTTTAGAAGGGCAGGGAAAATAAAGTTTAAGCAAAAGGAAAATTTATATTTAAAATAGGCTGTCTATTGAAGAGATGGCTCAAACATTTTCTTTGAACAAAAAGTAGTGTGAGAGGAGCTTGCCGCTTGCCGCTTGCTGGGACTGTCTGAAAAGATGGATAAGCAGGATTTGTCGTTTTTTGATGGATAAAATTTTTACTTATATATCATGGACAAATATATTTCATGAGTTAAAGAAAGCCACACCCCACATGGATTATTCATTTCAGCCAGTTATAATTGTTTAGTACAGAGGGATTAAAGATTCTCCCAGATGACGAACCCAAAGACAAGATTTTCTTTAGAAAATTCCACTAACACTGAACAGTAGCGTAGCTAAGGGGGGCGGCAGGGGCGGTCCGCTCGGTCTCAGTGATGCTTTTGATTTTACGACCAAGTGATTTACGGTGACTCCGAAGTCACCTCCAGTCATCCCGAGGGGGTGACTCATGTGTGGCCGAAGAGTAACCCCCCTTGGGGATGACTTGTTTGGGATGACACTCGGGTCAAAATTAGCCACCAATATCAAAAAAAAAATGTTACCGAGGGTGTCACCCCTGGGGAAGATACCCTCGGTAGTGTTACCTATAAGGGGATTTCCGGGTAGGGGTGACACCACTGGCACCTCCCAGTGTAACTTGCAGTGGCCGAAGAGTCAGAATTAACCACCTATATGAAGTTACCCATGCAGGGAGTCATGCTCGGAGAGTGACACTCCGGGTCACTCAAGGTTGTGACAAAAAATGCCCCCCCCCCGCAAAAAAAGGCTTAGACTCCGCTAATTGAAAAACTACTCCTATAATATTGCTTTGATCTCTACTGTGCTGAAACAAGGTATTTAAAGGTGGCGAAGATAGAAGAAGGGGAAGCAAAAGGGTGGGTTGTCTTAGATTTCTTAAAATTCATTGTTCAATAGAATATCATAGAATCCCTACCAAAACTATCTTTAGCTCTACAACTTTTACACACACGCACACACACACACATTTTTTTATATATATAGTTGAATAAAAATTAATCTCACAAAAAAATTATCATTGAAAAAAGGCCAAAAAATTCCGCCTATGAAAGTAGTGATATCCATTATTGGGGCCAAGTTTATTGTTGCTGCTGTATATACCGCACTTAAATTTATTATTGCACGTTCTTAAAGTCGGTATTACTTTTAGAGAATTGAGACAGAAGAACGTGCAATAATAAATTTAAGTGCGGTATATACAGCAGCAACAATAAAACTTGGCCCCAATAATGGATATCACTACTTTCATAGGCGGAATTTTTTTGGAAGAGTGGGAGGAACTTGGTCTTTTTTCAATGATAATTTTTTTGTAAGATATCAATACTTTTTGTAAAGATTACTATATGTAACTGATTTTTTGGCCGTTTTTCCTTTATTTCTTCTTCTTCTTTTCGATTACACAACATAGTGGAAACCAGGAAATTTCTATGTAAATCGGACCCAAATGACCAATAAGATCTAACACCAATGTATTAATAAAGTAATATACACTACAAAGCAAATAAAAATAGCAATATTTATAGTGTATCTTCTTTCCTGAAGTTATAGCACTAGGGTTAACGAATTTCAATTTTGACATTTGCGGGTTTAATTGAATTTAAGTCTCTCTACCTTCATGCAAGATTTCAGCGTCTTAACAGTTGAAACTAGATTTCGTGCATTTTCTTCCCTCAAGAGGACCATTTTGGAGCACTGGTAGTAAAAGAGTAAATATATTTATTTTTCCATTTAATTGCATGTAAATATCATCCTTCATGTAAGATTTCAGCGCCCTACCAGTTTAAACTAGTTTTCGAGCATCTCCTTCCCTAAAGCGGAACAGTTTTGGAGCTCCGAGAGTGAAAGAGAGAAAATAATTCTGCTAAATTGCTTGTAAATATCTAACTTTATGCAAGATTTCAGTGTTTTATCAGTTAAAACTACATTAAAATACGTTGTATTGTCTTCCCTAAAGCGACCCCGTTTTGGAGCAGTTAGAGTTAANGGGGGGGGGGGACACCAAGAAGATCCGCCCCGGGTGTCACCCGGCCTGGCTACGCCACTGGCACTGAATTCAAGTTTACCCAAACTTTAAAGATAATATTGAACAAATTTATTTCAAAATGAAAAGAGAGTAAAATATATGAAAGATAGGCCAATCCTAATCTAATAATTATGTTGGTTGCTATGAAAAATGAATTACATTGATCATTTTGAATTCTTAAAATTGGATTACATAGTTGGAGACAAACGTGGCTCTACAAAGTGGAAGATAGTAAGGCTTGATTGTACTTTTCGACATAAAAAAATAACCAATCCTAATTCATAAAAAATATATGTTTCTACAAAAAAAACAAAAAAAAAAAAAAAAAAAAAAAAAAAAAAAAAAAAACAGAAGGAATAATTTTTCTGCCCATTTTTTAATGGAAAACTGTCAATCTATTCCATTCCAATTTTTACTATCATACACCCACAACTTCGTGTGTGTCTTTTCAATGACTGTCTGCCATAGCTGGGACATCAACATTGGATTTTATATTTATTTTAATAGAGGTTCTATTTCAGACCATTTTTTGATATTTCTTATTGTTTGGTATGTGTAATTGTCCCGCTAGAAAGCGTATTTTTGGCGATTACATAGCTCCATTTTTACATACATACATACTGGAACAAAACTGTTTTCCAAATCACTAGTTTCTATGTTTATCCATCTTCGAACTGCATTGAACTACTTCGAACTATGGCTTTGTGTTTTGGTGACCAATTTTCACCAAAATTTTTTTTTTTTTTTTTTTTTTTTTCATTGTTCATTTTGTCTGATAACATCAATCAAATTCGGAAACGTAGTTCACAGTTTTGTCGATTCGACGAGCTAGGTGCCTGTCCTTTGAGACACCAAAGCCTGTACAAAAAGAATAGCAATTATTGTAAGACGTAAAATACACCAATTATAATTATTAAAACATTTTTGATAACATACTCGTATCTCCAGAGTTTTGATGAGCAAAACATATTTTGACAGGGCCAATTTAGTTCGTGTTAAATTATAATGGAATTCATATTTTATCAAGCATCTCTAATTTTGAAAACACAAAAGGGGTATTGGTTAACATAAATTAAACTTATCAATATGCAATGTTCAAATTAATACAACTGTCCCATGGGGATTGAAGCTAATTTGATCTCTTCCAATGAATTTCAAAATACCCGTGTATCTCATTTTTAAAAGTTTTAACTTTACAATTCCGTAGGGAATATTTTGAAAGGTAATTTAAAATAAACAATAGACAGGATACACTCCATAGTGCATGCACTATTCTGCAGTAATCATCTCTTTGACTGGAAGGAGTCCTGAAAAAATCATGTACCTACACTACCTACTAAATTTTTGATCTAAATTTGAAGGTAATCTCTTTCCGTTTTGAAGATAGAACCGGATACTGGCCAATTAACTTTTTACTCTACAATGACTTTGTTGAATACTGACATGGCCACGTTTTTAAGGTTTTACAATTTACAGCCTATTCTATTTTTTGGGGATGGGACCTTCTTTTATAACCATGGACAAGAAATTTTGGGGCGCATTTGTTCAATTTTGTCTATCTTGTGCACAATGTATTGAAATTTTCCCACATAATTCTCCTTTTTTACCACATCGTTCCCACATAATAGTTTTTCCCGTGACGTTTTATTTTCGTTGACGGGGAATAAATCGTCCCGGACCGTTATGTTTATATAGGGGAAGGTGGGGGAATTGTGCGTACCTATACGGAAAACGTTGTAGAATCCTTATTGTTAAACTTAGAATGTTAAAAACTGTAGAAATGAAACTGAAATATTGTTGGCTAACTAACGTACAGGGATGAAGATTATTATATTGCACAGATTTTTTTTTTCTTTCTTTCTAAGAAAAGTCAAATGCGCACGATTCCCCAACCGTCGGATAATGATGCGCAGGGGTCAATTTTCAAGTTCTTCTTCCTTAAATTAAAAAATTACAACCACTTTTGAAAACAACACAGCACTGATCACAGTGTACGTACAATAATTCAACGTTTTTTTATACATAAAAAATTAACGAAAAAATCACGATCACTTAGCGTCTTATTTTTTGAACATCAAAAATTATAAGAAATACTTGAATTTGAAACAATCGTCGAGAGCTCACAGATCAAAACAAAATAAACTTCTGATAAAGTAGTATCACTAACACTCACTACGAAGAAACTGTTACAATGGTCGTGTTCTATCTCAGTGTTGACGGATCCGAGATATACAGGTGCGCACCATTACCCGCTGCGCACAATTCCCCAACCTTCCCATACACTTGAAAAATAAACTTTCATAATCATAATGAATGTGTAGTGAAAACATTTCCATTTAATTACACGTGGCACTGGATAATCTACCATTTTTTCCGTTACGTTTTCCAGTGACCAGGCGTTATGTCAAAATTTAATGTGGCGTTTTTTCCCGTCGACAGAAAAATGTTCGTAACGGGAACATACCATTTATATGTATAAAATGGTGTGTGCCACTCAGGGAAAAACGTTTTTGCTAGTGGGATGAAAATGTTTTCCAATTTAAGTTTCCTATAATCCTGATAAGTAAGCTACATTCCAAAACGGCCCACTACCCATTACAAGTATATTATTTAAATGGAAATATGAACAACCAGGGAAATAATAAATTCTAGTTAAAATTCTGACCAACCTATACCTATTTATTTTTATACCTCAGCGTAAATACTGAAATGGGGCAAAGTATTATTAGAAGCTTAAAAAATATGAAAGTTTTCTGCCCGATTACAATATTTTATCTTCTAGAGGAAGAGAGAGTAAAAATATAAGCCAATAGTGGCTGGAATGTGCCCAAGGCCGGAAAGGAAATGTGACCACAACCCCTGTAGTGGCCACATCCTCTCATAAATTATGATAATAAGATTTCCGTAGCTCCTGTTTAGAATTCATTTTGTGTGTCAATTCCTCTTTTTGTTGACTCTTATAAACTAAACTAAATTGACAAGAAACTTTTAGCTAGCATAGTCAATTAATTCATCATGTAATAAAATAAGTAATAAAACTGACTGTTTTCACTTGACTAATTATTTTTATTTGCAAATTTTACAGTAAGATACAATACACATTTGAACACCTGTATTAGACGTACAGAAGATAAAGAAATGAGTTGTTCTCAGGATGTCTCTAGGAGGAGACGAAACATGTCAACTCAATTTGTAAATTTTATAATGTAACCTTTAATTTTTTTATCTTCTGTTCGTGTACAGGTGTATAAATGTGTATCTAACAAGTGTACAAATGTGTATCACTGAGTCAATGTTGGTGAGATGTAGAGTCCATCACCAGGACATCTACATTGCCTTATGCTATTTCCCCCCACCAACATCTCAGCAGACACTAGAGAATTTCATGAGTGAGTTGGATGCCAATGACACCCTCGCTAATGAAAAACTAATGGATCTGGGTGATTTTAACATCCCACAATGGGGTGATCCTGGTTGTCGTCACCTGGGGACGATACACCAGATTCACCTCATTATGAACAGATATGATCTTGAATCTCACAATCGAGTGATGAACTCAAATGATCGTACGTTGGACCTGTGTCTCAGTAATATCAAGAATTGCAAGAATGCAAGAAAGAAAACTGCGTCTCTTGATGTTGAAAGGGCCGAAGGCCTTGTCCCACCCGATCCTCACGATCCGCCACTGCTCATCAGTATCCGATGTGAAAGATTCAGTCCAAACACGAACACCACAACGTCCACAAAATACAATTTCAACAAAATGCACTCACCTACACTCATAGCAGAAATAAACAACACAGACTGGAATGCACTTGATTCGGAACAAGCATCCGACGAAAAGATAAATTACTTCTACGAACGAATGTGTGAAATTTTTGACAAATGCATTCCAAAAAAATAAATAAACAAAAAACACAAATTCCCAAAATGGTGGACTACGAACACTTTAAAAACGTTTAAACGAAAAGAAAGACTAAGAAAAATTAAGAAAAAGTCACACAACCAAAAAAACGAATATATTATACTGCGCAAAACATCCAAGAAGAACATCAGAACCGATTTCCAAAAATATATCGCCGAAATTACGGAAAATATAAAGAAAGGAAATAGTAAACCATTTTGGGAATACACCAAAAACTACAAAAAAACACTCACCTACAATCAGGTAATTTTATCCGATTTCCAAAAATATATCGCCGAAATTACGGAAAATATAAAGAAAGGAAATAGTAAACCATTTTGGGAATACACCAAAAACTACAAAAAAACACTCACCTACAATCAGGTAATTTTATCCGATATACAACAAATCACTGACACTTTTGCACTACACTTCAAAAACGCATACAACCCACAAATTTCAAATTACCAAATAAACACAAACAACATCCACAGTGGCTATTTCCACATCGACGTGATGTCGGTGGAGGATGTTGAAATGGAAATCAAATCGTTAAAAGTCAACAAACCACCTGGTCCCGACGGAATTTCCCCCGTATTTTATAAAGAATGTGTCGGTGCTCTCAAAACGCCATTGAGAGTAATCTTCGGTCACTGCCTTTCTCACCGCGAAGTACCTGCTAGGTTTAAAGAGTCCATTATAACCCCTGTCAAGAAGAAAGGCAATGATCAAGAGATTGAGAATCATCGACCCATATCTAACCTAAATGTCATAGCGAAAATTTTTGAGGGCATTTTGTACAATAAAATGTCCGCGTATGTTAGCAGTGGAATCTCGGCCGTACAGCATGGTTTCGTGAAGGGAAGATCAACCGTGGGCAACCTCGTGGAGTTTTCCGATCACGTGGCCAGATCTGTCTGTGAACGTGGGGAAGTCCATTGTGTATATACGGACATTGAGAAATGCTTTGACAAAATAAACCATGACGCCATTTTGAATAGCTTGCTTCAAAATGGCTTCTCAAAACCCCTTGCCCAACTTTTTTCTAGTTATCTGAAAGACAGAAAAATATACGTTGGGTACCTTGGTCATAAATCTGCTCCAATAACGCCAACGTCTGGAGTGGTCCAAGGATCAAAACTAAGCAGCCTTCTGTTTATTTTGACGTACAATGATCTTTTAAAGTACATAAAACATTCGCAAGTCTTCTTATATGCCGATGATCTCAAAATATACAGGGTCATTCATGATCAAAGAGATTGTGATCTCTTACAAGAGGATCTTACCTCTATATCTCAATGGCTCCAAAAAATTGGTTTAAATTTCCACCCTAAAAAATGTTACGCCATGATATACACGAATAAAAGTAATCCATATAGACATACATACTACATAAACAATACCCGGATTGATTATACAGATCAATACAAAGATTTGGGCGTAACATTTCAGTCAAACCTAAACTTCAAAAACCATACACAAGAGATCATAGAAAAAGGCTATAAAAAACTTGGTAGTATTCCAAGTACATCCAGGATCCTGATGCCATTAAACTCCTATACCAATCCTATGTAAGATCTGTGCTTGAATACGGATCTATCATATGGACACCATCCACCAGGGTTGGATCAAAAGGACTTGAGAGAATACAATCTAAATTTGTTCGATACCTGTTTCGAAAATTGAACGGGTTCTACCCCAAATTCCCCCACTATATTGAGTACAATTTACTCACAGAACATCTCCTGCTGGAGCCCCTTGAAGCAAGAAGACGGAACGAACAAATAAAATTTCTATAAAATGTGCTCCAAAACAAAATATCTAGCCCCTACATTACAGAAAAAATTCAAATTCAAGTTCCGAAACCCAGACTCAGACCAACAAACACAAGGGGACAGTTATTCCATGTTCCACACAGAAGAGATTTTTTCAAGTTCAAGTCTCCAATTATAAGGGCAATGGATCTGTACAACAGCATGGATCCAAAGCCAGCCCTATTTGAATAAGTGTCTCGCCTCGTCATAATATACTCTCTCTCACACACACACATACGCGGCATTCACTTACTCCCCCACATACACTCATCACATCCACACACTCATCACTTCCACTCATTCATCATTTTCACAAAGTCATCATCTCCTCTCTTTTCCACTCACTATCACAAACAGCGTCAGTAATTGCTCCACACTTCTTTGAACATAGAAGTGATGGTGCGTAGACGACTTTAAAAAAAAAAAAAACTGTAAAATTTGCAAATAAAAAGAATTAGTCAAGTGAAAACATAGTCAGTTTTATTATATATTTTGTTAATATGCTACTTGATATAGGTAGTATCCCGTTTTGAGAAGATTTTCATCATGTAATTTCAAGGAAATATATTGTTTGTATAAATCGATAAGAGTAAACCATGTACTTTGCAAAGCATATCTTCACAAAATAAATATAGAACCTAATCAAATATACTAATGACCTGCCAAAAATACACATTATCACGCAAAAAACTTTGTGATTCTCTAACCAAAATATGTAAAAATCCCTTTTCATCGATTCTTTTCGATATCAACTCATACGGTTACATTTTGAATTTTTTGAAAAGTAANGTTTAATTTTTTTTTTTTTTACGGTTCTTTTCGATATCAACTCATACGGTTACATTTTGAATTTTTTGAAAAGTAATAAAATAAATTTTTAAACCCCTTAATACCATAATTTAAATGAACACGGCCCTCTGGCTGTATGGAAAGGCTTCGCCATCCAATGCCAACAAATCACAAAAAAAAAAATTGGAATAGTCACGAAAAAATACTCCTCCTCAAAATTTGATATTTTACGTTTCAAGATACGTATAATCAAAAAATCCGTTTGCGGGGACGGTGTGCGGTATAGGGTACGGGGTGGCAAGCGAGCGATTTTTTTATTCTAATTTTGAATTCTGCGTACCTACCTTGAAACGAAAATTATCAAATTTTAATGGGTTATTTTTAAATAAAATAAACCCATGTGTCACATTTTTTAAAAAAATGTTCATATATATAATAATGTACCATTTACCATGATGATTTCAGGGCAGTATGGAAAATATCAACAAAGGCAATTTATTTTGCATGCTCTAGGAGCTCTTACAGCTGGACTTCACATGTTAACTTTAGTCACAATAGCACCAACACCTGAACACAGGTAAACAGAGATCATTTAGTTTTTAATTATACATCATTCCAGGGCACAGAGTTAATTTAGCTTTCCGAGAACTTCATTTTTTACCTTCCTTACTTAGCCTATAAAAAGGAAAGTATTGTAGTAGACTGAAATTTTCGATGTCAAGTTTTCAATACCAGAACATTCTTTAAGATCCTCAAAACCCAAATTTCGAGTTTCAGCTATTAGTCTGTTTGTTTGTCTGTCGATCTGCATGTAAAAAGAAAATCGAGATTTGGGTTCTGGGGACCTCAAAACACAAGGAAAGTCGTGTGATGTTCACACCGTATTTTTTAATCTCTCATCGTCACCACAATACACGTAAACTGTATGCATTAAGCAACTTGAGAAGTTGGTCTTTTAAAGGTTCTTCATACTCTGAACGGAAGTAAAGAGATTTTAGTTAGCTTCTCGAGGAGATTTTCTTAACTAGTCATCTCAACATCCCCGGAATGCAGACAAACAAGGTTCCCTTAGCTTCCTGAGAAGTTGGTCTTTCAATTGTTCTAAATACAAGTAAAAATATTTTGCGAGTACCTAACTTCCCCGGGGGAGTTTCTTAATTAGTCATCTGATCATTACTGGAAAACGGAAAACACTAAGTTCCTTCAGTTTCCTGAATTATACCTAATCCTTATAATTCAGTAATTTTTTTCATGCTGATATGATATCTATTATATAAGACAAGGTATACAATTTAAGGACCTATTACTAATGTTTATTTGTTTTTAATGATTTCACAGTCTGTGATTTTAATCATTATAATTACACTAATAGCATTTTATGTTTCCACTTACTCACCCATTTGTATGTAAATATATGATACATAAAAGATATTTATCTTCTATGGGTGTATTAAAATGTTAAATTCTTGAGATTCATATTAAAACAATTATTCCATTCTATTTACTCGTATTGGATGATGAGTACCAAATTGTCATCTCGTATGAAAAGATATTTTTACCAATTTTTGGATTGTGCGTAGTTGCATACCTACCAACCTAACTTGATTTTTTTTAAGGTGGTCCATTACGCTTTATTAATATAAATGTAGGGTTTCTTTGTAGTAAAGCCTTTTTACAATTTTTGTGGATATCACAGTATTACTAAGAACCTCATGTAATAATAATGATCTAACTCCTCTACCGAAAAAATGTTTTTACTCTGGTTATGCCGCCACTGATCGCTACTCACATTAAAGTAGTACTCAATCGCTCTGAAGAGGCTGAGTGCAGCCTGAAATCACAAGCACTCGAAATTTTTCTGACCCCGCCGGAAATTGGACCCGAGTCCCCCACGTGCAATGTCAGTGTAATACCCACTAGACTAGGAGGATTGCGCTCGGTTTAATATTGAAATTAAATAACTTTCAGTGAAGGTATCGGATGATGCCAAAATTCTCTTTTGCCTTTTCTGAAGAATTAAATGTGTCAATGGTTTCATAAGCGTGCCAATTTGTATTTATTTGTATCAATGTTTTTTTTATCCGTTAGATGTGCAATACCTCAAGTAGAAGAAAATGGAACAGAATTGGCATGGAACTCCTCAGAAGTATTGTCTTGGATTCACATAACTGATGATGGCAAACTGGAATCTTGTAAAATGTATGACTCGTACACCAAAAAAATTCTCATTTGTAATAGTTGGGTTTATGACCGGGAATATTACACGTCTTCTCGTACTATTGAGGTATGATTTTCTCGACTTATTAGTACGAGATTAACGATTCATTAATGTTGCTTGGAGGGGAAATTTTCATAATTTAGATATTTTTTCCCAAACTTTTTGGTACTGCGCTCCCTTTTCTTGAATTGAAAGTTTTATATTATAAATTATGAATGAGTAAGGGTGTTGCTGAATGCTATCTTATTCAAAACGTCAATGTGTTGCTGAATACTATCTCATATAATAAGCTAATATGTTGCTGAATGCTATCTCATTTAAAACGCTAATATGTTGCTGAATGCTATCTCATTCAAAACGCTAATGTGTTGCTGAATGCTGTCTCATTCAAAACGCTAATGTGTTGCTGTATGCTATCTCATTCAAATTTTATAAACATTATGTTAAATAAAATTACCTGCGTAAAAAAATTGTACATATATTATTAATTATTGACGACACTTTGCAATTTGAGGTTATAGAACATTGATTAAATATCTCAATTTTTGAAATATCTGGCCAGAATCACATTTGCCTCATAATTATCCCAAATGAACCAATCATTACGACAAGGCTTAACTTTTATTTCATTGACTGTTTTTATTTTCTTCTCTTGTTCGTACTGCAAACATTTGTTGTTTGTCGTGGTTTCCGTTGGTTTAGACTACAACAAACATTATCCATCTCCTCCTAGAAGGGTCTTCTTCATGTGTAGAAAGTTTCTGTGGTCACTAATAAATAATCAGATGGAGTGGGGACAACTAATAAACAAATATTGAATATTTCCTCAAGAGAATTCCAAATATGAAAACTTTGTCAATTGTGTTTAACTACGAGTATGTTGAGTTGTTTTTTAGAATTTTTTACCGGAAGGGCGAGAGCAGAACCCTACATAAATTTGTAAGCCTACGATATATTTATCCGGCTCCCCATCACTGGCCTTTATCATTAAAGAATAATAATGCCCGTTAAAGAATGTGAAATGGCCCCGGGAATGTTATACCCATTAGCATTGGACCACACGTCATTGCCTGGAATATCTACCATCCAAGACTTACAGAAAACAGCTGTTTTTGGAATATGCCAAGAAAAGTCGTTTGCTGAACAAGGAGTGAATTGTCATGTGACCTCAGGAAAAGTGTAATTTCTTGGTCACGTGACAAGTCCACCCAAATCTAAAGGTGAAGAAATTTACATTATAATAACAATAAATAAAAATTCTGTTCTATTAAAGTGGAATATGGTTTGTGACAGAAGATGGATGTTAGCAGTAGCACAGATGATGTACATGTTTGGTGTCTTCACAGGAGCAGTCACTTTGGGGAGTTTTGCGGACAAGTAAGTTAATATTATACTTTTGCAACAAATATTGTTAGGCATGTACTCTAAATAACTTCGATGGATACTTATTTTACTTTCTATATGCTAATATTGTGCCTCAAATTAGTACTTCGAATATTCTTCCACTGAGTATGTTTCCCCCAGCCACTCAATGATCCAAAGGTTCGCCTATAGTTGTATAACACATAACACCACATTCACATTTGTCATCCTCGGAGTAACCCTACTTCACAAGGTTCCTCTTGAACAATGTTCCTTCAACTCGAAGACAACTTCGATAATTTGTAAGGAAGTGCTTTTCCTGGTGAGTGTTGTTTTTCTTTAAATTCCAATGAGAAGTTGTTTCTTGGAATCAAAGTTGAAATTTCTAATAATCCGGAGATATAAAAACTCAAATGAAGGGTACAACGTGGCCAAGCAGAGGTTGGCGGATGTCAATAGATTATTTCGGTATCTCAACCTCTCACCTTACTTACCTGACCTGAAACAATTCAGCTCATGTGAGGAGGTTATTTGTATTGAAGAAGCAAGAAGAACAACCGTGTAATCCCAAGAGAAGGTTATGTTGAAAAATGGAGGTGAAAAAATGAGAGATCCTACCTTACATTTTAAAACATAATTTTATAGAATTCATGAGTAAATTTAAAATTTCTTTAACATAATTTTATGATCTCTAAAAGAAAGTATTTTCATTCTTAGAGGGAAATAATTTTATGACCACTTTGGGATAATTCGCCACTGTCGTGACTGATATAGAATTAGTCCTACAAGTATCGCTTTGGGACTATTCGCCAATGCCGTGACTGATATAGAATTAGTTGTACAAGCATGGGCGTACGTAAGGGGCCCAGGAGGGGCAGCTGCCCCCCTAGAAAATAAATCCAACTTACACTAGATATTATGACTTTTCGGCGTAACTTACACTAGATATTATGATTTTTTGACCCAGTTTTGGATACTTTGCACCCCTAACTTAAAATAAATGGTACGGTACTAGACTTTCTCTTCCTTAATCATTGTATCAGACTACCATCGAATGTAGATGTCGCTCTTCTAAAGTTTGAAGTCTATTAGTGATATTATAATTATAACTAGCTGTTTCGCCCGTGCTTCGTTACGACCTATAGATTGGCACCTTAGAGGCATGGCCGTTCCCGTGTGAAAGTATTTCTTATGGGGATTGTTTACTTTTCGCGATTTCTACCCCTTAAAATTAAAATTTTGCAAAATCCTTTCTTAGTGCACACTTACATGGTGCAACGAAAGTCCCTGCCAAATTTCAAGTCATTAATAGTTTCGGTTCTACGTTGATCAGTCACAGGACATTGCCTTTTATATATACAGATTTTTTCTGATGCCGTTGACCTTTATTTTAAAAAAAATTTGTGACTTTGTTCTTTAGTGATGGTATTAGTTTAAAATGTTTTGGCAGCCTTCCGCTGTGAACATTGCTCTTTAGTGACAGTATTATTTTGAAATATTGCAGCCTTCGGCTGTGTGGACTTTGCTCTTTAGTGATGGTATTATTTCAAAAAGATTTGGCAGCCTTCGTCTGTGGACATTGTTCTTTAGTGATGGTATTGGTTTAAAAAGTTTTGGCTCTTTAGTGATGGTATTAGTTTAAAAAGATTTCACAGCCTACGGCTGCTAACGTGGCTCGAGATAGTATTTCTTTTAAAAAAATAATCCCATGTGTCCCAACTAATGTTTTTTTTATTTTTAGAATTATACAAGGCAGTGGCTGAGTAGGCTGGAGCCAATGTTTCTACAAAATACCAAAAATTGTCAATTAAATACTTAGGTGACCAAATTTTCTCAAAATCAGACAACTTTTCTGTTTTTTATCATTTTTTAAGTCCCTACCGGGGACCCCAAAACCATTATTCCCACAAAATACTAAAAAAAAAAACATGCTGAGGCCCCAAAAGCGAAAATTCTGCAAAAATTATCAAATATAATAAATACTTAGGTGACTGTGCATTCCAAAATGTATCAAAATCAGACAATTTTATGTTATTTCATTTTTGTGCCCTTGCTGGGGCCCCAAGACCAAAATTAATTAGCGGCCAACAATATATTACTCTTCAACCTAAGTTGTATTCTTCAATTTCTTCTATGATATTGATATGAAAGCGATATAAAACCGCCAACGGTATATTCAATTTCCAACAAAAGCTTATTTTGCTGTTCATGGCATATAACTGACATGCATACCAAATTTCAAGTCTTTAGCACTTGCCGATCTTCACAGACAGACAGACAGACGCAAACACGGGCTCTGGGGACCCCAAAACGTGTTTTGGCATTGAAAACTCGACATCGAAAATTTCAGCCCATTACAATACTTTGCTTTTTATAGGATAAGGAAAGTAAAAAAAAAAATGTCTGTAGCAAAAAGTTGACCCCTCCCGGTCACAAACTCGGCTGCCCCCCCCCCTAGACGAGATGCTGCGTACTCCCATGCGTACAAGTAACACTTTGCGACTATTCGCCACTGTCGTGACTGATATAGAATTAGTCGCACAAGTAAGACTTTGGGACTATTCGCCACTGGTGTGACTGATATAGAATTAGTCGTACAAGTAAATTTTATTGATTAGACAAGAATACTGTTGAGTTTCGTAGATTAGAAAATAAAAGATATTCTGCCTGGATTTTAGAGCACTAACTATAAATCAAATTAAGTGATTGCAAATTGCAAGGCTTATTGTTATGTAATGAAGCGAACTATGAATGAACATTAATTTGTAATTTTTAGGTTCAATGCAAATATGTTGTACTAGCTATTTGTCCGTGCTTCGTTACGGATGTAAAATTCAACAACAATTTTGAGATTTCGACATTAAAATTTCTCAAATTTGGATATTTGGTTGTACCTACGCCTGGAGCGAAATAGTTTCCTGTTAGAGACTTCAGTATTTTACTCGGGGATTTTTTTTCTTATGCTACAGAACACCTTTGTTTCAAACTTTAGCTTTCTAGGATACCCCAAAGTCTAAAGTTGGTGCTTGTCAATTTTGATATTTCAGAGTTGATATGTCAATAACCGTCATAATTTTGGGAGAAACCGGGAAATATCAAATTTCATAATTTTTATGGGGTCCTGAAATACGAGGGGGGGGGGTCTATTCCTTCTTATAATTCTATGCTTTTTCTATAACACACTTTTCCATCTTTCAGAGTTGGAAGAAAAGTAATTTTCTGTATCTCAGGAGTTATGCAACTGATTCTTGGAGTTTTAGTTGCATTTGTGAACGAGTATTATACATTCCTTGGACTCGAATTTCTATATGGAGCATTTGGTTCTGCAGGAGCTTATATTACTGGATTTGTGTTGAGTAAGTTATTTTTACGAGTATCTATAATTGCTAAATAATTCAGGAAATCTGTTTGAAAAAATAACTTTCTTCATAATTAGTTAGGTTCAGTTCCCTGAAGTAATGCAAAAGCGGTTCCGGGGCATTAGCTCATTTTTTTAGAAAAAAAAAGTTAGTAAATATCCGGTCCCAGCATTTTATCTTAAGATAAAGTATTTTCTTTATCAGGGAAAACTTACGACCATAAGTTGTTGACAAACTTAGGGTGAACACTTAACTGAACGCGTATTTTAGAGTTGATTCTATTAAGGTCTAACAAAAATAAGGCCATTTTCCAACCACTCACTAAAACCAGTGATATCTATTATTGGGGCATAGTTCATTATCCCTGCTGTTCATCACACACTTACATTTATTATTGCAATTTCTTCTGTCTCAATTCTCTTAAAGTAATACCTGGGTACACTTAAAGAGAGTAATGAAGTTGGCTTTCTCTCTCAGTGGCTACATTCCCTATTAAAAATTATTAATCATTGTTAATCGATTAAAATAAAAATCCCCGTTCATAGAATATAAATATTTTTGTTTAAATTGTGAAACATAAGGTCTAGTGTTTTGGTAATTTCTGTATTAAATGATGGGCCTACTGTTCCAAATGTTTCATACTGGAACTAATATAAAATTCACAGTCGATGATTGACCGCTGTCATCACCACACGCTTGTAATTAATGTTAGTGGTGTTTCTCTTAATTGCGATTTGTTTTGCGTAAAATTGTGAAAATGTATGTTTTATAGACAATCACATTTGAGTAGCAATGATAACGATTATAAAGTGATAATTCTTGGTATGTTACATCATTTCACCCCAACAGCTGGATACCTAGTGGGTATCACACTGGATTTGCACGTGGGAGAGCCCAGCTTGAATCTTCCGGGGTTACCATAATATCTTGGTGTTGGCTTTGCGGGCTATATTTAGTCTAGTGAGGACAACTGAATACTTGTTGTTGATTGCAGTAATAACAGTGGAGGCTATATACCTCAATGAACCTAGTTTGTTTTTCCTAAAACTGCTTCATAACATCTTAATCCATTGAACCAATAAAATACTATAAATTTGGAAATATTTTGTTCCTTTTTCGCACTCCATTTTTTTGTTTCAGCTATGGAACTAGTCGGACCATCAAAACGAACATCTTGCGGTATCATTTTCCAGGCAGTATTTGCTGGTGGAATAATGTTAGTTGCTTTCTGGGGCTACTTTATTAAGGATAGATATTTATTACAAGTTATTTATGGATCTCATAGTTTACTTTTGATTGCTCATTGGTGGTGAGTTTTTTTTTCAAGTTAGTAGTGAATAGTAATAAAGAATGAATAGTTTTTTTATGTTGATATTCTTGAAATTTTTTATTATGATGATTAAACCCCAGCCGAGGCTTGAATACTTAGGTAATCTTTTAATCTAAAGGTGATCACCTCTGTTCAACCGTCCACACAATTTACCCCTTGATTTTTACACGTGTCACTTATTTAAGTCTTTCGTACTAAACTGTAACGTTTACCACTTAGATCTTTAACATGGGTTGGTATTGTAGTCGTTCAAACCCAGCCAACCCATGGAAGTTCATCCTCATGGACATGAGATATTTGCCACTATTGGAGAACATGGAAGGGGGCGGAATTATCAATATCTAGTCTTTCGTGCTCCTAGTAGCATAATATGCTACCCAATTCTTCCACCAGCATCACTTTCCGTGATGGACACTGAAAGTACGTAAGTACTCAGATCTTTGGATTTCTCAACTGATGTTAGCAGACAAAATTGATAAATAATAGTACCTAGTTCTTGTTAGTGTTCACTTGTTCATGCTACCATGACTATCATATAATGTATGATTTTTTCCGAAATTACCAATCAAAACTATGTTTCCTGTTTCCTACTTTTATCAGATGGACACTAATAAGGTTATGGATTTATGAGGGCTTCTAGATCTAGATCAAAATGTCTGTTTTTTTGTGTAGGATTTACGTGCTTTTCACATGAATTTACGAAGTTTGCCAATTATAGGCAAAAATATATATATTTTCTGTAAAATATGTAAAAACGTAGTATTTACTTAATATTGCACAAGATTTCTCAATTTCATAAAAATTTTGATCTTCCAGGTTGATTGATGAATCTCCTCGATGGCTTTGGGCACAAGGTAGAAAATTAGAAGCAATTGACATAATTGATAAAGCTATTAGAATTAATCACAAAGGAAATTTAGTAGATCGGGAAGAAATACTTTCAGCTCTAAATCCCTCGGATACACAAAGTCCAAATCACATTTTACAAATTCGAAAACAAAATGATCGCTCTTATGGAATTTGGGATTTATTTAAAACGAGAAATTTAAGATTAAAATCTTTAAATATTTGTATTGGCTGGTGAGTAAAGTAATTTATTCATTTCTAATTATGTTAGAAGGAGCAATGTCTTGTAACTTTAGGACTTCCTCTTCGAAACACCACGTTAGTCTAAGTTGTATGATTGAGCTATATAAAATACAAAGACCTAACTATTACAAAAGCAAGAAAAGTGCTTTGCGTTACTTCCATAACCTATAGTTTGTCTCACCTCAATTAATAAAGCTATCTAGTGCGAAGCACTGACAAAAATTGTTTATAATATATGTGTGCAGTTCGATAGATTCTCTATCGATCTAGAATTCAATATTTAAAAAATCAAGTTCATTTAAAAAATATATTTTATTAAAATAAGAATCGTAAAATAATAAATAAGATTCAGATTAATTATAAATTATTATTATTAGAGGTTCCACTCAAAACGAGATGTTGAAACACAAACCATTGAAAGCAAAAAAGAGCTAACAATTAAATTAATGTCCTGCGTTGAAAATATCAGCTTCGAGTAATTTGCTGTAAATAAGGGAAAAAAATCGCAGCAAAATTCTATATATATATATTTTTATTAATGTAAAATATGGATTTCGAGAGAGGGTCTTTGTGTCGGCTGCGTTTGTGCTGCGGTTCGCGGCCGTTCTCGTCTTGTTGTATTTTCGGGGCGTAAAATCTTTGGATATGTTTTTACTGCTGGGACCGGTCGCGGGCCGTAGTTTCATTAATAGCTGGTACCGGGACTTCTTTCGATTTTTTTATATGTGATGTTATGTCTATTTTTTAATAGACTAAAATTGTAATAACCTTTCCTTAGAAGTTAGCTTTAACTCGGGGAAAGGAAACTTACCTTTGTATGTATGGTAATCAAAATTTTAAATAAATAAACACTAAATAAACAAACAACACCGGTGAACTTCTAATCTGAACACGGTGGAGTCAACATCGGTCTGACGATGTTACTTTGACTACTAAAGTAATTACCTTATCTGAATCAATATTGTCTAATTATTAAACTTATTGAATGATTGTTTAAGTTACATACCTAAACTCAGAACTCACTGAATTATAGGCTAACTTCTATTTTAAACGTAATTGTGTTAGTTTTTTAGCATTTATTAGTACCGGAAGAATAAAAACGGAACGCTATTTCATTTTTTTTTTTCAAGTTTTTTTTTTCCGAATTGAAAATCCTGGAATGTCTGCATGTCAACAGATAAGAATAGAAAATGGATTCTATATAATAGAACTAAATATCTTTCAGAATGCACAATTGATTTTTTTATCACAATAATAACTGAATGCATTATATTTTTAATACCATTTCATTCAATATTAGCTTTCGAATAGTTTACCTATTAAATTTTTTGATGAAAATAATACTAGGGAAAGCTATTACCAATGCTCAAACAATTCTTTTTTTTCCCCATTATCATTTTTAACAAAAAACTGTTTGTACCCTAAAGCTTTTTTTAAAAATGAAAACTCCTCTTTTTCAGATAACAGCACTTACTCTTAATTGTATTATGTTTTGTTGTTTTTGTTTATTTTTTCATATCTTTTTTGCCCATTTTATGGATCTACCCCTTTCAGTTTTACGACCAAATTTTACAATGCTTACTGTAAACATCTGTTACGGAAAATTTTATATTTCAAATAAATTATAACAATATTGCTGCCGACGCGCCGCACCGCTATTTTAATATTTGGGACCTAGCAATGCTGTTCGATATATCTGACATAATTTAAAGGAAATTTAAATTGTCAAAATTCAATGCTGTTAAGATACCTAGATGGGTTATAATTCCAAGAGCCTAATCACAATATATAAGTTAATAATACTAGTCTTGTACTTGTAAATTTTATAGCGAAACTATATAAATTACAATTACAAGACTAGTAATATTAACTTGTAGTTCATTTTGGAGTAGGTTTCTGATCATCTGAAACTTCTTGACTATAACTATGTGTTATGTACAAAGCGAATTATTATAAGATTTTATTTCAACAAAAATATTTATTTTATTTACCTGTTCGAACGCTAGGGCATCGAAATATTTATTTTCCTCTTTATTTGTAAACAGAAACTTTGGGTTGCAGTCTTACTGATATTGTTCGTTTAAATGACAATGGTATAAAAGAACGCGTAGACATAATAAAATGCAGAATAGGGATTTTGCTACGAAGTTCATACTTTTCTTTGGATTTTATATTCTGGACACTGTCTTCTCCGGAAGCCCACACACTCGCGTACTGTGGGTCTTCACAATGTGATCTAGGTTCTTCTCATTTCTGACAATCCTATAGGACATCTCAAATGCACGTTTTCGTTTGAATTCCATGTTCAGATATCTCCGACCCACACTGATTGGGAAAACAGAACTTTAACTGGACATCTCTTATTTCCAGACTAATATTTTGGATACAGAGACACATTTTAACCTTCTTAAAGCATGGGCGGGATTTCCTATTTGGATCTCAATTTTAATAAAATCAAGATCCAAATAAAAAATTCGAGCTGTTGCAAACCAGCCCCACGGCATGAGTTTTTGATACTAAAGAATCCTTACGGATAATGCAATAGCTTCACCTTGTCTGGGTAATGGAAAAAATGTCGTTTCTGAACCTGCCCTTAGTCGCCTTTCACGACCGGTATGGACTTGGATACTTTGGAAGTATTCCTTTTAGGTCCCCTATCCACAGGGGAAATATAATATTTTTCGTCTGAAACTTTTGGTATTGAACTCCTGACCACAAGTTCAGTATATCATTATTTGTTTTTATTATTGTTATATTGAAACTTACCTATGGTTACATTCGTATTTTCGTTTGGTTAAGGAAAATGGTAAAAACGTGTACTTCCCCAAGGCAAAAGTTATAAATAAATATTGAGTTTATTTTATGTTTTAAAAATATCTACCTTTTCAGTTGTAAACATTTCAACAACACAGGTATGAATATGCCTCTGCTTTATACTTAATAAGCCGGTAGAGTAACGAATTCATAACCTGGAGGCTGTATCAAATCCAAACATTATCATACAATTTACAAGTAATACAAATTTGACCCCTTTATAATAAAAGAACATACACTCGCAATTATTTTCTATTTGTAAATTTACTGAAGAGAGAAGTGTCGGGAGCGCGGTAGCGCTGCGCCCCACAAAGTGAATAAATCGTTCCTGAACATTCACTATTAAGCTAAATACTTGAAGACAGCTTTTATCTCAGTTTAAACCAGCATCAGCATGATTCGACTTATCAAAGTGGAATTCATCTGCCATGTTATTACTGAAGTTTATGCCTCCGTTTGGATTCGAACCAACATCCTCCTGATTAAGAATACACAATATATTCGGGCCTTGTGTCGCGTCCATAGAATACGACCTCTTACAAACATTGTTACGCCATTAAAATCTTTCCTAGCACTCACAATAAATTAAGCTAAATACTTGAAAACAGCTTTTAGCTCAATTTATACCATCATTAGTAGAACGTATCAAAGTGCATCTTAAAGCGGTGTTAATATAATTTTAATCTTCTGTTTCGACAATAATTCTCAATCTGTCATCATTACTGCTGATAAAATGAATTTTCATCAGAACACAAAATTTCATTTTTGAGAAAGCATTTTAAACGCAACATTTAAATATTTGTGGACACATAACTTTTCACCAGAAGTTTCAACTCAAAGTTTGACACATCTTTGTTATTTTAATTTGAAAATTTTCACACCCAGATCCTTTTGTAGTTTACCTGAGGTATTTTAGGATAGAATAATTTCTGAGCACGAAAATTTCGTTATACCCCAATTTTAAAGCTAAATAAAACTATCTCAAATTGTGAAAGATATTTTACTTTTTAGACAAACTTGAAAATTTTATCAAGATACTTGTTTATTTTATTTTTGAATAGGCACATTGGAAGGAGGTGTGCATCTGAAAGTATTTCTTCTGAAAAATTAATGTAACTGATTTGAACATCATCAGTATCGTTATCTATCCAGCCATGATCGTAATGGGTCTAATAGTTTTAGGTCTACGATTTTTATTTAAATATTTGGGCTTTAATTTAAAGAAGTTCTATTTAAAATATTTTATTTCGCAGGTTCGCTAACAGCCTCGGCTACTACGGCTTATCATTAAGCACAGGAAAAATGACTGGAGACCCATATGTTCTGTTGTTCGTCATGGCTTTGGTTGAAATTCCAAGTTATGTTCTGGTTATTTTACTTCTTGATAAAACCGGGCGTCGATTTATTTTGAGTTCTTTGATGATTTTAGGAGGCACTGCCCTCCTGACGTCCGCTTTCATTCCGACAGGTTTGTTGTTATTGTTCAATAAAATATTATTTTTAACTGCAATGTAAGAAGTTGTTCTTAGAGGGACTTTATAGGTGAGTAGAAAGTTCTGTCTGCTTGGCGCCTTAGAGGCATGGCTGCAACACAAAACTGTCCTTCTCCGTTATGCCCACAAACATGCAAAAAGGTTTGATAAGGAGTTTTTTCATTTGGCATGTACAAGAAAAACACGCTTTGTCTTTGTACTGGTAATCCCGTATACTGGTAATCCCCAAAGTCACTCGCCTTAGTTTTAACGGCAAGATTCCTTATTTTTTCGTACCTTGGCGCGATTGATTCAAACTGCGTTTCTCAAAATAATTTAAAAAATTATCTTCGATAGTTTTAGAAAAATGATAAGTCTAAACCAAGTGCTGAAAATAAGTTTTTAATTCCTGCAGAACAACGTAGGTACTGACGATGGCTATGGAAACCATTAAGCTAGGCTGAGAATAAGTTTTTAATTCTTGCAGAACAACGTAGGTACTGACGATGTCTATGGAAACCATTAAGCTAGGCTGAGAATAAGTTTTCAATTCTTGCAGAACAACGTAGGTACTGACGATGTCTATGGAAACCATTAAGCTAGGCTGAGAATAAGTTTTCAATTCTTGCAGAACAACGTAGGTACTGACGATGTCTATGGAAACCATTAAGCTAGGCTGAGAATAAGTTTTCAATTCTTGCAGAACAACGTAGGTACTGACGATGTCTATGGAAACCATTAAGCTAGGCTGAGAATAAGTTTTCAATTCTTGCAGAACAACGTAGGTACTGACGATGTCTATGGAAACCATTAAGCTAGGCTGAGAATAAGTTTTCAATTCTTGCAGAACAACGTAGGTACTGACGATGTCTATGGAAACCATTAAGCTAGGCTGAGAATAAGTTTTCAATTCTTGCAGAACAACGTAGGTACTGACGATGTCTATGGAAACCATTAAGCTAGGCTGAGAATAAGTTTTCAATTCTTGCAGAACAACGTAGGTACTGACGATGTCTATGGAAACCATTAAGCTAGGCTGAGAATAAGTTTTCAATTCTTGCAGAACAACGTAGGTACTGACGATGTCTATGGAAACCATTAAGCTAGGCTGAGAATAAGTTTTCAATTCTTGCAGAACAACGTAGGTACTGACGATGTCTATGGAAACCATTAAGCTAGGCTGAGAATAAGTTTTCAATTCTTGCAGAACAACGTAGGTACTGACGATGTCTATGGAAACCATTAAGCTAGGCTGAGAATAAGTTTTCAATTCTTGCAGAACAACGTAGGTACTGAAGATGTCTATGGAAACCATTAGGCTAGGCTGAGAATAAGTTTTCAATTCTTGCAGAACAACGTAGGTACTGGCGATGTCTATGGAAACCATTAGGCTAGGCTGAGAATAAGTTTTCAATTCTTGCAGAACAACGTAGGTACTGACGATGTCTCTGGAAACCATTAGGCTAGGCTGAGAGTAAGTTTTCAATTCTTTCAGACAGCTTCTTCCTTATTTCATAGCACGTATCTTTGCATATATCTAAGGAAAACCAATACACCTGTGCTTATGGGGAGTCCACATATTACTTTATCTGCGAACACTCATAAGAACATTTGTATTTATTTTTCCTTGCATGTTGGAAAATTTTTGCTTATAGGATCACGCTGTCTAGGATCATCCTAACACTACAAATTCTGGTTAATTTTTGATTTATCTGCTCTCTTTCAGAACACTATTTCTTGTCTAATTACGTCCCCTATATTGTATTCTTTGGTAAATTCTGTATTGCTGGTTCGTTTGCAACCATCTACAATTATAGTGCAGAATTGTTTCCCACTGTATTAAGAAATACAGGGCTGGGAGTTGGAAGTATGTGTGCCAGACTAAGTGCAGCTTTAACTCCTCTCATAGGTCTAATGGTAAGATTACCTTAATGTAATAGTAATATTCATATTTAATTCCATGAGTGTCTGTTCCACGATAACTTTTCAGCCTTGTTTGATTTTGATAAAACTTGGTATGGATATTCATTACATTCATACAATTGACTGATTAGTTTTTGGGCCATAGGTCACCCCGGGCCGCATGGTGTTCCATTATTTGCTTAAGGTCTACATTTTACGGAACTGTTACCAGGGGCGTAGCGAGGGTGGAAACTGTGGGGGGGGGGGGGAAAGNACTGCATAAATTCATATAGGAATGAAATCAGTAAAATCTTTGTAGGTATGAATTATCACTGAATTTTATTGTGAAATTGGGGGGTCACCCCCACCCCTCGGAGATGAAAATGAAATGGAGATTTATTAGTTCCCATTTTCGTGGTATTTTTTAGATTTTTCATTCTGAATTTTCTCTTCCTATAAAAGTATAGTAATCCTGCAGAAAATTTGGAAATATTTTGGCCTAAAAAAACGTTTGACGGGAACCCGAAACCGAACATAGAGATCATATATGTCATTTCCTATTGGTTTTGGGTCATATTTTCATTTTTGATGTTTGGAAATATTTGGAGCCATGGGATCCAAAAAACCGATATGTCCCACGTTCCACGTATGGCGTACGTACGGAATCGTGTGCAGAGCTCTGGGACCAAACCGCTGGTCTGATCAATGGTAAAAAGCCCGACCCATATTTTTCTTTTTCTCGATATCGGCTCCAGGATCCCGAACAGTTTTTTTTGGGACCAGATCCCAAAATCCAAACCACATAACCAATTATGATTAAATTTGGTATGTACATTCACCTGAGTAATTTATTGGATATTTTTTGGTATTTTATAGTAATTTCGGTTTTGGGGCACCGACAGGGGCCATAAATGTAAAAACACAAAAATCGTCCCATTTTGACATTATTTGGTACCTATATTGATTCACCCGAGAATTGGATAATTTTTGATATTTTGTAGAAAACATAAAATTTGTCTGATTTTGATAAAATTTGGTGTGTACACTGTACAGTCACCGAAGTATTTACCTATTATATTTGACAATTTTTGTAGGAATTTTAGTTTTACGGCCCCGGTAGGGGCCCACAAATGAAAAAACATAACAGTCACCCAAGTATTATATTTGACAATTATTGTTATTTTTTTAGAAATTTGAAATTTGCGCCCCTGAAAACTGCCACTCCAGGTTCCAACCTACTCAGCCACTGTCTTGTATAATTCTGAGAATAAAAAAACTCTGCTAATGACACATGAGTATATTTTTTAAAATAATACTATCACTAAAGAGCAGTGTCTAAAGCGGAAGGCTGCTAAATCTTTTTAAAATGATACTATCACTACAGAGCATAGTCCGCAGCCGAATCGACAGATTCAACGGCAGATTTGAATTCTGTGGTGTTTTAAGAGCAAAAATTGTTCAACGATTTCATGGACGTTAATTTCGTCAACCCTATCATTCGAAGAATATAGCATCATCAATGCATTCAAACGATCATCTCCCATTGTTATTCGCAAATGATTTAAAACTAATTTGAATTTACTAAATGACCGTTCACAAGATGCTGACGTTACAGGAACTGATTAA
>CM022885.1:29258676-29276129 GCA_012654025.1 Pachypsylla venusta | reverse complement strand
AAAAAAAAAAAAAAAAAAAAAAAAAAAAAAAAAAAAAAAAAAAAAAAAAAAAAAAAAAAAAAAAAAAAATGTAGATAGTTATGTAAATAAATATGTATAATTGTATATAATTAATGTAAAAAAGAACATTGTTAATATTCATATAATATAGGTGTGACATCACCCCCACCTATACCATACTGATTCTTCCTCGTACATCTTATTATTTTGATTTTAAGAGATCAACAATCAGTTATGTTGAGAATGTCGTAATAGACGAAAGCGCTCCGTAACTCTATAAAAATTTTTAGTAGTTGATACACAAATTATTTTTGAAATATTATTTCATTATGACTACTAACTTCCTTATTCAATTAAATAAATTAAACTTTTATATTTTATTAGATAAAGGAAGAGAAAATCTAAATGGTACAGGGTGCCGCACCATTTATTTGGTATGTTTTTAGGATACATACGAGTAGTGTTAATTTTTTTTTTTTGCAATTTCGAAATACCTCTTTTTCGATTTCTTCAGATTTTTTTCAGTTTTTCGAAATAAAATTTCGAAAATCGTGAATAATCATTCTTGTTTATTTTAGAGTAAATAATCTTATGAACCGGTTTCGAGATACAGTTTAAAGATTATTATTTTTTTAAAAAAAGAATCCACTTTTAGTCATCTTTTGAGCACATACCTATTGCCTCTGATTAAAACAGATTTCAGTTCTTCCTTCAAACAGACTTCTGTTCGCTCCGTTTGGATTGTTATTCTACTTAGTTTTATTATCACTTCATACTCCCCCCACCTGGTGCATACCAAGTGTCTGAAATACGTCTTACATATCATCAAAGTGTGGGGATTTCATTTACATTATGATTCATTGAAAAGTAGGACTTAACCATTATGCAATAATAATGATAATACACTTTACAGTAGATTAATTCCTAACCTTATACACATAGAAATTTAGTATGTTACACCTCCTCCCATTCTAAAACAATAAATGTCAAAATGTTACATTATGGTAAATTCTATTTCATGACGCTCGCACAGTATTTTGTAATGTTTCAAATTGAATAGGTGCAGAGGAAGATTAGCTCTACTCCGTATTCTAAATACCGGTGTCCTTAACTTCCTTCTTCATTTTTCAAAGATTATATTCTACTTTGTTGAAGTAGGTTTTTGGCTGTCAACATTAAAGATTATTTTGGCCTGTTTTGAGATGTTTTCACTCAAAAACAAGAATTTTTTTTTTTCTAATTCTCAAAAACAAGAATTATAACTAATTCGTGTATATAACATAATGCAGTACTTGGATCTTTGCCGGGTGCACTAACTAAATTCTAATAAAGAAGTGAAAATCAGGCGAATGTATGCTTCAGGGTATTGCTCAAAAGTCACTGCGAGCCTTGTGCCGACAGAAAATAGTGACCTCCCTTTATTAGGGCTCATCTATCTCTATGCATTCGCAGTTATAATATAAGCAAGTTATGTCGTAAATTTAGATTTCTTATAGTGTGAGATATCCTATTTTAAAAGCAAATGTGATTACAAAGTATTATCTTCTTGATTTTTTTAAATTTCAAAGCAGTCTGTATGCAACTCTTTAGAGTGAGGTAATATCGATAGCTATTTTCATCTTTTTAGGTCATCATTGTTTTGCTAAATGCATAAGATCTCATTCTCATAGCAGTAGACAAGAGTTCTTTGCTCTACCTTTACCGTTTCTTTTCTTGTGTAAAAACTCACTCTGTAAACATTCCATTGTTTTCCTTTTTTAAAATAGAACACATTGTTTTGTTGAGTAGGCTATTATCTTTGAGGTATTTTTGAAAAGGAAAATTTAGCTTTCAAGTATAAAACACTTTTGAGTAGGACGCATATATTAAAGTGATGTTAAAAAAAACTTGATCGCTTAAAGTTTTTGTCTGAGAAAATCTAGTGTGTTAATTTTTCTTCTTTATGCATCTCTTCTTTATGAGAATTTACTTCATCACCTCTTCAATGGAGAAGAATTTTTACTGAAATAGTACTTGACAGCTCAAATGAGTATTAGTTAGTACTAAGTTTTCACACTACAACACGTTAAAAACAAAAATTCGGATGTGCATTTGGCTGTTTCGCAATTCTAACCCTAGACTGCTGGACATGAGTCATTTTGACGCATAGGTGTGATTGGTTCTATTCCCCCCCCTTTTTTTTTCGATCCCGTTGAGACTCCATGTATTCCTCGCACATTCAGTTTCAAGTGAGATGTTGAATTGAGCACATCCGTAGTTGTTTATTTGTTTTTCTAAAGTAATTTTTCGTAAAACTTAGCAGGTCAATGTGACGCATTTGCAGCAATAACATTTGTTTCCTGGTGAGTCATTTTGACGTTTTATAGGGGGGGTCATGAAATTTGAACTGGCTTGATTACTTTTTCGGTACCTATTTGTTACACTTAAACCGATAAATCCAATCATTTTCTTTTAAATAAAAACAATAGTATTTTTTCTCAACTTAAAAAAATCGTGCTGGCTTTTACCGGTCCCACCCAGAAGGGGTGAGGTTAATGTGAGTAGTTGGTATGGTACGGCCAACACCATGAGGGTAAAAAACTCATCTTATATAACCTTTAAACCAAATGAAACCAACCAACCGAAAAATCCTGGAAAAATTAGTGGTGAGTCAAAATGACGAATGTCATTTTGACTATAACGTACAAAAAAAGTACTCCAGCAATCTAGGGCTAAAGGTGTCACCCAAATGTACAGTCAGGAATAGCCGTCCACCCGTTACAGGTTTCTATTAAAGGTGCCGGTAAAACTAGACCAATTCAAAAAAAATATCGAATGTCGGTCGGGATACGAATCAATTTTTTTTATCATTATTTTCTATAAAATTAAAATCTAGCAAAAACATTAGAAAATATATTTGCACCCAAAAATATAATTTCAGTGTAATTTAAGGAATTTCCATCAGTTTTCATGTCACATAAATATGCAGACGATTTCAATAAATGAAATTTAATTTTTTATTGTTTTCATGGGGTGAATATCATCACTTTCTATAAAATTGAAATATCTATCTGCAAGCAAATCTTTCAAATCTTTATTTTTATTATGGTTGACGTTGCCGCTGATTAAATACGAATCAAAATTTCGTTTGAAAGTGTTATGATAAAAAAATTTGTGTGTCCACATGATAATTTCATAATTGATCAAAAATAATATATTGCAATTAATACCCTACCTATTGAATACAATCAATAAATTAAAATTATTTTAAACATTTATTAAAACACGAATGTCGGTCGGGATATATTTGAGTTCTTTATAATAACAAACAATACAGTTAATGTTTTCACATATTATTGACAAAAAAAAGGAAAAAAAATATTTGCTTTAAAAAAATCTCTTATAAAATATATAATATAAAACAAAGCGATTTAAAAGAATAATAAATAAATAGTTTAAGACTTCGAAGGACCAGCCCTCTTGGCCCCATTACTTAAATAAATATATAACAAATCAATAATAATAAATAATAGTAGTTTAATACATAAACTGGGCGTCAATATTATAACAATAGTGATCTTGTTAGACCTGTGTAGTGAGGAAACGGCCATTGCATAAATACGAGTATTGTGCGTGAATATCTTTTAAATTTTTTATGAAGATAACGATCAAAAGTTTCGAGTTCTATGGAAACAAACAGAAATATGTGTACTTAACATTTAGATACAAAACTACAGTTGAAGCGAAATTAAACAAAAAGGCAGTGTTTTGTTTATCTCTATTTTAAATTTAAAGAATTGACTTGTGAATGTGATTGTAATGAGAATACCCTACCAGACCTATTTTTCATTGAACATACATTTTAAATTAATATGGTCCAAAAATTTCAAAATCTAATAGGTATATGCAAATAAAAAAAAAATGCAAAATTTGTTTCATTTACCAAGACTATCCTATTTTTTCAGGCTATGGTGCAAAAAGCTCGCCACCGTGATGAAATTTAAAAAATCCTTTACATTTAGTATATTGAATGAAGGTTGAAAATTACTATATCTTCACTTGACTAAAAAAAAAAAAATTTTAATCAAGTGAAGATATAGTAATTTTCAACCTTCATTATGGTTTTACTTGACATAGTATCCCAATTTAACCAACTTATTTAGTATATTTTTAACATTGACATTTGATAGATAGTGGCAATAAATGTAAAAGTATTAATTGCATTTTCCCAATGATAATCATTTGGATGCCCACTTTTAATTTATATTTTTGTTTTCCTAAAAGTTACACGACGTGTATCTTTCTTTCTTTCAAAGATATTGAAAAGGGTAGTATAAGCCTAATAAAAAATATAAAATTTAAATCGTAAAAATTTTAAATTTTTATGTACTTTACATTTTCCTAACAAACACAAGCATCCGGTTTATGGCCTATTTTTAGGTTTTTCTTGACGCTCGTCAAATGACGCGACAAATTTCTACGACATTTAATTAGCACTTTTATGAAACTTCTTCTACTTCTATGAAACGTAAACATAATGGCAGAAGTAATAAAATTAAATAAATATGAACAACAAAGAACCAATATTATATTCAACAAAAACCCACATAAGAATAAAAACTCTCTTCTCTGACCAATACAAGAATATGAACCAAATAGTAGATCAATTTTGTATTGAGTTAATAAGCAGTTAAAACCAAATACTAAATAACAATATTTTTTAACGCTCCCAGAACACAGTTTGTCTTTACGACCTAAAATTTTAACACAATGTAATTATTTCTGCATTTTATAATTAGAACACGCCAAAATTATAAATATGACATGATAATATAAGGCCAAGTAAATTACACGAGTCTTTAGAGCCCGTTCCCTATTGTCGGACTTAATAATGTAATTCACAATTTTACAGGTTTCTAAACGAAGCACAGAATTTCCCTGATAGACATAAGTGAACCCTGATATACTATTTCTGCTTTCGCTATGGTTATTATAGTTGTTAGGTTCAATGTTTAGTTGCACAGAAGGTTATCCCTAGTCTATTTGAAAACTCCTTTGGCTATTCCCTCAAATTATATTACCGTATCACCCAGACATACTTAAAGCGGCGGCTTCCACGCATCCGCAAGCATGCTCACGTAAAATATTTTGTAATAATCGGTGTATTCTAAATTGTCCGGCTACGCAAGGGTAAAGGTGTCACCCAAATACGTCTGTAGAATTCCACAGAATATTTCTTTACGAGTTCCGTAAAAAAAAAAAAAAATTAACAAATATCGTCCTTCGTTTTGTTGTAGGTACTTAAGTATATAGTTTATTGAAATTTTGAAGTTATTAATTTTTAAAAAATATCTTCTAATTTTTCTAAACTTGGAGATGAAAAATTATCTGATTTTTTTTCTTTGAAAGAAACTAAAATAGTTTTATATAAAACTTCGGATTCGGACAATTTTATAGATATGTTCAAATGAGAAATTTTAATATTTGAGTTTATGAAAATTACAACTAAAGGTAATACAAATATTAAATGTAACTTGCGGACTAAATATACCTCGCATGCGGGCTACAGAATTTTTAATTTTATGTGCATTCGTCCGGATGCATGGAAGCCATAGATTAAGAATATTTCCTTCTGTGTTACTCTAATAATACATTTAATATCAATTCTCAAAGATTAATAGTTCTATCAAAATAAAGACTTTTGAAATGATTTTTAATATATGTTCAGAACGGGTCTGGAAGCCCGGAGGAGTGCCTGGCAACAAAAACATATGTTTTTTTTTTAAAAAAAAAATTAAACTAGCTTTTTTATTGGTCGTCATGGGTCCATGTTGGACGGTTGGAAATACGCAACAGAGGCATAGTCGTATAAACGTTCCCTAACCTTTCTAATTGGGTCAAAATTGATTATTCAAAGGGTTGCCAGGCACTCCTCCCTGGTTCCAGAACCGTTCAGAACTGGAGCTGTAATAAAAATGAACATAAACCGTGCATTCATAAAGTTCCCCTCTTAACTTTTGAACGGCTTAATCGGGAGATGGTTACACTTTCATCCGTTGAACGGATCAATATCGCTGTGAGTATTTTGTCATTTCTATCAATGAAATCAAAAGATTTCAAATTGAATTTCATTTCCGCTTCAATCTTTTAACGCCGTCTATATCACGCACAAGTACAGCATTCTCTTATAATATTCTTCTCATACTCGTATGATTCATTTGGAATAAAATAACATGGAATACTCTCTCGTGAAATAATGTACTAGTGGAAAACATGAATGAAAAGAATTTTACGACCGCGACTGCAAATTAGTATAGACTGCAAGTGAATACATTCTATATAAAAGTGTTTAGTGTTTAACTTATGCATTTCCAATAGAAATCAACATGATATTTTCTTTCTTTAACCTGTACATATCTTAATAGTTAATTTAAGAGGGTGACACTATCAAAATATTAAAAAAAAATTAACTGATCGTAAGACCTAAATCGTTTGTTCAATCTGGCTGGAAATTAGAGTTTGTATTTCTCGAGAAAAAAATATCCTGAAAAACATTATCACTTTCTTAAAATTATCTACTAGGAATTTATACAGGCAAAAAAAAAACGAAAATCCCATGTTAATTCCTATGGAGCCGTTAGAAGTTACATAACCTGTGCGCAAGTAGGTAATTGATGGGTCTTATCTAGTGCCGCGCTGTCGCACTACAGGTTTTGGTCATTTTCTTTAAACGACTCGATCGTGTTTTTATTTATTTGTTTCGTATATTTGAAATCTTGTATGTTACCTGTGTCGCTCAGTCACAAAGATGTGGTCGCGGACGCAACGAACCGAATTTTACCTTTAATTGATAGTTAAAGAAAAGTCATATAATTTGATACAAAGGGACTCCTTATTTTTAATTTTAAATGAACCATTCCAAAACTAAGTCATCTATAAAAAATTTGAGGTGAAACTTATTTTGAAATGGAGTAATCTTTTTGATTTTTCGTTTTCAATAATTGGAGGATATTGGACAAAGAATTAATAGTAGAAACGATAAAAATTACTACCTACCTAACATACAGACTAGTTCAGCTATCAATTTCATTTGAAATAATAATGAACAATATTTAACACTCAAAATAACATTTCAAAAATAATACAACACGGTGAAATTCACTTTAAAGCTATCCCACTAGAAATAATAAAAATAAAATTTATATCAAAATGCCAGCATTTTGAACGTTAATAAAAAAATTCTATGAAATAATATTGTGCTATCTTTGCATTATGAAATGACTTCTTTAAACAGTTTTTATGAACATTTATTTTACTTAAAAAAAAGAGTGTCAATCCTAACATCGTTCAGCAGACGCAACTCAACTGACGTCAACATTTACAAAATTATCATACCATCAATGTGAACTTGAGCAATATAATTGAAAAAATTTAAAATAATCTTCTTGCATGATGGTTCAAACCAACCTATGTGCAATAAGTGCTGAAACTTTATCAGAACTACAGTAGGAACTCGATTTGCAAGATAAATTCAACAAAGATAGTCTCTCATATTTTTTGTGCCCCAGTGAGTTTGAAGAATGTTCAAACTCATCGGGTGGTCGTTTTTCGGAAGTGACTACACGCTACTGCGAGCGACTGATTCAAATGGATTTAGCTAGATTGAACCTCGTCCACTGTAAGCTATAACATATATTCACAGTAATCAAAGAAAGTTCTTAAACCGCATTCAATACGTTATTGACTAGAAACTAACATGTGTATCTTTGTGTTCTCCTCATGTAAAACGATTGATCACAGCATCTTTACGAGAGTGTTCATCTTTTTTTCTATTTGGTGTTTTGATAATTTTTGATCTTCAGTTAAGATTTTCTTTAAATTCTTCTGCTATCAATGATAAAAAATTCAAATTAAAAAAAAATGTTTACGGATTCTTTTAAAATTGAAATAGGGTACACAATGAGTACTTCCATATTGAATAAAGATAGAGCCAGGTTGAACAATTGAATTGTTCTAGCGGTGTTTCTCACAAAATAAACTATTCTTCCCAAATCTGGTTTTCGGATTTAAAAAAAATGTGGATATGATTTCGAAAAAATGATTGGTCCATGACTGGACTTGTAATGGAATACGTTCCAGATCGCCCCAGAGCGTAGAACGCGCCATCGTTACACTAGATAATTTATTCGATTAATTCACTAAACAAGAACATTAGAAATGACCCTCTGCACCCTACAAAACGTTTTAAGCTAAGAACACATTTTTAACACGTGACGTGTTAACGCGTGTCAACACGACACGTCAGATATGTCGGACACATATCTGTGTTGCAAAATGTGTGTATACTTTTAATGTTTTTAAACTGGTGAAGTACTGTCATTCGGTTAGTATGTCAGCTTATAATATAATGAAGCACCTACAAGAAGATATGGAATGGATGGATGAAGAAGAGGAAAACGAACGTAGACACGAATTTGGTGAATATCATGCTCTGTGGCCCGAAATCAGCAATGATGATGACAGGTGTAAAATGTATATTTAAACCTATTATAAATATTTATGAATACGTAAAAAAACGCGCGGCGCTGGTGAATATAGGTTATAAGCCTGGTCCTGATGCTTTAACACTCTGACGAAAATCTGACCACGTTAGACATGTTAAAGCGTGTTGTCGGTCTCTGACGACGCATCACAATAATATGTATAGATCTACTTAAAATAACGGAATAGATATTTCTATGACACGTGTTAATGCGTGTTAACACGTCACGTGTTAAAAATGTGTTCTTAGCTTTACAGTGATTAATTTAATTCTTATAAATTAATTTATTTTCAATTTTATTTTACAAAGAACGTATGTTTGATCACAGATAAGATTATTTTAGTAGGGGCTATAGCTCACTCGTGTGATGACATATTTCTACTGTTACCTCTTGTCATGTGGGCATTTGTTTACTAGTTGATGCTATTGGCGATACAGGAGAATATCTTTCAAATCTCTGTGTTATTGATGAGATTTCCCTGGAACACAAGAAAACATAGACATAAATAATAATTAACAAACAATTGTTGAAGATATTAAAAAAGCGACAGTATCAATTCAGAGATTAATTAGTTAAATTAAAAATATGAAATTGAAGGCTAAAATTAAAATTTATATCTGTACATCGTTTTATCATAGCTCTGGTCCGTTGACAGTCCACTTAAATTTTTAACTAATTGAACCCTGGATGGCCATAAAAAGTATATATGTAATGCACATAATTATTTATCCAAAAATTATGGACCTTTTCTTAATATTTAAGAAATAAGGAGAAAGTTTAGACCTCACTCCTGGATCTCCGTTCCTTAAATTTTTCTTCCTGCAATTGGAAGAAAAGAACTAAATATTTTACCGTCGATTTTTTTTGTCTTTAGAAACTAGCAGGATTAATTTGTTTAGAAAAATTGTTGAATTATTAAGCAAGTTTTACCGCTACCACCATCTTCAGAAGTTCATCTTACACTCCAATAATACTAATTTGTCACGTAAAATCCCAAATTTTCAGCTATTTTAGGATGATTCAATTTTTGAAGGTTTGCTAATGATTTATTTTAGTCTGTATAGGTACTATATACTGAATAATTTATTTATAGTACGAACCAATTGAAAGTTGTAGCTTGAAAATAAAATTTCATGAAACTATCATAGCTTTAAGCTGTAATTTACGAGTAATTTCAGAAGAAAACTCGATCGCGGACCCGTTTAAAGAGTAGAATTTCTTTATTTTAAGAAATTTGGAAGGCACGCTCTTCGGTTTAGCAGTCACAATTCCTTGCCACTACACCAGGAACCTATACATACGAGTATAGATAGGTTAAACCTATTCATAAGGTAAATATTTAAAAGAATAATAAATAAAATTGAAAATGTGTAGAGTTTATTTATTCTATTTTCTACAGTATCAGTGAACTTATAATCTTTTTGAATTACAATTTCATGTTTAAATTCAACCCAATATTCCACCCAAGGCGCTAAATGTTTCTAGGATTATACCACACGTTTAGTGTTTCACTATGACATTATTCGTATGTTCCATCCAAGGTCTGAAATGTTTCTGGAATGTACCACAGTTCAGTGTTACACTATACTATATTATGTTTCACTCTGGGTGAGAAATGTTTTTGGAATATATCACATGTTCAGCTTTATATAATATTGTGTTGTATTTTCTTTCGAATGAATTGAAAGTTTTTCATAATGTATTTGTATTAGATATGAATTATTAAACGCGAAACATGCAATGTATGTTTCATGAAAGTTACATGAATGTGGATAAAGTATCTTTCTACGCTAACCTCAACATACTGTAATAACTTCACAATACAAATTATAATCACACAAGTTAACTTTATTTAAATTAAAATTGCAATTATTCTGAAAAGGTAAGAGCATAATACTGCATGGGAGGTTTCATTGGATTAAAAGTATCATGGGGTATTCCTTGTTGCCCTCATTCAGTTTTCTACATTATAAATGGAGGTTTAGTGTCCCCAAAGGACTCATGGATTGTTAAAAGGATACTAAGATATTATATTGCATTTGCGATACCTAACAAACCGTGTAGTATGCAAGATCCTAGTGGTTTAAATAACATTCGGTCAAAAGAAAAAGAGCTCCATTCTCTAAAAAACACATAATAGAATCGGTATGTGCAAAAACGTCGTGAATCTCGTATTTTACTAAAATGATGTTTTGATGAAACTTGATTCTCTGTGTGTAAATACACAATCTTTTGCAAAAAAAAAAAAAATCATGATAATGTTCTTTTTTTATATTAACGTCATCATGTATTTAACTAAAATAATGTTCTGATGAAAATTGATTCTCTGTGTGTAGATACACAATTCTATGCAAAAAACACATCATGATCATGTTTTTTTCCTATAGTAACGTTATAAATCACGGATTTTACAAAAATGATATTCTGATGAAAATTGATTCTCTGTGTGTAAATACACAATTCTATGAAAAAAAAACAAAAAAACATCGCGATCATGTTCTTTTCCTATAGTAACGTCATAAATCACCTATTTTATTAAAATGATGTTTTGATGAAAATTGATTCTCTGTATGTAAATACACAATCTTTTGCCAAAAAAAAAAAAACAAAAACAAAAAACATCATGATCATTTTCTTTTCCTATAAATCACGTATTTTACTAAAATGATATTCTGATGAAAATTGATTCCCTGTGTGCAAATATACAATTCTATCCAAAAAACACATCAAGATCATGTTCTTTTCGTATAGTAACTTAAATCTAACATTTTCGTTCCTTGTAAAAACGTCATAAGTCCATGTAAATCATTTTGAGCTATTTTATTGAATTTTTGATTACATAATAATAATAAAAAGAAACATTCCATAACTTGAATGGCATTTTTTACGTACTAGCATTAATAATTTCGTCTTCTTTCAAATATATTGTATTCCTTCAAATATATTAGGTATTCTATTTTCTCTGTTAGCCCAAAAATAAATAGGACAGTTTTAAGAAAATTGAGTGAAACACTGGATGTATTATTGTTTAGGATAAGGGTAAGACAAATCTAAAAAAAGATGGGAATTGACCTCCTCTCCCAAATCCATAGGCTGCGACCTAAAAAAATCAGAATTTCGTTTTCGAGTTTTGCATGATTTTCTGTTCATACAATAATATCAAATGAAGCAGGCGGAGTCTGCATCTGCAAGCATATTTGAAACATTTATTCTTGGAGGCTAATTGATATAATGCGATAATTTGTACGCACAACTAGAAAAATGTTAACAGTCAAACAATCCTTACATATTTTCTTGTTTTTGATTTTATTCGCTTGTTGTCCGGCTGCATTCGCAAGACAAGACTCTATGTCAAAGTTTTTTTATCGTAGACAGAAAAACGTTCGTAATGGTAACACTCCAATTGATAAATATGCGCCTCATGACATTGAAGTGTTGGCTTCCTTGCTCTTTTGCAAAATCAGCTCAGGTAGCCTCGGACTGTCAGGGCGTCATTCTCAAATAACTTTTCAAAATCTCAATTCTCATTTACTTCCCTTGAGAACGTGCAACTCTCATATTAAATTGCAATAATTTAACTTCCGATAAAGTATTCAGGGAAGCAAATTATTTATAAAATGTTGTTTTAATTTAGGTTATCTTGATTTTATTATTCTTTACCAACGCGACTATAAATTCCGTTGCACTTTGCACTAGATATTTGCAATGCTTTGTACGTTTAAAAAATATGAAGTCGTTAGAATACCAAAGCGACTTTAGTATAGTTATAAAATTTCTTCTCTTGAAAATCATGGTAGGGAAGAAGTGATTTAAGTAACAGTGTTGAAACGGTGAACAAATAAGAAGTATACCCCGAAAAATGTCACTGCGTGCTATAAAAATTCTCCGCCAAGTCATCACCCCAAAAAAGATATGAAATCTGTTTTGGGCCCCACTCTTCCTACTCCGAAATACCTAATAAGTTTAAATGCCGACCCCACCCCAACCGATTTCAGAATTTTAGTCTGATTTCATCACTCTCTTCACCAACATGCAATCTTGATGGGGTACCTCGGTTAGTTTAACTTTAGCAGTTCACAAATTTGTTATGTTTAATAATGATCAGAGGTACCCCACCAAGACTGCGTATTGGTGAAGAGAGTGAGGAAATCAGACTAAAATTCTGAAATCATTTGGGGTGGGTTAGTAGTGGATCGAAGTAAGGAAGATTGGATAGCGGGGCCCAAAATAGATTTCATATCTTTTTTGGTGTGATGACTTGGCGGGGAATTTTTATAGCATGCAGTGAATATTTGGGGGGATCTCATAACTTTTTGTAGTCACAAAATATGTATTTATATAATGGTAAAAGGACAGAGATCTTACATAAGAATCATATCTGAATTATTATCATCTATCATTTCAAACTATACCCCAGACAACGTCCGGTGGAGAAAAAAAGTTCCAACCGGTCATTTCCTTGTGAGCGCTGGACGTTTTCCGGCCTGTACTTTCAGATTTGCAAAAGAATTTTTTTCAAATTCTTTCAATAATATACACAGTTATCAGTCAATTTCAAATGTACCTCAGGTACCTATGGCGGCGCCTGACGGCGGAACCAAATTCCACTCAATGATTTCCTTAAGGGTGCTCTGCATTTTCTGGTGTGAACTTTCAGATTCACGAAAGATTTTTTTAGTCAAAATTGATGAAAATCAAGCTTAATCAATGTATTCGGCCCAACCCAGGCTGGGTGAGGTCAATGTGGGTAGCTGGTTTGCAAGTTTCCAGGGAATGGAGGGTAAAACCCCCGTCTTGAATGACAAAAAGATTAAAGAGACGTTAAACCATAAATAATTGAATGTTAAAATAATATTACATTATGTATCACGGCGAGGAAATCTTAACTAAAAAAAAAATAAGTATGAACTTGTTAACAATTTATTTGTCTTATATAACACCCTGTATATGAGAGAAATTACATTCTGTATATTTTCGGTACTAATAACTTTGCTTGATTTGGTGATTAAAATGACACCTCATACGTCCATATCGGTTTATTGGTTCGGAAAATATATAACATGTCTATCAAATAAATACCCCAATTTTGAGGGTTTTTCAAAATTTGGGGCTGAAAGACTTATATAAAGAAAAAAAAAATGAGCTATAGCTCATCAAAATCGGTCCAGTAGTTTTGGCTGTAGGTGCGTCAACATCAAAGAAGAAGAAGAGACAGGCGATGAGAAAAAGTGTACTTTTCAGAATCCCAGATCTTCGATTTGACTTAATGGATTTTGTTGAAACTTTATACTCTTCGTCTCTGAGTTTGCCCCATATGTAGCAAACAATCATTTTTATCCTGAGGTGTGTAGTTTTTCTTCCAGAAGTAGCTGAAATCGGCAATGTAAGCTGTGACGTATAATTTACTCTTGGTAGCTACCGCTTCTTTGGACATGGCGGGGCGGAGCGCTACCGCACTCCTTAATACAAGGTAAGCCATTTTAAAAAGGGCCATCAATGATCTTGGATCCTGTTAGAGAAAGGAAAAAAACTATGTCCAAAGTTTCGTGATATCAAGGAGGACGTAGACATTATCGACCTCAATTTCTACATACAATCGACTAATCACTTATTTTTTCAATTTGTAAAATTTCACAGTTATCGAAAGTAATGTCATTTTTAACTAGACTACTAGACATTCATGTGTGGCATAACGTAAAAAGCAACTCAGGAATATCTTGATTTGTGATACATTTTTTTGCGTTAACGCATAATTATATTGTATTGTTTGACATGGTTCTGGGGCCTATGTTAAATTAATAGTATCGTCAGAGCCATTATTAGCTATGGTCTCACTCAATTGGCACTATTACCTATATGAAAGAAGTCGCATCTGGGTGTTAATGTGATGAGCATGGGAGAATTCTGGGATCTATTTGGATGCTCCTTATTCTACTTTTGTGCAAAATACATAAACTATGGACCACATATTTATGCTACCTGAATAGAACTGAAGAGTCATTTTACACTGAAAGTTATACATTCAAATACATTCCAGTGGGGTCGGATTTTGAATCTATGCCCTATTGTTTACAAGTAAGAGCGTTTTACCACTACACTACCAACTAATAGATAGTATCTGCGACAGCGACCAACTAGACATCATCAATAATCTCGTGACACTAATTTCCTTATTTATATTCATTGAAACTTCGGCTTTTCTTTCTTTTCCTACATTTTCCATTTTACCCGTAAAATAATTTATGTTTTTATTTCAAAGTAGATTAAAGCTAGTTAGAAAAAAATGTAATCTAGATCAGTGGTTCTTAATTTCTTTTCCTCTATCGCCTCCCTTTTTACTGTTTTTACGCGTAGAAAAATAATCCTAAAAGACCTGAGCTGTTAAAGTAAATAGCTGAAAGAAAACATGGATACGACAATAGATCAATATCAAGGTCTGAAAAATAACATGGATAAGACAATAGATCAATGTCAAAGATTGAAAGATAACATGGATAAGAAAATAGATCAATGTCAAAGACTGAAAGATAACATGGATAAGACAATAGATCAATGTCAAGGTCTGAAAGATAACATGGATAAGAAAATAGATCAATGTCAAAGACTGAAAGATAACATGGATAAGACAATAGATCAATGCCAAGGACTGAAAGATAACATGGATAAGACAATAAATCAATGTCAAGGACTGAAAGATAACATGGATAAGATAATAGATCAATGTCAAGGACGGAAAGATAACATGGATAAGAAAATAGATCAATGTCAAGGACTGAAAGATAACATGGATAAGAATCTAGATCAATGTCGAGGACTGACAGATAACATGGATAAGATAATAGATCAATGTCAACAACTGAAAGATAACATGGATAAGATAATAGATCAATGTCACTGACTAAAAGATAACATGGATAAGAATCTAGATCAATGTCAAGGTCTGAAAGATAACATAGATAAAACTCTAGGTCAATGTCGAGGACTGAAAAATAACTACATTTGAGACTGAAAGACGAGATAAACCTGAATGGACAAAGACAACTACTGCAGATCGATGGAATTTGAAGAAACCTTTAGCAGCATATTGACAATGGTTGAGAATGATGACGATAACTGTAAGATCATCATCATTTGAGGAAATATGAAATATCTTTTTAATTTCCCTGAAACTAAATTTTCTCAGGCCAAATTAATAATGTATACACAAAGCTGATTGGATTCTCGGAATTTCATATTTCCAACAAATAAATGAAAATTGCGCTTACCCAACATATGAAAAATACAAATTTAATATAAAATACACAATTGTAATTAATTGCGATGCACATTGCAGATAACTATTAAAAAATTAATGTTATTTTGCACTTAATATTCAGAAGTGATACCGGAGGCGTCAAATTCTGCTTGATTATTTTTTTATGAAACGAAACATGGCGAATTTACTGGCGATGTTACAGCGAAATTTTAAATCTCAATAGTTGCACTTTTTTGATAAAAATTAAAGTTCTCCAGCAATATAAAAATGATGAAATCTAGAGATTAAACTGCCATTATGATCGCCAAACTTCATGATGGTGTAGGAAGAAGAAGAAGAAATGAAAATGTATACTCATTCTTTTGATTTCACATTAATAATTTACAGGTCAAAAGGATATATATAAGTTATAGGTGCGAATCTGCTGACTCTCCCTTTTTGTGCTGAGGTGAGGCAGATCGTCAATCGTCAGTCTTAATTCTGTATCGCACAGAATTGTCTCACAAGATTCCCGGAATCAAATTATTATTTTAAACGTAAATAAATCGTTTCTTTTTAATTGAGTTTTTGTGTTGGTGTTTCTGTGAAAGTTTTCTTTTTAAAAAGCCATTTGGCCTTTAACAACTCATAACTTTTATATATTATTTTCATCTTATTTTATCTTTCAATTATTATCAGTGGCAGATTTGTACGAGTCAAAAACTGAAATTTACCTTTAGTGTCTAGTTAAAAAACCCTTCTAGGTAATTCAGAGAGCAATGGAAGCAGACTTATATGCTCGCTTCATCACCCTTTTTAAGGTCTGGAGGCAATTTTTTGAATAATCCTAATTTTTCTAAAAAAAAAAATCTTTTGCCGCATAAAGGCCTAATTTTACATTTTTCATTCAAATTACGATATTTTCTTTCTTTTCAGTGACCACTATTGCTGCTTCTCCTTGGTGTATTGTACAAGGTGGTCCATTTTAAATCACATCGTCTTAAAAGTCTCCAAAACTGTTACACACAACAAAAAAATTCTGTGACCAAAATGTCCTTCAATGTTATTTCCAGGTCACCTTTTATTTTTTAAAATATAAAGTCCTATTTGTTTTGTATATCTATAATATAAGCCTAATGGTGTGCCAAGCCATTCATGCTCTGAAATACTGAAAGAAAATAATTTTTCTTTTATTTTTACTTATTCTTTGATTCACACATGCTTATTTGGAGTAGAAAAAGTATCCTGACAGTGAAAGAAAGAAAAAAAATATCAAATTGAATGTAAACTTTGTTGGAAAATTCGTTTGTGTAAAAAAAAATTAGGTCGTCTTATTTAAGAAACGAAAGTTAGCCTTAAAATAACCTTCAGCTACCTTGACTGATATACAAAGGTCTCTACAATATGTCCCCCATGATATATCATCGTGAAATTTTGGTCGGAATATATTTGTATTCCCAACATTTTCATAGATATTTAGACTGCATTAAATTAAAATGCACCCCCTGTATTTCCTATACAGTAACGACACATATAGCGTCCCAAATCAGTTCCCCCTTTTTGCAGAGTATGAATCTTAGCCATTAGTCTATCAGAAATATCCTTTCTTAATGAAACATTCTATTCTATTATATCTATTTAAAAAGAAAGAAAACATTTTAAGTATTGCTCCTTGCACCTAAATGTTTTTTTTTTTT
>CM022885.1:29243197-29258666 GCA_012654025.1 Pachypsylla venusta | reverse complement strand
GGGGGGGGGGAAGCTTGGTGTTACATACTTAAAAGAAAATGTACTGATAACAATGTAACAAACAAATTAATTAATGCAATGGCTGTCTTGCAAAGAAAACTTTTCTCACATTTTTATAATCTCGAGTTCTATGTAAACATAAGAAGAAAAACATATGAACAGGCATGGATTATCATTGTTTCAAGTTTCAGAATATTTGTAAAATAATGTATGTGGGAGCGGTAGCAAGAAACAAAGGCCTTAATGGCGAAATATAGCTCGTAAAATGATTTCGTACTTGGTTCAGTCTGTACTCTATCTCTGTAGATCTGAAACAAAAGGGCGTCGATTTGCCCTTGAAATAACTCGAAACTATCGTAGGATTCATTTAAGCGGGCGTATTAGCGCACCATGAAATTTGATATTTCGTACTCGGTGATTATTGCAATCAATGCGTGCATACTAGAAGCTTGTTCGAATATTTTATTCCGTTTGGAAAGGAGAGAGCTCATTTTCTCCTTGTGCCATTGTGACGATAGGTGTAAGAGACATGTTTCCAAAAAAAAAAAAAAAAAAAAAAAAAAAATAGTTCTCTTCAAAAAATTAAATAATGAGAAACTTGAGACATGTTTCCCAAAGAAAAAAAATTTAAAAAAAAAAAAAATTGTTCTCTTGAAAAAATTAAATAATTGGAAACTTTAATCTATAATACTAATAAGGTGGCACCATGCAAACCACACACCAAGAACAAACGGACAAACACAATAGGTACACAACATAAAATTATTTCAATGTGATAGGTCTGATAGGTACTCGTCATTGGTACTGCAACAAAATTTAATAAGTTTGTACGTACGCGGTACAACAAATTTATCCGTATCTGTATTAATTTAAGTCAATCGACGAGAATTTAAACGTAAAAAAATCTTTCCTTCACAGAAGATTTTTAAGTATGATATTTATAATCGGTACACAGGTATATGGATTGTACCAAATTGATACCATTTTATATATACTACTAGCTGTTTCGCCCATGCTTCGCTACGGTCTATAGCTTGGCGCCTTAGAGGCATGGCCGATCCCGTGCTTTTGATTTCCCTTTGAAAAATCGGAAGCTAATAGTCTATGATTTCCCTTACAAAAATCGGAAAAACGGCCATAACTTGAGAACAATTGGACCATTTTTTGCAAACTATGTTCCAAATTAAGGCTTGAAAGGCCACCTAAAACTTTCTCGCTTTGAGTTGATATGTTGTCGCGACAGAATTTAAGATATCGGACCATGACCGGCTAAATTCCGTCAAAAATCGGAAAATCGGCCGTAACTCGAAAACGGTTCAACATTTTTTTTATTCTGATATTTTTTCCAGTGTTTAGGCCTATGGTTTTGGGGGGGTCTATTCTCATCAATTTTTCGATATCTGTTACCGTTTTGACTAAACAATTAGTGATACATACACACATTAACTCGTATATTAACGTTACATTGAGTTTTATTATTATAGATTATCATAATTATATTGCAGTGATTGACATTGATTTGGGTGACGTATCAGTTATTAGCGCCATGAAATGGATTGCATTTCAATGGCCTACTCGTATGTGATTTCTAGCACTATGGTATACTATGGTAAAGTTCGATCATGACAAATGATTGCCTTTGAGGGCGGTAACAAAACTTTTCACTTTGTTACTGATAATTTCATATAAAGATTGTGTTTTTTCTGTCCTAAAAGAATTTCATAGTTCATTGTAACGTGAGGTTACATTAAAAATTTTAAAAATAAAATCTTAGTAAAAATTGAGGAGAATTTTAAATTTCAAATTAAAGGTGACATTTATGATGCAGACATCTGTCCCCTTACCTTGCCTTAGTTTTTATTGTCGAATACTTTACTTCTTTCTTCTTTTTAATAAACTTTCGTCAAGATGAACTTAACAAGGTATACCAGGCCGGGGAGGTTAGATATTAAAAAGAAAATAACTTTTTAGTCAAGCTTCATTCTTTTTTTTTTTTTTTTTTNTTTTTTTTTTTTTTTTTTTTTTTTTTTTTTTTTTTTTTTTTTTTTTTTTTTTTGCAAATTCACAACGTTCATACATTTACAAACTATTACAGTGAATGACATCAATGAAATTTACAAAATATAAATATAAAAATACATAATTATTTACTTAACAGTAGCATAAAGGTAAGAGTCTCCCTTAAATGTCTTTAGGCTATTCAGCTGGTAGAGAAAGTGAATCTTCACCTTACGCGGAACTGAACTAAACTCTCTTTTCCCCCCCACTCCTATCCCTAGTTCCTAGTGTGTATGTCTTTAAAGTGAGTTGAATTTCTTTTTATAAAGCCCAACATGATGTAAGCCTCGGTCAATAACATCATGTGGATGTTGAATTTCAGGTTATCCTGAATCACAACACCTAGATCTTTTTTATGTGAGACACGATTAATTTGTTCATTCTTAATTTTATATGGATATTGATATTTACATTTTCTGGTGGACATTGTCAAAATTTCACATTTTTTAATATTGAGATCTAACTTGTGGTTCTCTAACCAACGGATGCACGAGTCCAGATCTTTTTGAAGGTATTTGCAATCCTCCAATGAGTGTATTTTTTTATAAATTTTTACATCATCTGCGTAAAGACTAACCTTTGAATGGCGTATTTCCTTTGTAATACTGTTTATTAGAGTGTTAAATAAAATACTACTTAAACAAGATCCTTGTGGTACTCCTGATAAGNAAAAAAAAAAAAAAAAAAAAAAAAAAAAAAAAAAAAAAAAAAAAAAAAAAAAAAAAAAAAAACTAGATGAGGAGAGATACCGAGGGCGGACATCTCCGATAAAAGAATGTCATGGTGCACTCTATTAAAGGCCTTACTAATATCAGTATAAATAATGTCTGTCTGATATCCCCCTCCTCCAAATTTTGAATGTACGAATGATAAGCGTTTGTGATGTTGGTGATGGTGGATTTTTTTTCAACGAATCCATGTTGGCTTGTATTGATCCTTGCAAATACAAATGGCAATAGTTTTCTATATAAACACGTTTCAAATATTTTTGCAAAACAATTAAGTTGAGTTATTGGTCGAAATTGAGTGCCCTTGATCTTTGGAACGAGAGTAATTTGAGCTAATTTGAAAATGTCAGGAAAAAGTTTAATCTTTAGAGATGTATTGAATATGTATAGGATGGGTATTTTTATGTACGTCGCATATTTCTTAATTAAAGAAGGGGGAATACCATCCAGGCCTGAGCCTTTGTTTTGTGGCATGACATTGATAGCCTCCAAAATTTCGTCTTCCGTTATAGTTTCGAAGTGTAGATAATGGGAGTTAGGATTAGAGTCGTACTTTGTTTTGTGGCATGACATTGATAGCCTCCAAAACTTCGGCTTCCGTTATAGTTTCGAAGTTAGGATTAGAGTCGTACACTTGAGACTGCACATTGTACTTTGCTTTCTCAGAGTTAAATGCCGATTTAAATTGATCGGCAAAAGCGTTGGCGATAGATCCACTATCAGTCAAATAATTATTCTTATATTCGATCGAGGTACTTGTTTTATTTGATTTCTTTAATTGAGTATGACCAAAATTTGGTACTGTCTGACTTAATTTCATTTTCTATTTGTTGTAAATATTTCTTGTAATTTTGATTAATAACTTTTTTTGACAAAACCCTTATGTACGAACTACGTTTATTTGCCTCCTTTTTTGAAACCAAAGTTTAGTTTTTTAATAATACCTCGTCATTGTGCATCGAATGGTGAAAATGAACAAGATTAGAATAATAATCAGAGCATGATTGTCTACTGAGTCATTCGTTCGTGTGTGCGTCATTAACTCACTGACATTTGCATTTTTCACAGTTATCATTCGCTTCCGAATGACTGGAAAATTTTCGACACTAAGGAAAAAAATGTTCGGTTGAATGCAGATTTCGACTTATGTACGTGTGCGAGACTTCTTTTTAAAAATAAATTCAATAAAAACTATGAAACAGAGGATTGCCACTGAGTACGATATTCTATGGTTATAGAATGAGAAAATACAATATATAAATTTAACTCTCATCATTTTTCCATAACTAACTCCATCTTCATCATTGATTCATATCTAACTTCATCTGTGTTACACTGATACGATGATAATTTTTTGTTACAAGTGCGGGCGCATCTTAAAATTGCACTATTATCATTTTTTCATAACGCACCTAAGGAAGAATAACTTCAAAAAATTAGGTCTTCTTATTTATAATCGAAGGACAACTTTGACAGTTCTACTGAAGTCAGGGCCGGAATAACAATAGTAGCACTTGTAGCACGTGCTACGGGCCCCGCGCTTTGACAAGTTACACTAGATATTTCGACATTTCTGGGTTGACAATTGAAAAAAAATATCATTTTGACAGGGCCTCAAACTTTTCAAAGTATGCAGTAAAATCTAATTTAGAAAAGTACAAGTAGGTACCTACTACCTGGCAACTTAATAAAGAAACGAGTATTGCAACATAAGCAAATTGTTTTTTTTAGCATGAGCGGTAACCATGTTTTATCGATGTTGTTTTACTCAAAATTTAATTTCACTTTTCTCTACCCTCTGTAGGTACTTGTGTGTGTTTTTTATATTATTACAAGGCTCCAATTGATAGTAATGTACCATGTTACTGAATTCTAAACTTCTCTGAGATCTTTCCCCTGACTTTGATTGGTGGAGCATGGATGAAAACTCGCCGATGTTAAAGTCTCCCAGTAGGAGAACATTTTTCTGTTGTAATACAGTATATTTAGGTTCCAAATAATTGGCAAAAATTTCAATAGTTTGCATAGAAACTGGGGGTCTCAAATATACTAAAGCAATATGGAAGATACCAACAAAAAGTGGTAGTTCAGTCTTAATCCATATTATCTCAAAGAAATTTGATTGATAATTCCATTCTTGTATAATAGAATAAATAATTGGTTTCTTAATTGCTAACAGTAAACCGCCTCCCGCCTTCAATTCCGTCACAGCTGGGTCGCGATCCTGTCTTACAATTTGATACCTATTATCAAACAACTCAGAATCAAAAACACCTGAGTTGAGCCAGGTTTCTGTCAGACAGATGAAATCATTATCTTGATTTTGTACATTAATATAAAAATCTTTTACTTTGCTTTTTAGTCCTCTCACGTTTTGGTAGAGAAAATTTATTGATCTGATAGGCACCCCTTGTATTGAGTCGGCAGGATTTATTTGTGAACGATCGCAACAAACTGCCCGGTTCTCATCAGTTGAAGGCAGACTCTTTTTTGTCTGAATTTGAATCAGATTATTATAATTCACGCCCCGTTTTTCTAATCTATACATATACGTTTTTGAAGTGTCATCAGATTTAGCTGTTGAATTAACATTGTCATTTTTTCTTAAAAAGGATATCGAGTATCCTTAGTCTGGTCTTTTAAATATCTTGTATTGTAAAAATACGTGTCCCGAATGTTTGTTGGATGATGGAGAAACCCGATGTTATTTTGATGTAAGTGATTCTGTTGTGATGCCATGTTAGTGTTGATCGATTTGTATGGTGGTGAATATGTATGATTTTGGTTTGACTGCCATTTGTTGTGTGGGATTTTGTAGTGAGGAATGCGATCTCTGTAGTAATATTGAGGGTGGATTTGTTTGTATTTTTGAGTGTTGTGTACTATATCAGCATTATATTTTTTCTTGCACCCTGTACAAATAATATTTGTGAAATAATTTTTGTTTCTATATGCATTTGTACTTTGAACAACATGATGTGAATTTTTGTCCCTTTTGCTACTCGAAAAATTAGAATCAATTATTTTTATTTTTTCACTTTGTTTTTGGAAAATTTGTTGTATTATTTTGTTTAATAGTAATGTTTTGCCCGCAATATTTGGGTGTATTCCGTCATCTCTAATATGATGGTATTTAATCGAATTTTGTTTAATTATTTTCACATTTTTTTTTTTTTTGACAGCAAAAACTTTATAAACCATATGGGTATAGGTACGAGTGCAACATTCAGTTTGACATATTAAATTCAATAATAAGACTTTAGAATAGACCACTACAACATCACTCCCTCTTTAAATTAGATATTTACGTTTCAAGGTACATTACAAAAATCGTTCCCACGTCGTTAGCGGCTCACTTGCCACTTAGTATTGACCACAGGTCACTGAGCTAGTGCAATGAACTTATTTCAACAAGTCTCTAAAATAAGAGGTTAGAGTGAATTTTCTGTTAAAAGTGATTCGCCTTTATTTGATGAGCTACGTGTTTTTCATCAGCTATAAGATATTTTGAATACTTTTTGAGAAACCCAGAATGGTCCAGACATTATATCTACCCTATATATAAATTAATTTTGGTTTTACTTGACATACTTCTATTATCCTCATGCTAACATAATGATAATGATAGTGTCTGTAAAAGTAAATATAACTAATGCCATAACGTACGAATATAGATAGGTAGATATTAGATATACGAGTATACTAATAGAAAAAAATAAAATACTCACTCGCAAGGGACCATTTAATGAAAAAATCTGAGAACATTCTGTATTATGATGTAAGCCGCTTAACAAAGGCTCAAGTTGCTTCAGAAAAGTAATCTTTTGAAATACATGAAAGTCACAAAGTAAAACATGCCTACTCGTGTTTATGTCAATTTTCAATGAAATTTTTTGATGCTTTTCAGGTTGGTTTGTCTAAATTTTGATTAACCGTTTAAGATTGATCATTTGACAAATATATTTCAAAACCTTCTTAGGTAGTCTCAAAACAAAGACTATGAAACCCTTTGTTGAAAATTAAGCTCAGCATAATATGCGCGACATGCTTTAGGCAGAAGAAAACGTTACAAAAAATTTTAATCGTCTCTTATATTTTTCTAACGAGGTAAGTTTAAGATTTAATGCTCATCTTTTGGCAACATTTGTTTTCTGCTTTGAACTTACGTGCTCTCTAACTTCAAAAATCCGTTTTGAAGTTAGAGAGCACATAACATTCGGTGAATTGTGTATCTGTAGGAAAACGGAAAGAGATAAAAAAATACCGTAAATGGACAAATTATACATAAACTATCTACAGAAAATGTAATAGCCACTGTATCTTGGAATCTTGGTTTTTATCAGAGCTGTGGCAGATTTTATAATAAAAACAGATCGAATCATTTTGCGAAAAAAAAATTCTACATTTAACCCAGTTTACATTACTTAAAAAATGTTCGTTTTTTCATTCACCCAAGTTTACAATACCTACTTTATAATAAAAAGAAATTCTACATCTAACCCTGTTTACATTACTTAAAAAATGTTCGTTTTATCATTCACCCAAGTTTACAATACCTACTATAAAAAATATTATGTTTATGTTAAAAAGTAGATAGGTACTCGTAGTTGGGTAGAAAAAAATGGAAACATTAGTTTTTGTATTGAAAATGTAATAATAAAGTGAAAATATTGCATGTTAACAGAGAAACTATTGAACTATGATGACAAGTTGTATTGTATTAAGGTGAAATGTAATATTTTCTACTTCAATATGAATCACAGCGTAGGAAGTTAGCATGAACTTACATCCGATATCTACAGCGTGTTTCCCCTTAATGATATATATTTTTTTTTTTTAAAAAAAAATCATATTCTATGTTAATTCAAACTTTTGTTACGAAGTTATGAGCCATTATTAGATATTTTTTTTAATCCACTATATCCTCCCTGAAATTTATATTTTGTTTTTTAAAAAAAACAATAGCTTTGAAACGTAAAATAAATTCCCAACAAGTTTTATTTTATACTATTTTCCACCACAACTGACCTAACAAAATGGCAGCCTTTTGAAAACTACCCTATACATTTGAATCAGTAGGACATAAAGAGTAACTTTTTTTTACATAGAATATTTTTTAAAAAAATAGGAATGTTACGAGTATTTTTGATAGAAAGAAAATTCACGTGGGCAAATAATTCCTTAGCAACTTCTGAAATTAGAATATATACTTGTTACAGGTTGCATCCCAATTAGAGATTACGATCCCGAGATCCCGCCCGAAAATGGCTGAAATTTTGATTCCGGGATTCGCCATCCAATCCCGGGATTTTCGGGATTGACAGTGATATAATAAAATTCAACAAAAAACATATTTTTTTAACTTGATTTTATTTTTATTTTATCTACTTATTATAGTAACTATACTTACTTATACTTGATTTTTGGAAGGTTCCCAATTTTTTTCTAATCCCGGGACCAGTCCCGGGATCCCAGGATTGTGATCGTTCCAGTCCCGAAACTTCGGGATTGTCAAGAAGTTTCGGGATCATAATCTCTAATCCCAATTAACAAAAAGCTCAAATCAAAATATGTTCTACATTTTATATTCGGGTGTTGTTACAACTAAGCTGGAACACCCTATAAAAAAGGCCAAGTTCCACTCAATCAACCAAAAAATTCCGCCTATGAAAGTGGTGATATCTATTATTGGGGCCAAGTTTTTCTAAGGGGATTCATAAAATGCTACCTTTTTACAAACTGGCCATGTGTAAAGTCGGTATTACTTTAAGAGAATTGAGACAGAAGAACGTGCAATAATAAATATAAGTGCGGGATATACAGCAGCAACAATAAACTTGGCCCCAATAATAGATATCACTACTTTCATAGGCGGAATTTTTTGGTTGAGTGAGTGGAACTTGGCCTTTTTTCAATGATAATTTTTTTGTGAGATTTATAATACAAGGGAACACATTTTTTTAACCCTAATCCAGGTCTTCCTTTCGAAGCGACTACGTGTGACTTCAAGCTTACGCTACTACGAGCGATTACACCCCACTACAAGTTACTTCAATTTGACTCCTTGTATCGTGAAGCGACTACGTGTGACTTCAAGCTTACGCTACTATGAGCGATTACACCCCACTACAAGTTACTTCAATTTGACTCCTTGTATCGTGAAGCGACTACGTGTGACTTCAAGCTTACGCTACTACGAGCGATTACACCCCACTACAAGTTACTTCAATTTGACTCCTTGTATCGTGTAGCCGATTGTAAAAGCTTGAGCTTGTAGTCTCGCGTAGTCGCTTCCAAAGGTATGTACATTGGACACTTATATTTGCCTGCATTTGATAAAAAAATGAGGGAACACATTCTTTTCAACTTTAATTCAGATTTTGAAATTAAATTTGCTTGCAAAGTTAGAATTGAACTAAAAGTCTGTTTGTACTCTTTGTAGTATCTTAGGCCTTATCCTCTTCCAAATCTTTATGTTCAAGAAGGGAAAACTAATTAATTAAACTTTGAGTCTCGCACACTTTTTTCTTTGACGAGTGTCTAAGAAAATGTCTTGCCATCCAATTATGACTACTAACTTTTATTGTGTGAACTAGGTCATGCTTGAGATTAGGAGAATTTATGGCTGTCATCCCCATGGGCGGAGTTCACCTGATTTGATGGTGTAAAAGCATCTCTACAATATTATTATGTTGATATAATTATATTGCAGTGGTTGCTATGGAGCCCAAAACAATAATCTACCTCCAAGATTAGATGTGAAATGAAAATTAAAAAATAGCACAGTGAATAAATTAATAAATTTTGAAAAGAGGGGAGACAGAATCGTTGAGAAACAATTTAAACATGTGGAGGTCCTTAGTTGGCCACAAAGTACTCTCTTGTGTAAAGGTTGTAGAAGAAGACCATAAGCAAGTTTTGAAACTGTCTCTCAAGTTTATGAAAAAAAAAAACTTCGCAGAACAAGTTCCCGCCAAGTCATTAGTGAAAAAAATGCACCGATATCTAAACACTGCCCGCCCCAATTGCATATCTTATTTTCCCCTTTCAACTTTTTTTCACACTCATTTCAGACCTTTTAAAAATCTCACAAATCTCACAAAACTCTCATTTATTTATGCCCTTTATTTGCAACTTTACTGGAAACTCACTTTGACCCTTTGGCGGTAGGTCTCTTTAAAAATTTAGTAACAAATCCTACCGCTCTTTGGACATTAAAATTCTCAAATTTGTTTTATTAGTGATATTATTAGTGTTATAACCTTAGGATGAGAACGGCTTCAATATAGAACTATCAATATTTTACTCAAACACTACTCCCAAAATGGTAGGTATTTTGATCTCAATTTTGAATTTTCGGTAGTAACTTCACCTGGGATGAAAATGGCTCCTTTTTATTTAGAAAATCTACATTTTCCTCAAGAATATTTTTTTTTTGTACTACGGATTACCTTTGTTTTGAATTTCACTTTTCTGGCTCATCCCGAAGTGGTTTTTCTCATTTTTGGATTTTGGTGGTAACTCCCAGGTCGGATATGGAGAAAAATCGATATATTACTCAACGATATTATTTGCGGAGAACCTTTGTTTCGAATTCACTTCTGGTTCATACCAAAGTGGTAAAACTCATTCTTGGATTTTTGGTGGTAACTACTCTTAGATCGAACAAGGTTCATATCGGTAAAAATACATAAATTACCTGAGGATATTATTTTTGTACTGAGGATAACCTTTGTTTCGAATTACAGCTGTTTAGCACATACCAAAAAGCTTATTCTCATTTTTGATGTATTTTTGGATTCCTAAGTTGGATATGGCTACTATCAAGAAAAATCCATATAATATAACTCAAGTACATAATATGTATAATATTACATATAATACTCCTGATCGGGAACGTTTACTATGGAGAAAAATATATTTTTAACAAGACATCATTGGTATATATACAGTTAGAATGAATTACGCTGATTACCCCATGTTAAAATCCGGTTTTGGGGGAAATAGTGGTAGTACGGGTTACTTTTTACAATAAAAGGTCCTCAATGAGAGAGACTATTACGTAGACAAGGAAACTTAAGTCCGGTTTACATAATGGGTTGGCAAATCTCGGAGGAAAATAAAAAAATTGAGACAGGGCAATATCTAAAACATATAAATACCCAGGGCCGTAGACAGAAAATCCGGACCGGGGGAAACATTTAAGGGCTCCTCTATTAATCTTTCATCTAAAATCATCGTATGGGCAGTAATAAAATTAAAAGTAGGCAATTCACTTAGTTGATTTGAAAAGGCGTGTAGGTACGCTTCTTCTTGGCAACAAATAATTCGATTATCAGATGTAATGTTTACGAAATATACCAATATTTATGATTGCTGTACAAGCTGAAAGGTTGCACTATATTTTAAAATCAGTGTCCAGCCACTATCGCTAAACTTCTGATTTTGTGTGTTTGAAATTTTTTCAAAACTTTTAAGTTGATTCAATTATTATTAGGAAAAAACATGAAACATTTCATTATGATAATTTTCTCACCGGGACTCTTAGGAAATCCCGGGCCTAGGGGGATTCCCCCCCCCCCTCTCGTCGGGCTTGTAAATACCCGAAACTAGGTTATAAATCAGAAAATAAAATTAAAGCATTCAAAATATATCTTCGTTCATTTTAAATAGGAAGCTATTAAAATAATGCTAGATTTTCATTAAAATCGAGACAAAATATTAAAATTGACTATGAGGTTCATGTTTTATTAGATACCTACAACAGGATTAGCAAAATTTGTTGAAATATATTTTCGAAGTTTTCTATTGTTTTTTATTTGTAAATCGTTCATTCATGCGTATAAACTCTAATTTATGATATTGCGATTGTATACAATATCCTATACAAAATGAAGTGTTAGATACAGGGTGCAGCAATTAGTTCTCCCACATTTAAAAAAATCGGGGGCGGGGAAGTAATAGTGAGAGGAGCGTGGGGTTTGCGATATTCGACAAGAATTGACATCTAGTTTTTAAGTGTTGCAATGGTTTGGTCGTGCGAGCTTTGTGCGTTCGTTGTCAAGCTGTTTTTTTTAAAAAGTGAATCCATTATAGCCACTCAGAGGGCGTTCCGCACAAGGTATGGTTTTCACTTCACAGATCCAGTTCCTGGTCGAAAAACAATTTTGAGGTTGGTTCACAACTTTAGGACCACATCATCAGCTTTAGGCTGTTTGGGGCTACCGCCCATGTTTCCCGGTCACGTGATCTCCTTAAAGCTTTACAGCATGACATTTCGTGGGTCCCTCGCTCGGCGAATTCGAGTCCCTGTGACTTCTTCTTGTGCGGTTATCTCAAGAATGAGGTCTTCAAACATCGCCCTGGGTCCTTTGAAGAGTTAAAGGCAGTGGCAGATTTACACATTTGCCGCCTGTAGGCTATTCAAATTTTCCCGCCCCTCCCGACCTTTACAATTCGAGACCTTAGTTCACAATCATAATTATTACCTAATTACAATTTTTGTAAAAAAAAAATTGTTCTTTTTGATATGTGCACTTTCGCCCTAATTACACCACCTTCTTTGGTTGCTTGTTTATATCAATTTTACTCACGGAATTCAAAATGACACTTTTAGTTGAAATAGATTCTCCCCTTAGCGTTTTTTTTGCGATTTTGTCGATTTTCACGAGTCTGACATAAATAGGAAATGGTGAAATTGAAATTCGGTTCCTAATATTCCTATTAATTTTATGAATGTAGTATCTAATAAGGGGTGAAACATATTATAATATTATATGTTGAAATATTTGTATCAAACTAATAGGATTGGGTATACAATAAATATGAATCATTTTAATTTCTGTAATACCTACATAAAAAATTGTCCAAAATTTGCCGCCCCTAAAATCTGCCGCTCTAGGCTCCAGCCTACTTAGCCTATTGGTAAATCCAGCACTGGTTAAAGGAGGCAATTCTGGAAGAAATCATCCAAATTGATACTGGTATGCTGACGAGAGTCATGGAAAACTTCCGCGAATGACTCCAAATGTGCATCACTCGCCACAGCCGTCATTTGGAAGACATTATTTACAAAAGACAGATAAAAAAAAACTAGACTACACAAGCTTTCAGAATACAGAATATTTTTTCAAATATCTCATTTTATTAAGGAGCGCGGTAGCGCTCCGCCCCGCCAAGTCAAAAAAATGCGGTAGCTACCAAGAGTATATTATACGCCACAGCTAACATTGCCGATTTCAGCTACTTCCAGAGGAAAAACTACACACCTAAAGATAAAAATGATTATTTCCTACGTATGAGGCGAACAGAGACGAAGTATATGAAGTTTCAACAAAATCGGTTAAGTCAAATCGGAGATATAGGCTTCTGAAAAGTAAACTTTTTTTCTCATCGTCTGCTGCTGCTGCTTCTTCTTCTTCTTTGATCTTGACGCACCTACAGGCAAAACTACTGGACCGATTTTCATGAACGATAGCTCATTTTTTTTCTCGTGAGTGGCAGATGTGCCTTTTGCTACTTATATTGTCCCTCAGCCCCAAATTTCCAAAAACCCTCAAAATTGGGGGTATTAATTTGATGCGCGTGTTATTTATTTTCCGAACTAATGAACCGATATGAACGTATGAGGTGTCATTTTAATCACCAAATCAAGAAGAGGTACATGGCTAGTACCAAAAATATACAGGGTATTATATAAGACAAATAAATTGTTAGAAAGTTCATATTTTTCTTTAGTTAGGATTTCCTCACATGTAACATAATGAAATATTATTTTAACGTTCAATTATTTATTCCGCGTGTAACACATTGATTAATGATAGTTGATGATAGATTGATTTTCATCAATTTCGACTAAAAAATTTCTTTTAACTATCTGAAAGTACACGCTGAAAAACGTCCAGCGCCCTCAAGGAAATGGCCGGTTGGACCTAGGTTTCTCCACCGGACGTTGTCTTACTCAGATTTTTTTCTCCAAATTTTGACTGAAAAATTTCTTTTAAAAAATTGAAAGTACAGACAGAAAAACATCCAGCGCCCTCAAGGAAATGACCGATTGGACCTTGGTTTCTTGACCGGACGTTGTCATACTCAGATTTTTTTTTTAACTTTTGACTGAAAAATTTCTTTTAAAAATCTGAAAGTACAGGCCGAAAAACGTCCAGCGCCCTCAAGGAAATGACCGGTTGGACCTTGGTTTCTCCACCAGACGTTGTCTGGGGAATAGTTTGAAGATAGATGATAATAATTCAGATTTGGCGGGGAATTTTTATAGCACGCAGTGGTATTTTTGGGGGGATGTTATTTACCCGCTCTTTCAAATGTGGGAGAACTAACTGCCGCACCCTGTATTATTTGAAACACTGCCTCAGTAGCACAGGTGGTAAGAGTAAAAGATTCGTGACCAGGCGACTGTTGGTTCGAGTCCGAATGAAAATATAAGGAATGATTATAATATGGGGAAGTGCATTGTGTCAAAGCAATAGCTTTAACACTACTAAATTCCTAAAAAAAAATTTTGAAAGTAAAGTTTTCTACTAAAACCCTGGGCCAATAAACCTTGGTTCGATCAATACCAACCCACGGTTAGCTATTAAACTTTTAGCGTTATTTGATTTCTTAGCATACGGTTTTTTACTATAAATCACAGAGAGTAAAAAAAAAAGGTTGATTTATAGTGAATCAGGAAATCAGGAGGCATTTTTTTATTGTCAACAAATATAAAAACAGATTGCTTCAGAATAGACCAAATAATCCTCCAAAATTATCTGATGGCCCGGATTGGATTTGTTTTCCCGCGATTACTTGGTTTGATTTTTTTTCTTTTTGTGTTTGTATGTGATTTGATCTCGGATTACTTCTGATCGTTTTATGTTGGTATCATACAAAATCATCTAATGATTGTCTGGTCGCCTAATATGTTAGTACTTTAGATTACCCAGGCAAACTAACATTGTACACAGGAAAACTCTCTTGTTTTAGCATCCGCGTCTGATTGTCTGGTCGCCTAATGTGTTAGTACTTTAGCATTACCCAGGGAAATTAACATTGTACACAGGAAAACTCTCTTGTTTTAGCATCCGCATCTGATTGTCTGGTCGCCTAATGTGTTATTATTTTAGCATTACCCAGGCAAACTAACATTGTACACAGGAAAACTGTCTTGTTTTAGCATCCTCGTCTGGTTGTCTGGTCGCCTAATGTGTTAGTACTTTAGATTACCCAGACAAACTAACATTGTACACAGGAAAACTCTCTTGTTTTAGCATCCGCGCCTGATTGTCTGGTCGCCTAATGTGTTAGTACTTTAGCATTACCCAGTCAAACTAACATTGTACACAGGAAAACTCTCTTGTTTTAGCATCCGCGCCTGATTGTCTGGTCACCTAATATATTAGTACTTTAGCATTACCCAGGCAAACTAACGTACACAGGAAACTCTCTTGTTTTAGCATCCGCGTCTGATTGTCTGGTCGCCTAAATACTTTAGCATTACCCAGGCAAACTAACATTGTACACAGGAAACTCCCTTGTTTTAGCATCCGCGTCTGATTGTCTGGTCGCCTAATGTGTTAGCACTTTAGCATTGCCCAGACAAACTAACATTGTACACAGGAAAACTCTCTTGTTTTAGAATCCGCGCCTGATTGTCTGGTCGCCCAATGTGATAGTATATTAGCATT
>CM022885.1:29211051-29233843 GCA_012654025.1 Pachypsylla venusta | reverse complement strand
ACCAATGCAAAATAACATTTTACCAGCGGAAAATCTATTATTTTAGCATCCGTGTCTGATTATAGCAATAACACCAAGAAAGGAAAAAGCTTAAATATTTTCAAATAAGGGAACCCCCTTCCCGTTCCGTTTATTAATATAAATTATAACAATGGGAAAAAGGCTGAAGTATTTTCAAATAAGGCAACCCTCTTCCCGTACCGTTTGTTAATATAAATTATAACAATAGAAAAAAGGCTGAAATATTTTCAAAGGAAGTAAACTTGTTGTGGGTACAATAATAATTAATAAGAAAATATTTCCCTCAACTTATGGAAGAAGAATTTATATTGTTTATTAAAAAGTTAAAGGAAAAGTCTGCAACCTGCATTGCTGAGAAACAAATCATCACTTTCGAAGAAAAAATAATTAATTCTTACATAGGTAATGAAATTTTAGTATTGTTTCCAAAATACAATTATTATCACTTTAATCATTGTATAATGAGTGCTTGATTAATATAAATGACCTTCATTACACACAAGTAAGTACATTATAATTATTCAGTACGGGAAATTTCTTTGCGGGTATGCCGCAAATATATACTGAGAGAGTTACAGATTTTTTTTTAAAATGTTTCTCATTTTTACTATTTCACTTCAATTGACTTAATAAAGTTTACTAGTGTTAATGAACACTAGTAAACTTTATTAAGGTGAAGTTAAAAAAGAAGAAGATCATCAGTAAATTTCACCCTTACCCAATTCCATTTAGGGTCGGCGTTGCTTTTCTAAATTCTACCATACCTATGACTTTTTTTGATTACTTTCCATTTTTGGTAGAGTTCTTTAAGGACTGGATCCTTAAAACTTCTGTGTTTACACGGGCTTGGACCGTTACCTAATGGAGGTGCCCACATTGTAAATTTAATAATAATACATTAGTGTCCGCTGTGAATTCATTGTTCTATCAGACATTTTGATTAAATAATAATAAAAAAATATATACCTAGGACGAGGAAAGAGGTTTTTCCTTTAAATTTATGCTTTAAATATCCTTTTACAAAAACAGCCAAAGAAGAAGAAAGAATGTGGGCGAAAAGGAGAATGGCTGTAAGCGTTCTTGGCTGATGCATTTATCTTCTTTGCTATATTTTGAGTGATATAATGACGTGCCGTTGAAATGTAATTTCGTCAGAAAACTTCAGTGGTAAAAAATGGTCTATGGAGAATATGGAACATGAATATAAAACAAAAGCTGAAAAACAGGAACTTTGATAAAATATCAAAATGACTCTGTTTCACGGTGCTAAGGACAGGGAATAGATCATTCAGTCAATTTGTGTTCTTGTCTTGAAAAACAGGAAGTTTGATAAAATATCACAATGTCTATGTTTCACGGTGCTAAGGACGGGGAATAGATCATTCAGTCAATTTGTGTTCTTGTCTTAAAAACAGGAAGTTTGATAAAATATCACAATGTCTATGTTTCACGGTGCTAAGGATGGGGAATAGATCATTCAGTCAATTTGTGTTCTGGTCTGTGTAGATACTTTCTTACTTTCAGTGTGATGGTGGTGGAAATGTTGGGTAGCATATTATGCTACTCCGAGGACGCCGGGCTAGATTTTGATAATCTCAGACCTTTCCATGACCCTGTGTAGACATAGCAGTGTTATACAACTATACACAGCCCCAAGAAAAAGAAAATTTTTGTCAACACATAAAAACTTAGAAATCTCCGGATAGTTTTAAAGATACATTTGAAGATCCATTTGCGTTTCTGTGGTAGTTAACAACTTAAAGGGTCCGTTTTGAAAGAGCCCTTAATTTTTAGAGGAAACGATCGAGTTATGCATCAAATTATTGTTTCGAGGAACTGTTGATCGATAAGCCGTTGATTAATCAATAGTTACATATTACTACATAAGAATCTAAAGTTGTAAATTGCATCCTGATTGTAGGATTCTATATTTCTTACAAGTCAGCCATTATTCGCCAGAAAGATAAAATAATATGATCTATTAGAATTGTGGATTTCTTGGAAGGTTGGATCCACATTTTCGTATGTAGACATCATGAATAATGAAAAAGTGAAGACTTATTGGGAAAATTTAGTACAATCCGAAAGATTTGTTTAAAATACTCGTAGACAAGTAGACATGGGTTGAAGATATTTAGTGGTGCGCATAGAATGCCTCAAGGGCAATGTTTTTCATTAACTTAAAGATTTTTCTGATTTGACTTGAAAAAGGAACATTGTAGATAAACTCTGACAACCCCATGTGCATTCTGGGGGCAAGCCAAGGGGGGCGCGAGACCAGTTGAATTATTATAATTTAGTTAAAATATATGTACACAATACTTTACAAAGGTAATTTTATTGAACATGACGTTTAGAAAATTTGAATGAGATAGCTTTCAGCAACACATTAGCGTTTTGAATGAGATAGTATTCAGCAACACATTACCGTTTTGAATGAGATAGCATTCAGCAACACATTACCGTTTTGAATGAGATAGCTTTCAGCAACACATTAGCGTTTTGAATGAGATACCATTCAGCAACACATTAGCGTTTTGAATGTTATAGCATTCAGCAACACATTAGCGTTTTGAATGAGATAGCATTCAGCAACACATTAGCGTTTTGAATGAGATAGCATTCAGCAATCCATTAGCGTTTTGAATGAAATAGCATTCAGTAATACATTAGCGTTTTGAATCAGCAACACCCATACCCATTTATAATTTATAATTTGAAGGGGAGGGGCGTGGGAGGCTTTCATTTAAAGAAAGGGGGGCGCGGTACCAAAAAGTTTGGGAACTTCTGTCCTAAACGAAGCTGAAACTATATTATTATTGCTGACAAATGACAAAACAACATATTTACACTCCACATTATATCCGAAAATCCGAATGCAATATAAATAACATTACCTATTTACCACAGCTTTCAAGCAGGAAGCTGAAAGTTAGGGGGTTGTTTTATGCGTGTAATATCAATATCGTATGAAATTACAAATTTATTAAATATACGGAATATGAGATTATCATAGAAGCATAACACCTTTATCATTATGGAAAGTTAGTCGTTGAATGTTGAATGCGTATCACATATTATCGGTCGCGACAGAATTTTGATTTAATTAAATTTGGACGTGTTTCGAATGTAGCCACAAAGGGGAGCAAGTCACCAGCTTCATTAGGTGACTATATTAAGGACAGGTAAATATAGGTTTCTTGTTAGGAAGGGCGGCATCTAGCCTTTAAAAAAATCTGCTTTAAAACAATGATGAAAGTCATCAGAATAATGCAGTTTCTACGGAGTTTCTATGGATACTGTGAGAAGCAAGCAGGGGTACGGTGCCAGGAAAGGCTTACAACTAAAGAGAGTAGGCACAGAATAATAGGTTCTGGCATAGAAGTATTAAGGAAAGTAACGCCAACCCCAAATAGAATTTGAAAAGAGGAAGTTAAAGAAGAAGAAGAGTTGGACGTGTTTGGGGGTTACTGAGACTACTGATTGGAATTTATGGTTTTCCAGCAGAATGCAATAGCAATAAGAATAACATTATAGCTTATTGATAATGTCAATGTCCCCAAAAACAGTTCAAGTGATGATAATGGGTTGATATGAGACTGGTTTGGACTTATGTAAACAGTATGACAGTTTTCAGATACTTAAATTCATTAGCTTAGATATTAGCATCTAATCTAATACATCGCAGCTTTAGTTCTTTTAGCCACGTTTAGTCTTTATATTTCCAGTTCAAGATCCATCCTGTAAAGTGATTATGTGTGTAATTTCCTTATATTAATAAAATACATTTTTACTTTTATTTCATAGAATAAAGTAAACTTAGATCAGGTGTTGGCAACCGGTCGATCGCGATCGACTGGTCGATCTTCTGGCAATTCTCAGTCGATCGCGGAGATATCCAGTAGAAGGAAAAAAAACAATTAAAAGAGAAAGAAATACAAAACTCTGTCAATGTGGCACATGGGTTTATTATTTTTCAGGCAAAAAATGCAAACCGCTTTAAAACAGTAAAAACCGCCAGCGATATATTTGATTGAACCCAAAAGTTTCGGAGCTAACTGAGACCCCACGTATGACATACTTACAAAATTTCAAATCTCTAGCTCTTACCATTCTTCTTTTAGACAGCAATACTGAAAACCGCTAAAAAAGCGGCAAAAATCCCCAAGGGTGTATTCGATTGCCCCTTGGCGAGTTTCGGGGCACAATTAGAGCCCAGATGGGACCTATATACCAAAGTCACCTAACTATCGTAAGTTAGCAGAAACAAAACAATGCCAAACATCTTATTAAATCTCTTACTTTCCTTATTTCTTGCAATATTTGTACTCGACTGAGAGAAAGTCAACCCTCTTGTTGTTTTTTTTTTGTAAAGTTCCAATGCTTCAGACTGTGTTTTTTCATAGTATTTTAGATTATGGGTGATCGCGAAGAAAATGTAGAACTGCAAACTCGATCGCGGGCGAAAAAGGTTGCCGATACCTGACTTAGATTAATGTTCGGATTTTTCAATGTGGTTTCTAATAAAAACGCAACTCAACTTAGAGTTACATTAAAATTTAATATTATGAACCTAAAAAGTTTTCAATAATACGAATTATTATTCATAATGTTATGTAGGTACTTGTGAGAGGGAGGGGGCATATTTTGCACCATTTTCACTTGCATATGGGCTTCTATATAATATGTCTCTCATAGACAAATTTCGAATGACCGGTCACCACTCCCTCCCCCATAACTTTTGAACGGATTGGAATTTTTGAATTTTGAAAAGCTCTAGGGATAGGATAGCTATGGCCAATCGAATTGCCATGGTGAGATCCAGGTTCGACCCCCCGGAAGTTACTTTTATTGATAAAGTGTGTCGATTTCTCAAGAAATTTGAACAGAATGGTAACAATATTTTTTGTTTAAATAAAAATAAAATAGGGAAAATCTTTCCTTCTCTTTTTTTCAAAAGAATAATCAGGGGCGCAGCTAGAGGGGTCTAAAGTTTAATTTTGCTGCACCCTGTATAACGGTGTTTATTTTAAGCTTTGATGTGAAATTACACTTATTTCGTTCAAAAAAAGATTTCTCATCTACCTAAATCATCAAAAGTTTACATTATTATTTTTATCAGTGTCGTAAGGGGACAAAGTCATTTTTCTCCTAGAATTTAAAAATAAGTCGTTTAGAAAAACGGCATTTTTCGGGTAGAAAGTGTGAAGTATGGTGGTTATTTAGGAAATACTGTGATAACTAACCTAAGTAAGGAAACCTTTTCGTGAAAAAAGAAAGAAATTCACATTTTCAATACTTTCACAGCGACGGAAATATTACATAGGAAATAACACTAGTTTTAAATGCAAGTTATTTCCTATGTAATTGCATTGAAATATTCTCATTCCTCTGGCCTTGCTGTGAAAGAAAAGAGAAGGTTAATATTTTTCTTTTTCTGCTAAAATGTTTCCTTATTTAGTATCTTATCACGTTTGTCCTAAATAACCACCTTATATCTTATTTTCTACCCGAAAATTGCCGTTTTCTAAACGACCCATTTTCTACTTCCAGGGGAAAAATGGATTTGACTTTGTACTCTTACGACACTGATGAAAATTAAAATGTACAAAAAGTCACTTCCGGGGGTCGAACCTGAATCTCACCATATCCAATAGATTGGCCATATCTCTTTTCCTCTCCCTAGAGCTTTTTAAAATTCAAAAAATTCAAGCCGTTCAAATGTGTATATTGTTTTAAAATGTTTCATATGATGACTAAATTTTCTAATTTCTCGCAATCCATTTATGACTAACATACCTAAAGAAAAATACATTATAGGGACCTATGTCAAATATTAGCCCCTAGGATTAGATGTATAAGATTTTTTTTAAAAAAATCCTTCTACATCTGGCTACCTTCGTACACGACGATTCTACTATTGATTAATTAAAATAATAACTTAATACAAAGAAAAATGGTTTTTGACAGACCCCAGGTGGCCCCAAAATTTATCAAAATTAATTCATAACAGAGGGATTCTATGACGCTGCAAATCTGCACTCTTTTTAATAGGATTCTCATTCTCGGATCATTATTTCTTTCTTTTTGAATTTGCCGTCCCCAGGTCAATATAGCACAGTGTTCAAATGATACTTTTATCATTATCTTAGGTTTCATTTCTCTGTATTACCCGTAGGTGTATCCTCATTTATCTCCCTATTCAGAGATTTGAAATATAATTTATATCTACTATTTGTCGCACCAGTGGCGAATTTACCGTATAAGCAACATAGGCCATCGCCTAGGGTGGCAGAATTTAGGGGCCGTAAAATATGGAGCAACTTTTTTTATTGAAAAAAATATTTTTTTGGGGTTAGCTGCAATGAAAATAGTGTTTATACATTTTTCTCACTTTTTACACGATTGAAAATCAGAAAGATACTGTACAGTTTGCATTATACATAGCAAACTCCAACTGCCTTAAAGCTTTCAAATATACGCGCGTGAGCATCTTAATGTTGCGCCTTCATGTGCAGTAATTGAAGTGTGAAACGCGTCCGGATAGACATGATTGCGCCTGGTAACAGAGCTATTACCATGTCGAAAATATAATGGACAAAATTACTGAGTAAGCACTAACGAATGAAATTTTCAAAATCGCATTTCTTGTCAAAATAGAGGCGGCGAAAGTTTAAATCTGCCACTGTGTCGCACATATTCTTGTAAGTTGTCGGTGATTCCAACAATAGAATGATATAGCACTGAAAAGTCTTTATATTTAATAAAGCAACTCTGTAATATCATTGTGCAACTCGATTTCTCGTATTACTGACGTAGCTAATTATATTGATGTGATTGTCATGGTTCTCGGGGCCCATGTCAATTATCAACCTCTAAGAACAGATGTATGAGGACAATTATAAAAACTTTAGCTGTAGACTACTTTTTTGGAGGTACTGTTTCTTACACCCGGCTACTATCGGACACGAATGCAGCACACCATTATCTGCCCCCGGGCTAAATTTTATCTAAGAAGCCTTTTTTTCCTTATCGATCTTACTTAAATTGAGTTGAATGGAACACTTTTATTGTCTTTGTATTGTAAATAAAAGACCCCTCCTTATTGATTTTTTTAATACTATATAGGTCAAGTGGGACCCCTCCGTATTATTTAGAAAATAATTTAAGGAGAAAGCGCAGAGAAACAATTTACTTTATTTTTAATAATAATATTATGATTCCAAATAGCTGGGCAATGTGCGAGAGGAAAAGGAAGATCTAGAATTCTAGATGTTCTCATTAAAAACTCTTTTAGTAAAAAGAAAAATATCACCAAAGCTTGATTTCAAGCTCGTAACGTATGTTTCCTATACAACTCCTTTTCAATTATGGCAGACTGGGCTTTGAGCTAAGAACCTGTTTCCATTTGACGTGAGTACCATCCGTTTTTTTTCGAAATGGCTACTGGCAATACATTTTCAATGGAAGTGTTCTCATTATTCACGTCAAGTGGGAACAGGTTCTTAACTAAAAGCCCAGCTAAAAAAATGATACGTTTTTTCCGTATTCGGAGCAAATTGCACAATAAATTATTTCTGAAAATTTAATATTAATCAAACGCATTCGATACGATTCATTTGTGGTCTCAGTCGTCGAGTGATCATTCGATGTTGTTTTAAATATAATACAACTCAAATTTAAATCAGACTTGGATCGTGACTGCGCATGGTTGGCTTTGTTTCAGTTTGATAGTTTTATCTGGACTCAGGCATGAAAAGTTAAATCAGACTTGGATCGTGTCTGCGCATGGTTGGCTTTGTTTCAGTTTGATAGTTTAGTTTTATCTGGTTTCAGGGGTGAAAAGTTAAATCAGACTTGGGTCGTGTCTGCGCATGGTTGGCTTTGTTTCAGTTTGATAGTTTAGATTTATCTGGTCTCAAGGGTGGAAATTTAAATCAGACTTGGGTCGTGCCTGCGCATGGTTGGCTTTGTTTCAGTTTGATAGTTTAGTTTTATCTGGTCTCAGGGGTGAAAAGTTAAATCAGACTTGGGTCGTGCCTGCGCATGGTTGGCTTTGTTTCAGTTTGATAGTTTAGTTTTATCTGGTCTCAGGGGTGAAAAGTTAAATCAGACTTGGGTCCTGCCTGCGCATGGTTGGCTTTGTTTCAGTTTGATAGTTTAGTTTTATCTGGTCTCAGGGGTGAAAAGTTAAATCAGACTTGGATCGTGTCTGCGCATGGTTGGCTTTGTTTCAGTTTGATAGTTTAGTTTTATCTGGACTCAGGCGTGAAAAGCGCTATTATTTTTAATTTGGCTCGATATGCACTTACTTAACGTTGTTTTCCCCTGGATACGGGGAAAAACAAAACGGACGGTTGTATTCCCACTTGGAAAAAAAAGTTCATAATTATTCAGTATTGTTACAAAATCTCAAAGCGTACTCAAGAGAAGAGACAAATATAATTACATACTTATGCCACTGTTTTTACCCCGTCAAGCTTTTAGTGACAATTAAAAATGGATTTTTCCCCCGGCGTCAGAAAAAAAAAACTTCTTCAATACAACGAAATAAGACCCATCGCGGAAGACCAGGGAAGAGAGGAGTGACTGACATCCTGTGAGAAATTTACGTTAAAATGCAAATTGAGAAAACATAGTCCAAGACAGAGCAGGATGGTTTCAGAAACTAAAGACCCCTACGGTCTGTGAAAGTAAGTAAATAAGACAGAAGAAAAGTTCTTAATTAGAACACTCCAAATTACATGTTTGTGCCACACGGGGAAAAACGAAAGTGCCAAAAAAGATCCGTGCTAGAAGGAACGAGATGTGATGTGAATAATGAATGTTCCCAATAATACGCCCAAGTCCAGTGTGATGCCCATTTAAAAACAAAGGTGACATAACGAAATAGTACGTTTAAATGTTAAAGCAGTAAAAGGAAAGAAAGAAAATGTATGTTAGAAAATGAGTTTTGACATTTTGTCTGCACTTAATTAATGTCAAACGATCAATCAGAGTTCCCCAATGAAAAACCCAATTCCCTTACCAGCAATGGGGTCATTTCTTTTTCAATTTTTTTACTTTACTCGTATTTAACAGTTACAAATGTTACAATGTTACCGCTCAATGTTGAAAAGAAAACTAGAAAAGTATTTCAGGGGAAATGTCTTAATTTTATTTTCTATTTTTTTTTATACCTAAAAGATGTCAGACAGATGTTGTTTGAAGCAAAGTAAGGATTGGCATTGGAGATAATGAAATTCAATCCAATAATTTTTCTCGTCAGCAGTTTCATGTACAATACGGAAGGTATGGAATACGGAATATGGGTCACGCGAGGATGAGGACTACGAGGAAAAATAGTTTCTATTTTGCAAGGACCTCACACTAGAATAATTCTTGACTCCATAATATTTCCTCGAGTATATTTGGGAACGAACAACAAAAAATGTGAGTATCACAGACTAATAATGAAAAATGAATGGCAGGTAATAAAATATTATATCAAAAAAATTATCATTGAAAAAAGTTCCACCCACTCTTCCAAAAAGTTCCGTCTGTGAAAGCAGTGATATCTATTATTGGGGACAAAGTTTATTGTTCTGCTGTGTATCCCGCTTATATTTATTATTGCACGTTCTTGTGTCTCAATTCTCTTAAAGTAATACCGACTTTAAACTTGGTCAGTTTTTTCTAAGGGAAATCGTAAAATACTAGGTTTTTATAAACTGGCCAAGTGTAAAGTCGGTATTACTTTAAGAGAATTGAGACACAAGAACGTGCAATAATAAATTTAAGTGCGGGATACACAGCAGTAACAATAAACTTGGCCCCAATAATAGATATCACGGAACTTTTTGGAAGGGTGGGTGAAACTTGGCCTCTTTTCAATGATATTTTTTTGGGTGATTTCAATACTTTTTGTAAAAATTATTATATGTAACTGTTTTCTTTATTCCTTCTTCTTTCTGATTAATCAACATATCGGAAATCAGGAAATTTCTGTGTTAACACACCGGACCCAAATGTCCAATAAGATCTAACACCAAAATATTAATAAAGTAATATGCACTACGAAGCAAATAAAAACAGTAATATTTACAGTGTATTTTCTTCTCTGAAGTTATAGCACTGAGAGTTAACGAGTTTGAATGTTGATATTTGAGGGTTTAATTCAATTTAAGACTCTATACCTTCATGCAAGATTTCAGCCTCTTAGCAGTTGAAACTAGAGTTTGTGCATTTTCTTCCCTGAAGCGGAACCGTTTGGGAGCACTGGTAGTAAAAGCGTGAATATAAATATTTTTCCATTTAATTGCATGAAAATATCTAATTTTATGCAAGATTTCAGTGTTTTAGCAGTTAAAACTACATTACAATAGGTTGTATTGTTTTCCCAAAAGCGACACCGTTTTGGAGTACTTAGATCAAATTTTTGGATTTTTTCCTTTACTTCGATGTCAATTGATAATTCCATGCAAAATATTAGCGCTCTAGACATACGGGAAGTGCCTGAAACTTTTGATGATGAGTGAGTGAGTCAGTAAGTATCCAAATGTGCAAAATTTGAAATAACCTATCTCCTGTCCAGGTTAACATTAACTTTTGAATTTTATCCCGTAGTATTGTACTATACCACGGAATGTATGTTCAAAATTTCAATGACTTATCCCCTGTAGAACCGGATATCTGACTGTGTGAAAAACCTGGTGAATTGCTTTGTGGTGCTTTCATGCAAAAATCCGTGGGAAGAGAAGAAAGAAGAAGTTGAAAATTAAGAATTTTGTTTGAAAAAACAAGAAAGAACCTCATCAATAAATACTGTCACCAACAAAACCATCAGAATGATAACACAAACATTATCTTCACCAGATAGGCAACACTAGGAGAAGAAGGGGTTATTTTTTAAAGCTTAACTATCCAGCAAGGAGTGCAAAGACCCTGCAACTCGTACCTATTTATAAAAACTAAATCAATAACATTATTGACTTAGTAAAAGCTTCTAACCCTATTCACTATTTTCTTCTTCTTTTATTCGTTGCATTTCCATTATCGATTACAAAACAAAACAGCAAAAGATAATTACGACAAAAAAATTATATTTCTATTCTAACAAAAAACAACAACTAAACTTCCTCCCATTTTTGAGTTCATTAGAAAATTGATAGAACATACGAGTTTGTAAAGTGAAGATAAACTGTGAACTTAGCACGCGAATTTTACATATTTCTTGTTGACCCTTGTACAATGTTTTCAAAGCTGAGCCCAGACAATTCTTTTCCTTCTGCAAGAATCATGATTCCATGAGCTACGAATATTTTGTAGCATTACAAAATAATGAAGGCTAGTTATACAGCGTAGAAGGCAATTTGTTTAGGTGATGGTCCTAAAGTCAATCAAAAAATTTCCTTCAAACCATAGACGGAAAGTGATTTGCAAAATTGCAATTACTACTGATGCAAGCCAGTGTTACCGCGCCAGGAAAGGGCACAGCTGAAGACAGTAGACACAGAACAGAATGTTTTGGCATAGTAGAAAAAAGGAAAGAAACGCCGACCCTAAATAGAATTGGGGAAAGTTGAAAAAGAAGAATTGAATTTTCAAACATAAAACATCTCCTGAGCTATAACCAACTCCTAACAGAGATGGTTCTTCATGTCTCCTCAACAATAGTTGTTGCCGTATACAGTGCGAGTTAACACAACAGTACACCAGACCCTAACGGATAGAACACTACCTTTCAAATTAATAGGGAGCGACCGGGCCAACCAGTACTGCATCCCAAATACGACAGCCCAAACCCGTCGGTTGTATAGTGTATACAGGGTATGCCAGATAAGTTCGGCAACTTTTAATATAATCGATTTAATTATTATTATTATTTTTTAAATACAATAATTATTAGTTCATTTTTCTGTTCTTCCTTTTTGTTATGATTTTGATTTCGAAGTGTCAATATTTTCTTGTAGATAATTTTTGCAATATTTATTGCAGAGTATCACAAAGTCTAATTTTCTTTCTCCGTATTTTGTATACGTTCGAGGTTTATTGAAAATTTCATGACGTAATCCATACTGATGACGAATAACTTGCCTGTACGACGGTTCGTAGAAATTATTAAAAAGTAGGGTAAATTGAGCATACCGTTGTGGATTCAAAATGTTTATTCCAATAAAATGTTTGAATAATATTTTTTTTTTTTTTTTCTTGAATTTTCATCAAAAGGTCTAATATTGTTTGTAGAGCATATGTGTATCTCAGTAGAGACTCAACTAAAGAGAAATACGGCATTTTTCTCTCTGTTAATGGTAATCTATTTGCTTCAATTTTTGTAAGTCTCAAATTATTAATTCTAATTTTTTGACAAAGTTGTAGAACATGCTCTTTCATTTTGAAGCTGCTATTTTAGCTGATCCGTGTAGTCAATATTTGGACAGCCGCACACATTTGCCTCATCCTGATCCTGCCCAAACATTTAATGGAATGGCACACTCTTATTTTTCATCTGATTTATGTTAATATTTCTTTTGTGTCCGAAAATGTGGTTGTTGAATTACTATTTCTGAAGGTTTATCAAATCGGAATGAGCGTTCTGAATCGATGTATCCAAATTACAGTGGACGAAATCAGGCATGAGTCGTCGGCAAACCTCTTTTATGTATTTCAAATATAATAAGATTTTTTTACAAAGGTATTTTTTCCAAGCCTTTTTAGACTTCTAGTGCTCTTTTTATTTTGGAATCCATACTATAATTTTCTATAACATTAACAGTTCCTTTCTTGTACAATGGCGTAACACATGATATTTTGAGATTTTTTGGAATTGCGACGTATTAATGATTTTGTTCAAAAGGAGAACTGGAACGAAAGTACTCATGTTTGCGGTAATATCGACATACCTTATCCCATCTATTCCAGGTGCTGTTTTTTTTTTAATCCCTTGAGAATAACAAAACCATCGTTTTTAGTGTCTTTTCGTAAATGGAACCTTTTTTCATAGATACAAATTTAGAATCTCCAGCACATAGTCCCATGGGAGCAATGACATCGTAGGATGTAGAATACTATAATGCTTGCACGATAAGTAAGGATTTTCTGGACAAAGCTCGTGATAAGTAAAATTGGATTAATATTTTGAAGGCTCACTCATATCTAGGTATCTACAAATATTATGACATGTATCACGCATTCTTTTCATTCATCTACAGGATGCCTCAAAACTAGTTTGAGCTTAGGGCCAAAGTCTTAGTAGGATTAAATATGTAGAATATTAACAAATATTATTTTCCTACCATGATTTAGAAAAAAATGTAGATCTACGATACACGCGTATTTTGGACGAGTAAATATTCAATAGCATAGCTTCATATCTTTAATGTGCAAAGTGAAATTCTCTCATTTCCAAGGTAACAGGTTCCAGGGCGGTTCTACGAATTTGTATCATCCTTATTATAACAAATATTGTAGAATATTCTTGACGAAATGTGGAAAAACACAATTAACTGCAACTCTGTAAAGCTATACTATAAGAATAGTAAGGGAGTTGGAGAATATGCACTGGGCCAATACAATATTAGCCCCATAACCCAATTTCTATAAAGCTCACGCTACTAAGATTGACTACACGTTCTATTTACCTCCATTTGGATCAGTTGCTTGTAATAGCGTCTAGTCCCTCGTAGTAGCGCCTCATCACTCGTGAGCTTTTAGTCGCCCTAAAGCTAATTCTGAAGATCTAAAAATACCGATTTTGTAAATTGTTGGTGTAATAATAGGTAAATACATACATATACATGTGTACTTATTTTGTACACTACCCTGTCCTTGAGAAACTCCCAGTCGTCCCAAAATCTAACGGATATTTCAAAGATAAGAATAGTTAATGGATCCGGACAGTGATAAGATATGATTGCATCCACAGAAAAACGATAATCTTGTAATCCAAAATTTGATTAGTATAAAACAAAAGGGTTAAATTTATTTTGGGTAAATACGCCTCAGGATATCTTATACAATCTTCGAAGAAACTTTTAGATAATATTACGTTACAGAATTCTCTCGTGTCCGAATAATAAACACCTTTTTATATCAATATCAAAAAATAATATTTAAATTCCCAACGTAAATGTTAGGTCATGTTCATAAAACTCGCAGCATGAATATAGAAAAGGACGAAATCCTCAAAAATCCAATTTATATTTTTCATATAGTGTGTTGCTGGTTGTTGATAATATATTTACTTAGAACCACGCACATAGAACTATTGAAGGGTGCTTGTCAATTCATCAATGAATTTCAGTATAATTTTATCACGTGTCAGGAAATTTGAGGACAAACAGACTCCATATGAATAATGTCCAGATTAGATCATAGCTAACCTGGGCAAAGTCAACAAAGTATATCTGAGATGGGTAGTAGGACCCAAAAGGAAACCCTAACCTGCCGGCACAGCAGGAGTCAGAAAGCCGCTTGATTGCTACTGGACTAGCAATCCGTATCAATAAACTGAATCAATAAGGTAATCAGTGAAGCAAAACAATAGATTTTGGAAATCTTCAGGAAAACACAGTCTGTGTAGAAGGCAAGGAAATTAGCCTCTCATGTAATTTTTAAATGCAGAGAATTTGGGAGTCAGTATTATTCTATCACTAAACACCAGAACTCGTTCAAAATATGCTTGACAGGAGAATGCTTAAACTGACTGAGAAGTGAGAAGTTTAATCTAATAGCTAGGGAACAAAGCTTTACTTCAATCCACAAAAATCACGTTAGCCCGAGGTGTAAGCAAAAGCATACTAAACCTTGAAGATGTGGTTCTATTTGCTAGAAGACTAAAAAGATTATTAGTACATGAGGAACTTAGTAAGGGTGCTCTCGGAAAGCCGCTTACATATTTATCAAATTGCATCACACATTGTATATATAAGCAAGGAAAACCCAAATACACTGGTTTTTATGGGCGTGTGCCAATTGCTCGATCTGCGGACTCCCATAAGAGCATGGGTATTTGTTTTTTCCTTGCTTATATAAGCAATGTGTGATATGCGATATGATAGGTAAGTAAGCGGCTGTCTGAGAGCACCCTAATGCTATGATGCCCACACAAATTGTGAGAAGGCCGTAGGGCCTTATTACAAAGAAACTCTACATTTACATACATAATTAACATAGTAATGAATGTGAAAGTCCTTCCTCTAGACCCTCATCGCATTTCTTTTCAGTTTGACAATATTAATGCGAAACATTAGGACAAGACATATTGAACATTTTGAAATATCATTACGTACACGGATGTTTGTTTACATTGTATTGTAGAATATTTACAATATCATTTCTATAATTTATAATTATTTGTTTGGTTTCACTCTGTATATGTGAAAATTAGAATGAAGAATGTTTACCAGAGGTTGCTGTGGAAACTATTTTATGAAAAGTGTACTTCAAAACGCAAAGGAACATACATAAGTATATAAAAAACAGAAAAAATTAAACATGCTTATTTTCTTTTTTACGTTTGAGAGTCTTTCATAGAAAATACATTTTAAAATTTTAACAAAGGAGAGAAGAAAAAAAATATAAAAAGGACTCCTTTTCGTATACTAAAAAAATGTATATTTTTTTAGAAAAATATTTTCTAACTACTTTGCATCTCCATGAAATAGATATCCACACTTCAAGGATGATATTATCTAAAAAAATAAATTTAGAGAGATTTCATTCTGACAATAATATTTCCCACGCAACTTTGTGACATATATTGAGGAGGCTAAGAGATTTCATTATTTATTCTCAACACAGATGTCTTCAACTAAATTGACATTTTCATCGCCAGTAGTTCTCACTCTGTTAAAAAGATTACTATGAGGGCCAAGGTTCAATAGTGCCCAAGCAATCTGATCAATTAAATGTTCAGACCAAGTTTCATCAAAATCGGACAGGACGTTCGAGACGAACAACAACTAATTCTTTGATCACCAATTACCTAAGCAAAATGAAAATATTTTTATTCTAATTACTTGATGTACGTAGGCACAGTTGACGTGACGTGGGGAAGAGAGGTATAGTAGAGTTAGGGGAGAGTGGGGATGGGAAGCGAATATTGATAAGGTTGGAAAACGAGTATGTAGAAGCAAGTCTAAAAGATAGCTAAACGCAAGATGAGAATAAGGAATTAAGTGATATATGGATCAGGAAGGGCAAAACTTGGAGTGCACTATTAATTAATTTTGTAGAAATAAGACAAATACAATGCCTCAGCATATTATTGTTGACTGAACTCAATATACTTCATCTTCTCCTGATATATTTTAGTCAAGTGAAAATACAGACTCCGCATAAAATCTCGGAACGACTAATATAGCATATAGCATAGCATAACACATAACGGACCTGTTATTCACAATTTCACATGGGTGAACACCACTGAATCGCTCCAAGGGACGCTGTTAACACCTGGAAGTCCTCGTCGAAAGATTAGCGTAATATAATGAATACACGTTTTTGAATGGTTTAAATAATTTAGTGGGCTCTTAATTATTTCTGTTCGCAAATTATTTGTTCACAGGACTTTGGGCCTTATTATTATGACTTTTCTTGACAGGCTATCCAAAATAAATCTAAAACCTAGAAAAAGTATTCAAGTAAACGCCAGGATGGCGTAATGTTTCGCGACGGGAAAAGGAAATACGAAAAAAGGAAAGCAATAATCTTATTTCTAAAAATGTCAGACAAATAGATTGCCAGAGAATTAAGGAAAATAGGTACATTTTACATTAAAAGTACAAAAGCTATGCATAATAAAGAGTGAAATATACACTACTGTTCAAAAATAACGCACGGGGTATTTTTTTTTCTTTTTAAGTGACCTTTCTTAAATTAATAAACCTAAATTTGATAAAAGGTTATAGAAAAAGATAGCTTCGATTGAAATCACAGGAAATTTCCAAAAATTTAGCCAACATATGTATTGAAAGCATTAAAAATGGCGCAATTAGGAAAGTGAGTATTTTAAAGTATTATAATGAATCTTGGAGAATGTTAAGTTCGCGTTTTTTGGGTGGGTTTTTGTACACTATTAGTGTCTGGTATTGCCCCTCTCGACTTTTTGTCATGACTTCATTTGATCAAGTTCTGAAAGAACTCGTGACGGATGTCCATTCCTCTCTTACCGCTTTCTATAGCTGTCTGAGATTTTCTGAAACAAACAAATGAGATCAGACATGGCCTTTAGGCATATCCTCGATATGCTTGTTTAGATTTAAGACCAGATTAGTGTAGTCACACCGGTCCCTTGAATGTTGGGGGTCGCAACAGCTTCAGCGTGTGGGCGCGCTTTCTCGTGCATGAGGACGAAGCCTGCCCAGACTGACTGGGCGAATGACACTACATGCTGTTCCAGAATGTCTGGCCCACATCTTCTTTCTTTAATCACTGGTGCAGGTAAACTCTCAATGTCCCTACGGCCGTCGTTAGAAAATCCGCTTCAGTACATTCTTGAGCCTATTCAAGATGACCCTGGCAGCCATACAGGCTGTAGAAATGTTGATCCGATCATTCGTTCCACACAGTCATGTCACTTTTGACATTAGAACCACTTTTGACCCGCCTGTAGTGAATATTTCCTTAATAGCTCTAAGGTCTAGTTTACATGTTCCCCCTGAAACTAGAGTCAGGATCTCTATCTCTGGTCACTGGAGATCCTTGAGTCGGTTTTCTATTGCTCAAATTTGATCCGGGGGGGGGGATGTCTTATAACTTTTAGAGCTGAAATTTTTACATTTCGCGCCTCTCGGATAACCTTTGAAGCCTTAAATTGGTGCAACTGGGTTAACTGGCAACATTCTAGTGTTCTGTGTGATTACCCCCTGATGACCAACCCGTATGATGATTACATGGAGCATATACAGGACATACTTAAAAGCCATGTCCGAGCCCAGTTATTTTTTCCACAAAATATCAGACAGCCAGAGAAAGTGATAAGAGTGGAATTGACAAACATTGGTCACGAGTTCTTTTGGAAATTGACCAGAAGTATGAAAAACGAAAAAACGAACCAGACCCTACTAGAGTACAAAAACAAAACACCCAAAATACACGAAACTTAAGTTTCTCAAAGATTTGTTATAACACCTAATAATCCTTGTTTTCCCAATTTCTAATGTTTACAATAAATCGTTTGGCTTAATTTCGGTCTGATTTCAATATTATTTCAATCGAGGTTATCTTTTTATATAATCTTCTATCAAATTTAGCTTCATTAATTTAAAAAAGGTCACTTAAATAGAAAAATATTACCCCGTGCGTTCATTTTGAACAGTAGTGTACTTTTGCCTTGAGCAGTATGTCTTAAATTGTCTTAATGTTCTCTTAAATGTACCATTAGGATGTGTTCAAAAACATAAAAGTAAAATTTAAACTCTAAAATTTAATTTATAATTTACTTATTTTTATACTATGAATTTAGGGTTCCCTACTCGTAGGGTATCAGCTATGTCGTTTTAGTAATGGCTGCTATCGTTAGGAATTTTTGTTGAAAATTTTAAGATGTGATCTTAACCTCGAAAAATAAAAATATATACAAAAATAAAAATATAAGCATCGCATCACAAGGTTAAAAAAAAACATGATGGAGAAAATATTTCAGTCACGGGGTTTAGAATTTGAACTGATTTTAAAATTGGACAACCCTCAGAAAATAATAAAAATAAAAAAAAAAATTAAATGTTTTTATTACAGCAACCAACAAAAATCATTATAAGGTAAAAATTATATATGTTAGTATATTTTATAAACGATAAGAGATCGTTAATTTCTTGTCAGTTAAGTAATGGTGTGGTCTGAACCTTGAAAAAAAAACTTAAATTTAAACTTATCCGTCACAAAATTGCAAGGTAGAATAATGAAGATTGGGTAAAACATAACGATTCAGTTAAGGGACTCAGCTTGGTAGAGGGAGAAATCAGAACTTTCACAGATAAGTTGGGCATTTAGCTTCACAATAGCTCAGATGATTCAGGCAGTGGATTAGTAACCAGAAGGCTGTTGGATCGAATCTAACCCCATGCTCGCCTCTTCGCACAGTAGATCTAAATAAATGTCGCAGTGATCACTATCAATAGAGAGACCAGTTTCACAATAATGGTAATAAAAATATTCAAGAAAAACGTTATAATGAAAACTTTGACATGACAGCAACGAACACAACCATATATATAATATCCAGTGTGGAAAGGACCCCTTTATATGCAAGTGCAACTTGCACTTGAGCGAGTTGTTCTGTGAAATTTAATGCACACGACGGAATATATATCTGCCATAAAGTTTTCAAAAACAATGTTTTAAATTTGTCCTGAAAACTGAGACAGAGCTCTCTTTCTTCTTCTTGAAAATAAATAAAATTTCACTTCAACAAAAGTTTGTCCATGGAAATGAGTTTTACATATGAGACATTCTCATATAAGATAAATGTATTTTCAGTACATGAGATTTTATGCGAATAAAATTTAATGTTGCAATTTGTATTTTATTTTTATGCTAGTTCCCTATGAAATTATCTGAATGGCTTTTCTAGATATCAAAGACCTTAGGAATAAATTGGAATGAAACAATATTATTAATCTGAATAATTCAACTTGAGAATAAATACAGTTAACGTTTTTCCCCGTAGGTGGGAAAAAACGTGACGGACAGTGTGTTCCGACTTGAAAAAAAAAAAAACGTTAATAATTTAACAAAATCTTATAGCAGAACTCGACCTGCCACTGGATCATCAAACGTTATTTTTACTTTTTGGCCTAAAAAAAAAATGCGATATGTCCGACGTGGGGCAAGTAACGTTTACGTACGTACGGAATCGTGTACAGAGCTCTGGAAGCCAAACCCCAGGGCAAAAATTCCGAACTCTATTTTTTTCTCGATATCGTCAGGGCCCCGAACAGCTTTTTAGGGACCGAATCTCTAAAATCCAAACCACATAACACATTTTGATGAAATTTAAAATCAGTAATTATGGAATCAATTTATCTCTAAAATATATGGTTTCTGTCAGGGGCCCAACAAGCTCCTTAAAATGGAAATCTCTTTTAAAAGAAAACAGTTCAGTAATTTCACATGATTTTTTTTTTTTTTAAAAAAAAAATATGTCTGGAGCCGACAAGGATCATTCAAAGTAATGAAAATTAATTAATCACCGTTTTCAACTTTTTATTCAGAGTCCCCCCCCCCTTCAGTTCAGGACCAAGAACGTCGCAATTGAACCAAATCTCTACATAACCAATTTTACACACATAACCAATTTTAAAAAAGGGCACTAAATGATTATGTGTAACTTCTATTTCAAGTCACAGCCGAGAAATCTTATTTTTGATCATGCTCACATGCTCGTACTGAAAGAGTCTAGACTTATTTTCTTTCAAAAATATTTGTGTGAACAAAGAGACGCCATATTGTCTAAGAGGAAAACTGTAGAGTGACTTTCTTTGTCTTAAACATTGGGTAATCTTTTCAACACAAAATTTGGATGTGATAATCTACACATCTACAGAGTGTTTATTTTCGTCTAAAAAGACTTCAATCGATTTCTCATAAAAGTCATTATTAAGTTGTGTATTTTCTTTTACTAAATTTTCTATTGGCGACATTCTATAAACATGTGGTACGCATTAAAAATGTACATTCTGTATATTGTAAGGATTACTGGTTATAGCAGCCTTTTCTCACGGCGACCTATATACTTTGTTAATATCAAAGAAATCTAAATCTTTGATAAATCTCAAGGACACCCTAGCACTGATTGTTTCGACTTTCTATAGGTAAGTGTTATAGGTAATCCTTGTTATAAAGTGTTATAATCCCTGAGACATTGGCAGAATTTATGTTCTGCTGTCTCAGTTTCCTTCGTTGCGTTAGGACAAAGCATTTTTGACTGAACAAAAATGTCTGTATTGATTAATCCTGTTATGGATCTTCATTACGTTCACCTGTGATCACATGATGGCTATTTTAACTCAGACTACAGTTCACAAAACTACACTAGTGTTCATATCGCCAGAATACGTAGCACATATTGAGCTATATGAGGCCAAATGGCAGCCCTTAAACGGACCTTCAACGCTTTATTTTTCTTGTATAAAACATTTTATTATAATTAAATTTAAATGGTACCTACAGAAAAACGTACACACCTTCATATTTATGACTTATGATGTTTATAAAGTATTATCCATCTCTCTCTCCATAGTCGTCGAAATTGAGTGAGGTCTACATTTCACTGAACCACTAGCATTAATGCAATAACAGATTTTTTTAGTCTGGGCTCAATGGAAAAAAAGTAAAATCTCACCTCCACAACGGCTATTTTAAGTTTATTAAATTATCCTATTAGAATTTATTATATCAACAGCATTGTATAATTTATTTTTTTCTCTCCGTCGTACTTAACGCATATTGCGGTTACATTCCAGTAACATCTGGACTCGTGCCCCCGAATATATTATCGTCCCAAGAAAATGTTTATTATTACTTACTCTGGTTTTCTTTTACTTGCCCCTTCTCTTTCTTTCAGCTCAATATTTTGGGGCTCTCGCATAGATGTTATCAATTTTTCAATGTGAGGCGTTCTTTCTACAGGATGCCTAATATCTACGTGATGTCTTCTGAAACAGTAAATAAAATGAAAGTGATGAGATGAGATGTAAGAGGAACAAGGGAAATCAACAATCATATGACATTGATAGACCTCACTTCGAAAATCTCGTGATTCAATTGATATAAGAAAATGGTGGAAACTACGCTCCAGGTTACATAGAGATTTGAGTGAAACAAAAATGTTTTTGGAATCATGGCATCTCATCATGTTTTATTCGAAAATTAATATTTAAAGTAATAATTAAAAAACATTCTAAATTAGTTTCTCTCTATAGATTCAGTCAAACACCATGAATATTTAAGACCGTCTTATCACTGAAATTCAAACATAACATTAATATATTGGCTAACTTTCCAAATCACGTCCTACCTTGACATTAGTACTAAGGCTAAGGCGGACTTCCATCCGAGTAACTTGACGCAGTGGACGTTACATGTGCACTGTGCATCAAACGATATTACTCGTACATGAAGATAATTGAAATTTCATAGATTTTATATTCCAGAAAATAAATTAATTTAAGTGTGAAGCAACGGTATTCAATTTCATTCTGTTATTTAGATTAAACAAATGATAAAATGCACAGTTTCCACTTCCTGTACAGAACGTTTGATATGGTTTTATTTATTTTTGGAAAAGTTAAATTTCTCTGTAGAAGAAAATGTAAACAAAGATGAAAACTTTATTTATATCTGTATATATAGGTACTCGTAAAAGAGAAATAAGTTGTATGTGTATACCGATTTTTAAGGCCTTGTTTGTCCCGAATGGTTAGGCCAGAAGGAAAGGAGATATCGAAAAATAGATGGGAGTAGACCCCCCCTACAAACCATGGGCTGAGACCCGAGAACAATAATTACAATTCAAACCTGTCCAATCATTTTCGGGTCGAGTTACGCCCGATTTTTGGGTATCACTAATTGTTTAGCCACAGACCGTAAGAAACATCGAAAAGTAGATGGAATAGACTCCCTCCCCCCAAAAAAACTATAGCCTCAATTCCCAGATATATTATCAGAATCAAAAACGTTGTGCCGTTTACGGCCGATTTGCGATTTTTGTATGAAATTTAGAAAATACTAGGTGTGTCCGTGGACAAAAACGGGCGGAGCCATCCGCAGAGCTCTCTTTCTTCTTCTTGAA
>CM022885.1:29173253-29208872 GCA_012654025.1 Pachypsylla venusta | reverse complement strand
GAAGAAAAAAATTTGGTAAAAATCGGTTGAGTAGTTTCGGAGGAGTAGGGTAACAAAAGTTTGCAGTTTGTAGGGAGTATAAGGCTACGCTTCGCTCCGCCCAATAAGACCCATTTTACAATGAACGGCAAGTTAATATAACTTATCTATCTTTTTGACCGAGCGAAGTGAAGGTCTAGATTTAACTCCACAATTTTTCTTTGGTTCGTACCACGTACCACAATAAATCTCGAACGCCTTATCCGAGTCTGATGAAATTTGGTAAGGACATTGAATACTTGTATAGCATCAGATGGTTAGTTTTTGGACACAAGAATACATTTTAACACAAAGGTAGTCTGTTTTTAAATGTTGTGCTCTTGATCTCAGGAAATAATCTACACCTTAAAAAAAAAAACGAAACCACATCATTATATCAGAAAGAAATTATATATTTTTTTCAACCGAATTAAAATACGATGCTCCTTCAAATGAAGATGAAGTAACTTTTTCACTAATTTCGGAAACACTTGAACCTGTTTACATCCGGCTATTGATATTGAAGTGCTTGTGAGCATGTCATGTTGACAGAACATTGAAATTTCCGTGTACTTGTTTTACTTTTAGCTTTGATACTAGCCTGTACGCACAGGGTTCTGTACTGGTTTTGTATTTACCCCAGTCGTCCCTTGGAAGCGACAACAAGCTCACGATACTATACAAGCAACTACACGTTACAGCATCCAGTCCTGAAGTTGAATTTGTCGCTTGAATTCGCTCGTAGTAGCGTGAGCTTGTAGTCGCGCTTAACAGATTATTTTTTACGGCTGTCTTCACACCAATATCTACACTATATCTGAACATTTCTTATCGTTTAACTGACATTTTCTTTCTGCCACTGAAATCTGGACCATTGGAGGGACAGATATCATAATTTCCGATAGTATTATAGGAATTAGCACGGTTATATATTTTTGTTGGAGGGGAGATTCTCTCCCGTCAAAGTCGATTAAAATTCAAAATTAAAAAAGTGATGTAATTGCGATAGTTTCTAAGCAGGAATCAGATCAATTTTGGGTGAAAGAAAATGTAGCTCAATTCTACTGGGGCTATTTTTCCAATTATTATTGAGTCCTCAACATGGTTCCAGATCATCCTGGCTCATCTCTCATAGGGTCCTTCTATTACAGCAATATGATTGATGTTTTTTTATTGTTTTCAAAGAAAAGTTTATTGCTGTTCAAAATAATAGTCTAAATTTATATATTTCCTTTTAATGAATACCCACACAAAATGAAATCAATAATAACATGAACACGAGATTCTATCATTAAACATTATGAAAGAACTTATTGTAAGAAAAAAACATTAAAACTATAATGAAAAGGAATCGTTCTCTGACGTAAGCACCCTCGAATTAAAACAAAATGAAAATTAAATTAATTCAAAACGTTTCTTCAATTTTCGAAATTGAATTTTAAATTAGGTATTTTAAACAGAATATCAGTAATCTGACCTATGAAAGATAAGAAGAAAATAGGCAAAGAAGGTGTTTTAACAGAATATGAGTAGTCAGACCTATGAAAGATAAGAAGAAAATAGGCAAAGAAGGTGTTTTAAATAGAATATGAGTAGACAGACCTATGAAAGATAAGAAGAAAATAGGCAAAGAAGGTGTTTTAAACAGAATATGAGTAGTCAGACCTATGAAAGATAAGAAGATATCTCTTTATCTCTTTTGTCTGTTTATTCTAAGATCTTCGAAAAAATCATCTATAAACATATATATTCGTACATTGAAAAATATTTTACTTCTCAACAACACGGGTTCCGTACTAAACGGTCGACTTGCACCAATTTGGTTGATTTCTTATCGTACACATCTTCTTTTGTTTCTTCTCGTAAGCAAGTTGACGCCATTTATTTTGACGTCGCAAAGGCTTTCGATACTGTACATCATCAGCTACGTATCACAAAACTTGGGAACTATGGTTTATCTTCTATTTATCTCAAGTGTATTGATCTCTTTCTCCGACAAAACTTCAAGAACACAGTCGCTGATAATATGTTCGAGGGAACATAATTTCTTCTTCTTTTTCTTCTGTTTTTTGAATATTATTGTTATTTTTCCTTAAATTTATTTTATCCCTCTTTCAGGTGCTTAATGTAATTAAGTTTTTATACTTGTATTATGTACCTTTGTAAATAAATAAATATTATTATTATTATTATTATTAAGAAAATAGGCAAAGAAGGTGTTTTAAACAGAATATGAGTAGTCAGACCTATGAAAGATAAGAAGAAAATAGGCAAAGAAGGTGTTTTAAACAGAATATGAGTAGACAGACCTATGAAAGATAAGAAGAAAATAGGCAAGGAAGGTGTTTTAAACAGAATATGAGTAGTCAGACCTATGAAAGATAAGAAGAAAATAGGCAAAGAAGGTGTTTTAAACAGAATATGAGTAGTCAGACCTATGAAAGATAAGAAGAAAATAGGCAAAGAAGGTGTTTTAAACAAAATATGAGTAGTCAGACCTATGAAAGATAAGAAGAAAATAGGCAAAGGAGCAAGATGTACTGACATTTTACTCGAAATTCCAAGTCCCTATAATATATTTAATGGGTCGCAAGAAAAAGCAATCCATGTGTAGGTTAGGTTTACTGATCTCCATGACTATCTTGTGACCCGTGTGTTCGTATTCCAAGTCCCTATAATATATTTAATGGGTCGCAAGAAAAAGCAATCCATGTGTAGATTAGGTTTACTGATCTCCATGACTATCCTGTGACCCGTGTGTTCGTATTCCAAGTCCCTATAATATATTTAATGGGTCGCAAGAAAAAGCAATCCATGTGTAGGTTAGGTTTGCTGATCTCCATGACTATCCTGTGACCCGTGTGTTCGTATTCCAAGTCCCTATAATATATTTAATGGGTCGCAAGAAAAAGCAATCCTTGTGTAGTTTAGGTTTACTGATTTCCGTGACTATCCTGTGACCCGTGTGTTCGTATTTCAGGTCCCTATAATATATTTAATGGGTCCCAAGAAAAGCAATGTGTAGGTTAGGTTTACCGATCTCCGTGACCATCCTGTTACCCGTGTGTTCGTATTCCAAGTTCCTATAATATATTTAATGGGTTGCAAGAAAAGCAATGTGTAGGTTAGGTTTACCGATCTCCGTGACCATCCTGTTACCCGTGTGTTCGTATTCCAAGTCCCTATAATATATTTAATGGGTCGCAAGGAAAGCAATGTGTAGGTTAGGTTTACCGATCTCCGTGACCATCTTGTGACCCGTGTGTTCGTATTTCAGGTCCCTATAATATATTTAATGGTTCGCAAGAAAAGCAATGTGTAGGTTAGGTTTACCGATTTCCGTGACCATCCTGTTACCCGTGTGTTCGTATTCCAAGTCCCTATAATATATTTAATGGGTCGCAAGAAAAGCAATGTGTAGGTTAGGGGTACCGATCTCCGTGACCATCCTGTTACCCGTGTGTTCGTATTCCGCCTGAAGCAAAAATTCGAATTTTCTCGTTTTTGTAATGCCATGTAAAAAGGAGTGCCCTGAATCCGGGCATAGAACCTGTTTTTAAAACTTTCTTTGAAAAAGAGGTTAGGTTATCATTGCCTCGATGATATGCATATTATCATAAGCCCGTTTAAATGTTGCGATACGAACACAATTGAGTATGGGTATTTGCACTCCAGACTATTATGCAATGAGCTAACGAACTAGTGTACCTACTTGGTGGGACATAATGTTTCCATCGCAGATTTATCCAGATTTTGTTTAAATCCAATATCAAAAACACGTTTCTTAACACGTACCAGCGTACTAAGATTTAAGTGCTGGATCGTTATTGAGTAAAGAGGATCTCACAAAAAATTATCATTGAAAAAAGGCCAAGTTCCACTTGTCAGTCAGTCAGTGAGTATCCAAAAGTGCAAACTTTGAAATTACCTATCTCTTGTCCGGGTTAGAATTAACTTTTGAAGTTTATCCTGTGGTATTGTACTATACTACGGAATGTATGTTCAAAATTTCAATGACCTAAACCTGGTGAATTGCTTCGTGTAAAGATACACTGGTGCTTTCCGGAACTTGGCCTGGCGCACTGCCGTGCGCTCAGATTAATAACGCTGCCCCTCTCTTGTCAATTTTTGCTATTTCAAAAAATAGCAAAGAGCACAAGTAACACCAAATTCTGTGGCAAAGAACACTGCACTGTACATGTAATTATATAGTGGTTATTGACTTTGTTCCCGGGAGCCTTGTCAAAATTATTTGGACACCTCTAAAATTGAAATATTTGTATCATTATCTACCGAAGGCGCAATTTCTTCCAATTCATTTATGACTTGCTAACTTTCCATGAGAAAAAGTAAATCATTCTTGAGATTGTAAGAAGTTACACTCTTCCAAGTCTTCCAATAAATTCCGCCCATGAAAATAATAATATATATTAATGGGGACAATTTTATTCTCACTCTTGTTCATCTCACACTTAAATTCATTATTTCACTTTCTTCTGTCTCCAGTTTGTAAAAAGGTAGTATTTTGAGATTCTCCTCAGAAAAAAACTGACCAAGTGAAAAGTCGGTAATATTTTCGAGAGAATTGAGATAGAAGAACGTGAAATAATAAATTTAAGTGTGAGATAAACAGCAGCAAGAATAAACTTTGCCCCATTAACATATATTATTATTTTCATGGGCGGAATTTGTTGGAAGAGTGTGGTTGGAACTTGGTCCTTTTTTCAATGATATATTTTTTGTGAGATAATTTTTTATTAATTAGTTATTTCATTAATTTGCTACATTGGGCTAGATCGGGTCATTCAACAGACCAAGTCTATCTAGACTTGATGGCTGAGAACGTAATGTTCCTCCAATAAATATCAGGTCAGCACAGTGGTGTAATGACAATAGAGGCTTAGGCAATGAATATGATGATGATGATGATTCATAATTTTCTTCAAGATTACGATACTTTATCTTCTATAATATAATAAAAGAGAAAGTAAAAAACAGTTCGCTCCTTTCAGTCTGACAGATCTGCCTGGTTCAACTATCATTGCCCCCCCCCCCCNNNNTGTCTTTACACTTATCATTTAATATCTACAACAAAAAGCACAGCCATAAAATACATTAAGCTGAATGTTCCATTTTTTTTTTTTTTTCTCCCCTCCGATAAGTCTTAACTGCACGTTCTTCTTTTGCTCTTCAAAAAAAACTTTTTAGTGTAAAATTTTTAACATACTTAATTTTAAAAGACTTTTGTTACTAGTTAAAGTATTGGTTTCAAAGAATTCTGTTTGTTTAAGCCTTTTTTAAAGGTTTTTGAGTTTTGGAATTTGATAAAAAGTAAAAAAAACTAGTTGATTATAGCTAACTTCACATCTAAACAATTACAATTATTGAGAACATAGCTATCTTCATATCACAACTTCTCCTTACTAAGGAAATATAAAACCGTTACCATAGAAACCTTATCCAGTAACCAAGGAGATCTTAAACCATTTTGTTTGTGTACAATTATAAAAATTAACCCATTAAGATAAAATGACCACAAAAAATAAGAAACATTTGATGGAATTTAATAAAGATCAGATGAAATTATTAGAAGATAAAATGACGCTGGTTATTCAATCAGCAGTGAAAAGAGCGATTCAAGAAGAAATGGAATCATTTAAGAAACATATAGCAGAACAAGAACAAATTATTAAGAAGCTTGAGGCTGAGAACAAATCCCTGACCTCTCGCATGGATGAAATAGAACAGTATTCGCGACGGTGTAATGTCCAGATTAATGGTGTCATTGAATCGTCTGACGAAAATATCAATAATATTATTACGAAGTTAGGGGAAAGAGTGGGGGTGCCCATCAATTTTCAAATTGACATTCAGGCTGCACACAGAATTCCGTCCTCCATGAACCCTAAGCCTATTATTGTCAAATTTACTAACCGCCAAGTTCGTGATAGGTTTATGAAGGAGGCCAAGAAAACAAAACAGAAAGCTGAGGATTTCAAAAACACAATTTACGTAAACGACCACCTTACAGCTACAAGGAAGAAACTTTTTTATGAGTCTAAGAAGTTAGTCAGGGAAAGGAAAATTAAATCAGCTTGGACCTCAGATGGAAAAATCTTTGTTAGGAGAGATGATCTATCTAGCCCATTTCATGTTTCTTCCTTGGAGCAGCTCGGTAAATTTCGGGATACATATGCATCTGCTGTTTGAAGAAGATCTTTCTTTTTTATTTTATTTTATTAAATTAATTATTATTATTAAATATTATATTACCCACACTCATTCGGTATACCTACCCCCACTACTTTTTACCATTCATCTCTTCTGTATGTCTCTGCATTGTATTAAGTTCAACACTCAGACATCCCTTAGATATTTCTATCATTTTTTTTTTTTTATTATTTATTATTATTCTTTGATATATTAAGGAGCGCGGTAGCGCTCCGCCCCGCCAAGTCAAAAAAATGCGGTAGCTACCAAGAGTATATTATACGCCACAGCTTACATTGCCGATTTCAGCTACTTCCAGAGGAAAAACTACACACCTTAGGATAAAAATGATTATTTCCTACGTATGAGGCGAACTCAGAGACGAAGTATATGAAGTTTCAACAAAATCGGTTAAGTCAAATCGGAGATATAGGCTTCTGAAAAGTACACTTTTTTTTCTCATCGTCTGCTTCTTCTTCTTCTTCTTCTTCTTCTTTGATCTTGACGCACCTACAGCCAAAACTACTGGACCGATTTTGATGAACGATAGCTCATTTTTTTTCTCGTGAGTGGCAGATGTGCCTTTTGCTACTTATATTGTCCCTCAGTGGGTCCTTCAGCCCCAAATTTCCAAAAACCCTCAAAATTGGGGGTATTTATTTGATACACGTGTTATATATTTTCCGAACTAATGAACCGATATGGACGTATGAGGTATCATTTTAATCACCAAATCAAGCAGAGGTACATGGTTAGTACCGAAAATATACAGGGTGTAATTTATCTCATATACAGGGTGTTATATAAGACAAATAAATTGTTAGAAAGTTCATATTTTTCTTTAGTTAGGATTTCCTCACATGATACATAATGTAATATTATTTTAACTTTCAATTATCTATACCGGATGTAACACATTTATTAATGATAATTATTGATGATAGATTGATTTTCATCAATTTTGACTAAAAAATTTCTTTTAACTATCTGAAAGTACACGCTGAAAAACGTCCAGCGCCCTCAAGGAAATGGCCGGTTGGACCTTAGTTTCTCCACCGGACGTTGTCTTACTCAGATTTTTTTCTCCAAATTTTGACTGAAAAATTTCTTTTAAAAAATTGAAAGTACAGACCGAAAAACATCCAGCGCCCTCAAGGAAATGACCGATTGGACCTTGGTTTCTTGACCGGACGTTGTCATACTCAGATTTTTTTCTCCAAATTTTGACTGAAAAATTTCTTTTAAAAAATTGAAAGTACAGACCGAAAAACATCCAGCGCCCTCAAGGAAATGACCGATTGGACCTTGGTTTCTTGACCGGACGTTGTCATACTCAGATTTTTTTCTCCAAATTTTGACTGAAAAATTTCTTTTAAAAATCTGAAAGTACAGGCCGAAAAACGTCCAGCGCCCTCAAGGAAATGACCGGTTGGACCTTGGTTTCTCCACCGGACGTTGTCTGGGGTATAGTTTGAAGATAGATGATAATAATTCAGATATGATACTTTTGTAAGATCTCTGCCCTTTTACCATTATATAAATACATATTTTCTTGCTACAAAAAGTTATGAGATCCCCCCAAAAATACCACTGCGTGCTATAAAAATTCCCCGCCAAGTCATCACCCCAAAAAAGATATGAAATCTATTTTGGGCCCCGCTATCCATTCTTCCGTTCTTCGAAATACCTAATGACTTTAAATTCCGACCCCACCCCAAACGATTTCAGAATTTTAGTCTGATTTCCTCACTCTCTTCACCAACACGCAGTCTTGGTGGGGTACCTCGGTTCGTTTAACCACTAGGAGATAGGGACCACTCTGTTCTACTTTAGCGGTTCATAAATTCGTTACGTTTAATAATGATCAGAGGTACCCCACCAAGACTGCGTGTTGGTGAAGAGAGTGAGGAAATCAGACTAAAATTCTGAAATCGTTTGGGGTGGGGTCGGAATTTAAAGTCATTAGGTATTTTGAAGAACGGAAGAATGGATAGCGGGGCCCAAAATAGATTTCATATCTTTTTTGGGGTGATGACTTGGCGGGGAATTTTTATAGCACGCAGTGGTATTTTTGGGGTGTTATGGAATTACTAGAATGTATAAATGAAGACATATTTGATGATTGTGTTGTGTGTGAGGAGACGGAGGACTGTACCAATTTTATGAGGCTGAGCGGTCTTACTATATTTCACATGAACATTTGTTCTCTCAACTCTAAATTTGATCAACTCTTACTGTATCTCGACCAGCTGATTCAAAACGTAGACATTGTAATATTGGGTGAGACATGGTATGACAGCTCCATACTCATTTTGTATTCCAGGATTTGAATCTTACTTTTCCACAAATCATTTCAAACAAAATTCTGGTGTTGCTGTTTTTGTAAGGAATGAACTTTTCGTACACGTGACTGAAATTCTCGACTTTACCAAAACCAACTGTCTTAGAATAGATATGAAGATTAACAATGCAGACTACAGCATCCTAGGGTTGTATAGATCTTCCTCTGGTGACGTCACCAATTTTATAACGGAATTAGACACATTTCTCACATCTCATAAAGACATCCAGAACTGTTTGCCGATAGGGGATACTAACGTAGATATTCTTTCATCAAACGAAAATATTATTAAAGATGATTATCTTAACATTTTATCTGAACACAACTTCATTCCTTGTATCAATAAACCTACAAGAATCAGAGGAACCACTCAAACTTGCATGGACCACGTACTTTACAAAACACAAATATCACCTCTTAACATTAAAACAGCAATTTTCACAACAAGTATTTTCACAATCAGATCATTTTTCCACTATCACAAAAATAAATTCAAACATTATCAGAAAACAAAACACAACAGACCAAACAAACACATTTTCATTCATTGACTACGATATATTAAACGACAAATTATCACAGGAAAACTGGAATCAGATTATCTCATTAACAGACGTAGACGAAGGCAGCACACTTTTCACTCACAAACTTCAAACATATATCTCACTAAGTACAATCACAAAACAATACAAAAATCAACACAAACCCATTAAACCCTGGATGACACCAGAACTTCAATCAGACATAGAGACAAAATAGGGTTGCAGTCAAAAAGATTCCCAAATAATTCTCATTTAGCAACATATTTCATTAACATAAAAAGGAAGCCATTAGACGCGCCAAAGAAATACACAAAAGAAATGAGCTGAACAACTGCGACCACATAAAAAGTGGAACTCAATAAATGAATTCATCGGAAGGAAAATTCCTATAACCAAAAATGTAAAAATAATATCACACCAGGGTCAAAACATAGATTGTAATGAACAAAAAGAACTTGCATCGGACATCATGCAACAAACAATTAATCATCGGACTTGCATCGGACATCTTGCATTTTCAAACGTTGGAAGAAATATCGCATCCACCATTTCACCTCCAAATACGAACTTCTCAAACACCACATTTCCCTTACCTCCACTAAATTCAAATTCAAATAACACAACTTCCCCAGAACCGTCCAACTCCTCACAACACTTAACAAACACCCTCTCACGTCAACAATTATATTTAGCCTTTGCGCCTACATCCATATCAGAAATACACAAGATCATCATGAGTCTCCGAAATCATTCATCTCCAGGACACGACAACATCACTACAAGAACAATTAAACAAATATCAGCTCATATCTTACTTCCTCTTAAACACATTATCAATATTAGCCTAGAGCAATGTAAATTCCCAACTACCGCAAAACAATCAATTATTATTCCAGTGTACAAAAAGGGGGGTAAAACAAATCTACAAAATTATCGTCCGATATCAATGATGACAAGTTTAAGCAAAATTATTAGAAATAATGAAATTCTCACTGACAGACAGTACGGATTTAGAGAAAACTGCGGTGCCGAGGATGCAACTCTTGATCTAAAGTCGTATATTCAAGAAGAATTGAACAATAATAAGAAGGCCATGACAGCGTTCCTAGATATATCTAGGGCGTATGATAGTGTCAACCACAATATTTTACTTCAACGATTATACGACATTGGACTGAGAGAAAAAGCCTTGGGTTGGTACTCTTCATATCTATCAGACAGAAAACAACAACTACGACTTAACGGACACACCTCCCACCCAATTACATGTAACGACTACTCTGTTCCTCAGGGTACGATCCTTGGTCCTCTCTTATTCAACATTTACATCAATGACCTCCCTCAGATCACCCAAGGAAAAATATTTATGTACGCAGATGATGTTGCTATTTGTTATTCGACTGACAATTGGACTGACTCATACAATTTAGCAAAACAAGACCTAACTAACGTCATCGACTGGTACTCGCAAATGTCACTCAAAATTAATCTAAACAAATCCAACTAAATGACTTTTTCTCTGACCAAAGCAGGACAACCTACTAACACAAGACTAATTATACAAAACCGAGCTGACAACACTTCAATACAACTGACAAAAAACACTCACACAAAGTACTTAGGGATCACAATAGACCAACATTTGAAATGGACCAATCACATACTTTCACTGAATGGAAAACTGCGGCACCTCATGCATGTGTTTAGCAAAGTGAGGGGAGTTTGTAGCAGACAATTTATTAGACAAATACATATTACTCTGATACAATCTCCCCTTCAGTACTGCATCACATCGTGGGGTGGCGCATACCAAAACACTATTATAAGACTAAAACGTACACAAAATATTTTACTCCGAATCATACTAAAGGAAAAACCTACAGACATCCCCATCATTGAATTATACAAAAATTTGGACGTGCAAACATTAACGGACATTTATATTTACAAAACTATTCTCTACTCCCACAAACCTTTAGGCAACTGGACTTTCAACACCAACACAAGTAGACAAACCGGACAAGTAGTTACAGGACGTGTACGGAACTCTCTTTACAAAAGACACTTCGTCTATCTTAGTAAAAAAACTATACAATATTCTGCCAGAATACTTAAAATCAGAAACAAAAATTCAAATCCTCAAATTGAAAACAAAAGAATGGATCAATGAACAGAATCACAGTCTGTTCATAGAACATTTTATGTAGTATGTATTTTATTTTGTGGGGGGGGGGGGTTTTNGAGGGGGGGGGGGGGATTTTTTTTTTTGTGTGTGTGTGTGTGTTTTAGTTTTCGTCGATTGAATTTTTCATTTTTAGGAAAAAAAAGTCCAAGGTCAATCGACGGAAATTTGAACTGAAGCGGGTCTTTCCTTCACAAAGCACAATATCAAGTCTCAATAGACATTCCTATATTAAATAATATATAGTATGTATATATGTTATAATCATATATTATGTAAATATGTATACATGATGTATATGAGTGTATAATAATTGTACTTATTCAACTGTGTAGATTTATGTAAATTTACTTGGGGGTAAACAAAAGGGAACGAATTAAGCAAAAATCAATAGGAAATTAACAAAAAAGGAGGAAAAATAAAAACATAAATGCGCCACAGCCCAACCTTTGGCTAAAGCATTTTATTAACTTTCTTTCTACCCATGTTAGTACAGGACTAAACGACGTAGGTTTTATGTATATTGTTATTGTTTATTTCTTGTACTATATCTATTTTGAATGTAAATAAATAAAAGTATTTTGTTTAAAAAAAAAAAATTGCACTTTTTATTTATTTAAATTTTGGATGTGTAATGCAATAGTATTAAAATTTATTCCCTTAAGAAAAACTGTAAAATCCGGACTTTTTTCTAAATAATTTTTTTTTAAATCCCAACCAACAATGTATGAAAGATATATTCATTGATTGAGTCTATTTATTCAGCCAAAATAAAGATGTTTGTCTGTTTTATGCTGGATTATTGGGTATGTCGTGTCTGCTAAGTAACCGATAACTGTTTACCGCTTTCATCTTCCTCGGACCGACGGAGTTTTTTTAAATAGGGATATCGACTGGGCGAGTATAATTGTATTTCAGTGAAGGAAGCACAAGTGCAAATGATCCAGAACTGAATTATCTAACAAAAAATAATACAAGTTCATTTCATGAAAAACAATTCCTCGGTCTAAATTATGTCAAAACCAATGAGGCAGCTCGGTCAATGTCGATAAAAACTCAGATTTATACGACCGAAGGCCGTATAAATCTAACCATGCCCCACATAGCTAGCGTTCAAAGTATGGTTAGATTTATACGACATACGACCATCGTATAAATCTAATCGATCATTCCCCGTTTTTTGATGGAGTTAAAACTTAAACTTAACATTTGTACACAGTTTTTTATCGACGGATTTTATTAAAAGACATTGATATAGGCCGAGGAAATTTTGATCTCTGTTAATTTTTTTTCGAGTATAATGCTAGTATAATTTTATAACAAATTATTATTTAAGTTTCGAGAAACTTTCCTTTGTTTCAACATTGGATTTTGTTTTGATATGTACTCTTTCTTAAAATCTTAATATAAAAAAATGTGTAAAATATTTGAGCCCGTTTTCGCATATTCCTCTAAAAGTTTGAAAAACGGCCACGCTATCGTATCTGCAAAATTAGTTTATGGAGTTTTTCCAGGATCATTTATCTTCATATTTTATGTTCAGTATTATTTGACATTAATTGATATTTTTCTTTGGAAAACTTTATTATTTCTGTTAAAATTTCTAGATTATACTTTCAATAGAGTAGCTAACCTACACATTGCGAGCAGAGTTTAAAATATGAACTTTGCATGTTGTTTTTTATGGGGAAGAAAAGCCGCCCGCTTATTTTGCATTTTGCCGTGTCTGTACATTTTTTTAAAAAAAAAAATAATTCAGTGTCCTTTTCTTTGCAAATATCGAAAATATGACAGATACGAGTTAATGTACCAGAAATAAAAAAGTCTACCAGAGTTAATTTTCTCTGGTAGACTTTTTTTTGGGGGGGGGGNTATTGTTTTTTTTTGGGGGGGGGGGGGAGGGCGATTGTTCATTAGCGGTCATTGATTCATATATTTATTTCCATTTGGAGTGTGTACTTAACCCGATAAAACATCCTTTTTGGCAAAAACTCGCTTCCAGTGATGTTATATTTTCAACTATTCAGATTTAGTACCTATCTCTTATTTAATTGAGAGAATGAGTCATAATATCAACTAGGCTTTATGCTAGTTGATAAGTTTGGATTAGAAAGAGAGCAGAAGAGCACTAAAAACAGATCCTCGAAAGATATTTTAAAAAGTTTTTGAAATGTTATTTGAAATGAGATCGATAGGCTGCTTCAAAAGTAACGCCGGATTTGTTTTGGCCACCATTTTTATTTGTTTATATAATTTTTGTTACACTTTATCATTGATAATTTGTATCAATATGGGTTTTAGTTGTTCTTAAGTCATGGAAAAGTACAGTAATGAACAAATTGCTTTGTGAGAACTCATTACTAGTGTATGAAAGTTTAGCAGTGAATGTTTACCAAACCTATGCACTGCGATCTGAATAATTGACATTTTCTATTTTTTTTTCTAATAGGTGTACACAAAGTTTACCTGAATAACTTCAAAATCAGTTTGAACAAGAAATTCGACAAGATACGATTATACCCGACGTTGGGTAGTTTTTGAATGAGACATTTTCTTACTGTACTTTTCAATCTTTCCACTACAAATATATCTATATAGTTATTATCTAGTAATAACTAAATAGAACACACCCCCGTATAACAGATAACAAAGATAGTACAAACAATGTTGCCACAGTTATTCAATAAAAATGGCTACCAAGTCAAATCCGGCGTTACTTTTGAAGCAGCCTATAGATCAAATTTTATCTTCCTACGTTCAAAATAAAAGTTGGTACGAGTATTATACGTACACAAATATTGCAAAACAAGTACGCAGCCTCACAGAAAAGATTGAAAGTAAAGTCAAGCTTAGAGAACCATCAAGACCGGAAATGGGACCTGCATGCCGAATGTCATTAATTTCGGTTCAGTAATAATCAACCCTAACTGACGAAAGTACCACTTTTGGCAGTTCACTTGTACGAACGGATTTTTTTATTTCATTTGTGGATTCTGCAAACCTTGAACCGCAAACGTCAAATTTTGATGACGGGGTAAAATTTTGGCGTAGAGGAAAATATTGGAAACGATTATTATGAAATTTATAGGCCAAAATTGCCTAAATCATTTTAAAATTCTTTTTAAAAAAGGAACAATATAAACAGCATCAGCAGATGATGAAATGACTCAACCACACAAAAACACGCAATATGTATACTTTTCTTGGTGACTGCCATATTTTATTGGACACACGATATTTACCTTGCAAATAAACACGTACCACAACTCACAAGAGTACCCAGCAGGACATACAACTTATTTTAATCCTAATGCCTACTTTATTTTCCATCGTGGATATGGGAAAGTAAAAAAGAGTAAAGAGCTTTTGTTTGCAATCAATATTTATATCGGGTTGATTTCGTTAGAGGAGGGGAAACATATTCTGGTGGAATTCTATCTGGATAATATATTATTACAAAGTGGTCGAATATGATCCGACTAAAAATATGCTATCAACTAAAAATTTTGATCGCGGTTTGATTTCAATGCACCACTATGAGACGTGATAGTTCAAAATAATTTTTGGGGTATCACCATCTATTTTTTTTTTTTTTTTAATTTTCAAATTGACCAGACCTGGTCTTTAGTGGAGGAAGTGGTCAGTAATTGTTTTAAAAAAAAATATGCAATTTTTATTTGTGCTTCTGTGAGGCATATACATATAATTTTTTTATTATTATTTTGCTTAACGTCTATGGGTCATTCGAGACGGGGTTTAACCCTCCATTCGCTGGAAACCAGGTAATCACGTTGAGCTCACTTAGGACATGTTGAGCTCACCCGCTTAATAAAACCTTGTTAGACGTCGCTTAACTTTAGTGATTTGTATTCAACGCGCCTTGCACGCTGGCTCATATTTACTTTTTTGACAAACAAAAAAAAATGTGCTGCGCAGATAATATGCCTTTATATGTAGCAATGTAGCATACCAGTAAATACTGAACAAATTTGTTTGTTTATAAAGTAATACTTACGTTTACAACTTATTTACCGATTTTTTTTTTTTTGAATTGATGATAATTATAATGAACCTATCATATAAGTAAGAATAAGATACTCTTTCCAGCACCACATAATGCTGTAAAAAGTGTCGTTGTGTAAAAAGACCGAAAATATGCCCCAATATAGAGTCATTGCTTTTCATGTTGCCAACTAAAGATTTTTCTTTTAATGAAACCACTTGAAATATTTTTTTTTTTTTTTTTTTTTTTTTTTTTTTTTTTTTTTTTTTTTTTTAATTTGGCTTAACGTCTCTTTAACATCTATTGGTCATTCAAGACGGGGGTTTTACCCTCCATTCGCTGGAAACTTGCAAACCAGCTACCCACATTGACCTCACCCAGACTGGGTTGGGCCGGAAAAATGAGCCAACGATACGTGGTGTTCCCAAGCGGTCACCCATCCAAGTACTGACCACGTCCGGACGTTGCTTAACTTGAGTGATCTGACGGGAACTGGTGTATTCAACGTGGTATGATCGTTGGCTGAAATAAAAATTAGTTGCTAACCAATAAAATTTGCTTTCATGAAATGCATGATAAAAAAACAGATATAATTATTAATTTTTTTCTCTTTTAAGAGAATCGAATGATTCGAAACAAGTTTCGTTACAAATAATTATAAAAAGTGTTCCTGGTAAGTGTTTTGTTTTACTTTAATTTAAAAATAAATCTTTTAAGGAGTATATTTGATTCCCCCCTTATTAGGTACTCTTATTCTGACATAATAACGCGAATAAAAAATATCAAAAGAAGAAAGTGAAATGGAATCAATTTGCCACTGGAGTATAAATTAATATAGTAAGACTTTTGAGAAGCACAATTTTTGTAATAAGTTGAAAAGTTGTTTTTCATAAAGCATACAGTTTCTTTGAAACATTTACAATTTAGACGTTGAAGTTTCCAGTGGTGCACACAAAGTAAAACACAAAGCTGGAGGGAGTTCTCAGAACTGGCTAATATTTTGTGTAAAGAAATCGAGTTTGGACTGAATGTCAGGGACTTTCAATTGTTATAATTGATCAAACAACAGGTGCAGTTTTAACAACACGATTTTCTTTAAATGTGCGTTTGGCTGTCTGTTCGTCGTTCCACGATCACTCACGAATATATTATGTTCAGATATAAGAGTAGTGTGAATATGAATTACGTTCATTTTAGTTTTTTGGCTTTATTGGGCAACGGAGGTCCAATGGCATTCCATTATTTGAGTGAGATATACAGTTCTTTGAAATAATAGTAAATAAACTGAGTCTGTCCTTGAAGGTTGTGCTTGCTAATCATCTCTATAAAACTTGAATTTTAAACATAAACTCCAGAATGAATTTTCACATTTTTCAATTGGTGTCCAAATTTATTTAGTTCAAATATAGTGAACAAAAGCGCTATGCTTCTTGTTTCATAGAATTCGCTTACACAGAATTGAACTACTGAAGCTCCTATAGATGTCATTTTTTTAAATTATAACGTCTACACTACATTTATGCTGGCAAGATTCAGTCACAAATGCAGCAATTACTGACGCTCAAAGAAGCCCCATAGCCCTAGAATTAAAATACTGTTGTAAAGGGACATGGCTTTTATTATAAAGGAATTGAACATATTAAGTCTCCCTACTATTAGGGACACTGAACAAAATATCACCCGAAGATCTGATCCTTGGATCTCGTATCCTCAAGAAATTTGATTTGTGCATTTTTGCTTCTCATCTCCAAGGAGTCAGTTTGAAGCTGATCAATCAATAACCCATACTCAATGTAGTGTGGATAAACATTATTTTATTTGTTGAAAAGTTTCCTAACAAAGTGAGCTTGCAGTCTCTCCATGGATTTTATGGCAACCTTGTTTTGAGGGGTCCATACAATTGATCCTACTTAAGAACTGATCGCACGAAGGCTTGGAACAATAACTTGAAGACATCTGGGTTATGTATCAATTTAGAAAATCTAAAGATGCCCAGACTTGTATACCCTCTTTTCGTAATGTCTTCAAAGTGAGCTTTGAAACTAAGATTGGTTTCAAATATTAGGCCCAAACCTTTATACTGTGTTACATAATCTAAGGGAATGTTATTTTTGTTGTAGGTTTACGCTATCGAGCTAGACTTAAGGTGTAATGCATACAGGGTGCAAGTTTAGGCATACGAGTATAGTGGATACTGATTGTTGTAACGTCCTGCTGGAGGCACTCACAGTCCTCCAAGTTTCTGATGACCTTGAAAATTTTTAGGTCATCAGCGCACAGCAGGACCCTGGAATGTTGGACCTGTTCATGTATACGTAAGGATAAAAGGCAAACTGGAAAGCTTTGATCCTTGAATTATTGGCTTGAGATCTGCAGCTCTTATACTCAATGTGTTTACATGTTTTGCAGGTAGGAGCAAAATAATTTGACGAGGGGAGGGGTAAAACCTGCGTGAACCAGTTTTTTAAGAATGGCGTCGTTACTTATTCTAATATTCTATCAAAACACTTTTCCACATCTGTGTAAATGACGTGTACTTGGTCTTTGTAAAATTCTACTAGGTTACCAGAGTGGACTTCTGGTTTCATATTTTAAATGCATATTTTGCGGTATAGTACTGCCTCAAATATTTTGGCTATGACATTCAAATTCGAAATTGTCCCAAAATTCGAAATGCCATATTCGCCTTTTTTTGGGGACAGGAGTAACGATTGATTTCTTAAGGGCGGGGCAGACGGAAATGTATCAGACCTTAGGGATGTATCGATCAATTTTTTTCTAAATACCTTTGGATGTTGTTTTGTACAGGTTTAGTTTTAGTTTATTTTTGTTGTATTTTGTCAATCATAGTGACACCCCCGGACAAAGCAAAAATCCCTCCTATGGGGTGGGCCCTGATTTTGCGGAGGTAGATAGAATGATTATAATTTGGTGGTGAAGGGAAAGGATTTTTGTGGGATATATTTGAGTTACGAGATGGGGGTGTTGTATTTCCCTATTGGTAAATCGAGTGGGGGCCAAGAAGAATTTAGGAATAACTAGGGGTTAAGTGGTGAGGTTCTAGTGGCGAAATATGAGATGTGAGGGGTGGGAGTACTCGGATGTCATAACGGGGGGGGGGGAATAAATTGTAATTAAAATTAAAATGCAAATTAAGGGATTTCTGGGGTGGTGGAGGATGAGGACTGTAGTGCGAAATATGGGATGTTAGAGATGGGGATCTTATTTTGTAGCGAGTATGGGCAGATGAAACAAGAAATTTTGGGGTGGTTGGGGTTACTGTTGGTAAGGAAGATGGGGGACATAAATCAAGTGATCTATAATGTGTATTGGATTGTTACTGTTGCACTCCCAGTCCCACCATGAGTGAGCACCAGACCGACTATTACTTTACTGTTTATTCATTATTTTATTTTTATATACTTTGATGTTAAATTTGTGTGTTATTTTATGTCAAAGAACAACATCTTTGCCCTTTTGATTCAATAGACACCATCGCTACAGTAGTGTATCATTTGAATAAAGTTATGTTGGTCTAAAAATGTTAAGTTTGAATATTTAATATTTTCTAAAATAATGTTTTGGTTTCAAATTCATTTTAACTATATGGGGGTTGAGTCGTGGGTTGTCTTATCGCGGGGGTGTTAAAACAAAAAGAATTTGAAATTTTTGGCATTTTTTATATAAAATATTGACTTCTTAATGTCGTCAAATTTGGTACGAAACACGTCATTTTTGCCCGCCATTATACATATTTGGGAATCAGAGTTTAACTTTTGCGGCTGTATCTGGTTAACAATAAAAAAAATTCCCTGGCTTGTAAACACACGTTAAACTACATTTTGATGATTGTATTGTTTAACATGGACGCTAAACCTTTGCAATGGCCTGTTACCAATCGAGGAAATATTTTTAAAAGATTCGGTGTTGTTTTCATTTTGATTGATTCTGGTAGTGGTTGCTTCAAAATTATTGGAGTTGCACGGAGGATCTATTAGATGTGGCTCAGAAGATGTTGAAACAGATTCTTTCACGTTGGTTTTCACATTTAGGTTAATGCATTGTCTCGTGTTTTGATTAAGAGAGGGGCGGGAATACTTTGTCTCAGTTTGATGCATTGTCTCGTGTTTTGATTAAAAGAGGGGCGGGAATACTTTGTCTCAGTTTGGTAATTGTAGATGATGTTTTTCTTCTCGCAGGATTTCAATTGTGGAGGCACTAACACTTAATTCCGAATTCATATCTGCCATCTCCTTCATATATGAAATTTATGTTTTCTTCTCTTCTTCACTTTGCTTCTCATATTCCTGAATGATTTCTTCGTTTAGTTCTTTTTGACATTTCAGTTTATCTTCCAGAAATTGAACTTGGTTGCTGAGTCTTGAAACAAACTTTTGCCTTTCATTAAAGTTTTTCTCCGAATTAGAATTCAGTTCTTTATTGCAACTGTTAATCATTTCGATTAATTGAATGAGGAAGGATTATCGGATGAGTTCATTATCCTTGCCTACATTTCAGCATAAACATCATAAGAGGTTTCTCAATTAAAGCGTCAGTTCAATTACTGCCATTCACTGTGATTTTTTAGAATTATTTTGCATATATGTTTAGTACCCTGTGAAGTAGTTACAATGCAGGAGCTGTTGTCTCTAGAATTTTATAGATCTAGGTTCAATTTATAGCGTAAATATACGTTACTATATAAAAAAGCACTTCTAATTATTTGCCTTAGATTTCCGTCCGGGGGAATTTTCCCGAGAAGAAAAAAATAATTCTCTTCAAATTTTTGGTATCTTTAGTTTTATCTTTCTTTTTAGTTCAGGGTTGTTCATATTTTAAATTACATTTTCCATTCAGCCTTAGAAGTGGTACTACGGGTTTTAAAGAATTGGAAAATTCTGTTTAGTGATTACCAACTAACTAAAAATGATAGAGGAACTTACTGCTCTTCTTCAGGTCTCAGTTTTGATGGCGGCAATGGTGTTGCTAAGTTATCGTTGCACTGGCACTCACAGTGCATAACACAGAGAACAATGGAACACACGACACAAATTATGAAGGGAATAATGAAATAATGAATGATGATGTACATTTGTTCTTCCTCGTCGTACCTATCCATAACAATGGTGGTGTTCTTGCGAGAGTAATAGCACGGATATGACCTATCTTGCATTCCATAAGAAGAGGCAAAGTTGGCACACTGGACCTCAGGAGGATACCCACAACCCTTAATATTAACTAACAAAATGGCATAGTCAACATGCAAGGGCTCATTACTAGAGGACACGTTGTAATCTACGTATTTAACAAAAATTTGGAAGCACTTATACATATCACTTGTACACCCTTCTCGACACGAGCTCCATGTACAGTTAAAAATTCCCGTTTCTGTTCTATTTAAAATGGTAACACATGTCACTGGATTGGGATTAAAATCGGAAGTGAGAGTAGAAATGGCAGGATCCACATAAAGCGGAACAAGAAATAGTAAGGAGGAACCCGTAGAAACAGCGGTCATCGCAAAAAAAGATGTTGTATAAAACCAAATTTTTTGTTTACAAGTTCTTTTCACTTTTTTTTTATTTTTATTTTGAGCGAGTTCTAAAAGTTTTCGTTTTCGTAATTGTTGTTGTGGATCGAGAAGTAGCTCCGAGCTGCTACCACGCATCGCGAAGACTAACCGAATCCTTCCCTCAGAATTTTCTCTTCTCTCTTTTACTTCTGCATATTCGCCTATCATTTTACCTCTTTCTGTAAAACAATCACGTGTGTTGTAATTTTACCCTCATTTATTATTTATTTACTTAAAATATTGATAAAGGTGAGAATTAATACATAGTAAAGTTGACAGTTTTGTACCCATCTCGTAAATACCATTTTACCACTATTTACTTACATAATATTATTAAATAATCAAATAGATCAAGCTATTTAAATTAACCAGAGACAAAATAGTAACATATAACTTAATACTTAATTTTAATAAAAAAAATAGACTCTTGAGTGGAATGCATTTTCTATCAACCTACTCTTAAAACTCTAATGAGGAAATTTTCTGCCACCGCTGGGAATTGAACCCACGCCCTCCTGAAAACCAATCGATCACTTAACCACTATGCTACCGAGATAGATTAGATCAAGGATAATTTTATTTAAAATTTTGTTAGTTTATTATTAGGGGGGGGGGGGNNNGGGGGGGGGGGGGAATATAACGAACGTATAGGAATGGACCCTGCACTAAAAAGAAAGATAAAAGCTCCACTTGCGTTCACTTAAACTATTACAAATAATTATCGGATATTCAATAGCAGATACTTCTTTATTCTAGTATGATTGTTAGCTTCGAAAATTTGCAAAAGCTTAAGCAAGGAAGAGATATATATGTTCTAGTTGTTCTAGTATCCAATGGTGTTTTGATGACTTCAAATTTTATGTAAAGAATTATTTGAACAGTTTGAAAATTATGCTCAGAAGGATTTTAGGAAAGCTGTAACACTCGCTTTCATAAAAGATAGAAAATGTTGGTTTTACAATATTTACTAATGTTTTTCATGAGGTTCTTCTAGTACCTACAGAGGGTAACATCCCCCCCCCCATTCATTACTCAAAATAAAACGAACGTATAGGAATGGACCAAATAAAATCAGGATAAGTCTTTCTTACAAATCTTGTATGAAATATTTACTAATTTTGCATCCTATGTGTAATTATATGATGGAAAATAGGGTACAACTAGGTGGAAGTCAATCGGAATGTACACATATTCATAGTTCGTACTACATCGTATGCAAGGGCAAACAAATAATGAGGACCAGGTTCGTGGAATCTTTACTTCCAAGTCACTCGAAAAAAATCCTGTCATTTTTGTTTCCCAGCCAACGCTCTGTACAACCCATTCCTTAACTTCACTGTAGGTACTAACAAAACATACACTGATTCATCAAAGGTTAATCTTTCGAACACCAGTTTTAAACAAAATATAACTACATATAAATTTTTTGTTTCAAAAGGTAATTTTAACCCAGGCGGGAGATAAATAATTTCAATATTTGCACTTTTGGATACTCACTTACTGACTGATTCACTCATCATCAAAAGTTTTAGGCACTTCCCGCATATCAACAGCGCTGTAATTTTACACGAAGTTAGCAATTGATATCCAAGTAAAGGGAAAAATCCGAAAATTTGAACTTTCTAACTCTAAGTGCTCCAAAACGGTGCCATTTTAGGGAAAACAATACAACGTATTGTAATGTAGTTTTCACTCATAGAACACTGAAATTTTGCGTAAAGGTAGATATTTACAGACGATCAGTCTAGAAAATATTTATACTCAAATTCTTTCACTCTAAAACTGTTTCCGCTTTAGGGTGCGGGAAAATTAGTTTAAACTGATAGAACGCTGAAATTTTGCATGAAGGAAGATATTTACATGAAATTAAATGTTAAAAATATTTTATATTCAATCTTTTACTACCAGTGCTCCAAAGGGGAGAAAATACACGAAAGCCAGATTCAAGTACTGGGAAGCTGAAATATTTTACGAAGGTATATAGATACCAAAATTCAATTAAACGCGCTATAACTTCAGGCTTTGTAGTGTATGTTAATTTATTAATAAATTCGTGTTAGATTTCAGTTGAACATTAATGTCCAACTGAAATCTTTACCAAAGTTTGGAATCGCTTGACAAAAAAAATATCGTTTTTGATATATAGTCGAAAAAAGTCGTTTTTGAAAGTGTAGTCGAAAAAAGTCAGAAGAAGAAAAAAAACGTCTAAAGAAATAGTTGCAGATAGTAATCTTTAAAAAAAAGTAGTGATATCTTTTATTGAGGCCAAGTTTATACTTGCTGCTGTTCTTCACACACTTAAATTCATTACTGCACTTTCTTGTGTCTTTATTCTCTTAAAGTAATACCGACACTATACTTGGCCAGTTTGTAAGGTAGTGTTTTACGATTCTCGTCAGAAAAAAACATATATTCCAATTTTTCCACCTACAATAAATGTTATAATTCACAACTACCGACTGAACGACTGAAGTGAAATTTACTTTTAACTGCACTTTTAGCTTTAATTTGTCTTTTTGTACCACGACAAAAAAAAAAAAAAAATANCATCTTTAAGTAGATATTACAACAATGTATACTATTTTAAAGAGAGACAACAATTTAAAAAATACAGGTTCGAAAACTATGTAGGCTGATCATCTTTAAGTAGATATTACAACAATGTATACTATTTTAAAGAGAGACAACAATTTAAAAAATACAGGTTCGAAAACTATGTAGGCTGATCATCTTTAAGTAGATATTACAACAATGTATACTATTTTAAAGAGAGACAACAATTTAAAAAATACAGGTTCGAAAACTATGTAGGCTGATCATCTTTAAGTAGATATTACAACAATGTATACTATTTTAAAGAGAGACAACAATTTAAAAAATACAGGTTCGAAAACTATGTAGGCTGATCATCTTTAAGTAGATATTACAACAATGTATACTATTTTAAAGAGAGACAACAATTTAAAAAATACAGGTTCGAAAACTATGTAGGCTGATCATCTTTAAGTAGATATTACAACAATGTATACTATTTTAAAGAGAGACAACAATTTAAAAAATACAGGTTCGAAAACTATGTAGGCTGATCATCTTTAAGTAGATATTACAACAATGTATACTATTTTAAAGAGAGACAACAATTTAAAAAATACAGGTTCGAAAACTATGTAGGCTGATCATCTTTAAGTAGATATTACAACAATGTATACTATTTTAAAGAGAGACAACAATTTAAAAAATACAGGTTCGAAAACTATGTAGGCTGATCATCTTTAAGTAGATATTACAACAATGTATACTATTTTAAAGAGAGACAACAATTTAAAAAATACAGGTTCGAAAACTATGTAGGCTGATCATCTTTAAGTAGATATTACAACAATGTATACTATTTTAAAGAGAGACAACAATTTAAAAAATACAGGTTCGAAAACTATGTAGGCTGATCATCTTTAAGTAGATATTACAACAATGTATACTATTTTAAAGAGAGACAACAATTTAAAAAATACAGGTTCGAAAACTATGTAGGCTGATCATCTTTAAGTAGATATTACAACAATGTATACTATTTTAAAGAGAGACAACAATTTAAAAAATACAGGTTCGAAAACTATGTAGGCTGATCATCTTTAAGTAGATATTACAACAATGTATACTATTTTAAAGAGAGACAACAATTTAAAAAATACAGGTTCGAAAACTATGTAGGCTGATCATCTTTAAGTAGATATTACAACAATGTATACTATTTTAAAGAGAGACAACAATTTAAAAAATACAGGTTCGAAAACTATGTAGGCTGATCATCTTTAAGTAGATATTACAACAATGTATACTATTTTAAAGAGAGACAACAATTTAAAAAATACAGGTTCGAAAACTATGTAGGCTGATCATCTTTAAGTAGATATTACAACAATGTATACTATTTTAAAGAGAGACAACAATTTAAAAAATACAGGTTCGAAAACTATGTAGGCTGATCATCTTTAAGTAGATATTACAACAATGTATAAGAGAGACAATAATTTAAACAAATAGAGACAATAATTTAAACAAAAGAGAGACAATAATTTAAACAAATTTCATTTTAAGAAAAAACTGAGGAGGAGGTCCTAATTAGGCCTCGGGTCTCTTTCTGATTGGTTCATTTTCTACATTGTTAGACTGAAAAAGATATTTTTTGAACAAAACATTGTATCCTATTAAATAGAATCAAGAAATATCAGGCGGACACAAATATAATTTCCCTCAGGTTTGTAATATCTTATTTTTTCTCAATTTTTTTTTAAACGGAAGATATTCATAATTAAAGGCATAATTCGGAATTTACATTAGTCAGCTGAGTGAGGCCTACAGTTCATTAAGTCTAGTGAAGATGTCGTCACTCTGGTTTCGTTAATTTGTAGTTTAGTTAATTTCTATAAAATTATGAAAGGAACGAAATGAGTCTTTGTTCTAATTTTAAACTCTTCGATTTTTCTTTACACGTCTCGCCTGTTTGTACTACGATATCTCGAACGCATTGACCGATTTTATCGAAACTCATAAAAATTGTTGATTTAGACTTAATTGAGCTACCAGGCCTCCTGGCAGTCCAATTACCATTTCTTCTGTATTGCACATTGCATGATATTATAAATGCAAGGCGGACACAAGTTTTTCATATTTAGAGGCAGTCGTTCTTTGGACTAAAAGTTCACGCTACTCCGAGCGATATCAAGCGATAAATCCAACTCCAGGACAATTTGTAGCTTTTAGTCTTTGGAAGTAGCTCGCAGTAACGTCGCTTTCAAAGGACAATTAGGTTTGGTCTCGCTATAAAGATGTATACTAATATATTTTCGGGGACTGAGTGAGGTCTACAGCCCACGAAACTTCTAATATTTTGTATTTGATAAAAAATTAAATTAAAATTTAATAATTAATTTTATTCATCATCCCAACACTGGAAGGTGCTCGCAGTAAAGTGAACTTCTAGTCGCTTTCAGAAGACTGTCAGGTATGGTCTCGCTATAAAGATATATACTAAGATATTTTCGGGGACTGTGTGAGTTCTACAGCTAACGAAACTTTTAATATTTTGTAGTTGATATAAAATTAAATTCAAATTTAATAATTTTATTTATCATCCCAACACTATTACACATATCTTTTGCTTTCACTCTAACATTTAGGGTGAAAGAGAGTACCCTGTACAGGAAATGGGAATGGTTGACTTTTCTTCAATGAATAGAAAAAAAAAAAATTCTCAATGAAGATGTAATGGAAAAAATTGAGACGAGGAAAATGGTAAACACAAGTGCATGCGCGACTCGCATAACCTCATATCTGATAGATTTTCTTCTATACGTAACGTACAACGTTCCGCATTAACAAAAATGTATAAGCCTTCGCATTTGTTGACGAAGACAGGGTGTCCTTTCATAAGATGCACACGGAATAAGAGAAGATTGCAAATTAGAATTTTAATCCTGAGTGAGTCGCAATGAATCTGGGAGATACAGATACTTTTTCCTTTGCGCAGCATTAATCTCTCAGTCACCTATCTTTTATTTAATCCTGTGTTAGTCGCAATGAATCTGGGAGATACAGATACTTTTCCCTTTGCGTCGCATTAATCTCTCAGTCACCACTCTTTTATTTAACCCTGAGTTAGTCACAATGAATCTGGGAGATACAGATACATTTTCGTTTGTGCAGCATTAATCTCTCAGTAACCTCTCTTTTATTTAACCCTGAGTTAGTCGCAATGAATCTGGGAGATACAGATACTTTTTCCTTTGCGCAGCATTAATCTCTCAGTCACCCATCTTTTATTTAATCCTGTGTTAGTCGCAATGAATCTGGGAGGTATAGATACGTTTTCCTTTGCGCGGTATTAATCTCTCAGTCACCTCTCTTTTATTTAATCCTGTGTTAGTCGCAATGAATCTGGGAGATACAGATACTTTTTCGTTTGTGCAGCATTAATCTCTCAGTAACCTCTCTTTTATTTAACCCTGAGTTAGTCGCAATGAATCTGGGAGATACAGATACTTTTTCCTTTGCGTGGTATTAATCTCTCAGTCACCTCTCTTTTATTTAATCCTGTGTTAGTCGCAATGAATCTGGGAGATACAGATACTTTTTCGTTTGCGCCGCATTAATCTCTCAGTCACCTCTCTTTTATTTAACCCTGAGTTAGTCGCAATGAATCTGAGAGATACAGATACTTTTTCGTTTGCGCCGCATTAATCTCTCAGTCACCTCTCTTTTATTTAACCCGGAGTTAGTCGCAATGAATCTGGGAGATACAGATACTTTTTCCTTTGCGCCGCATTAATCTCTCAGTCACCTCTCTTTTATTTAACCCTGAGTTAGTCGCAATGAATCTGGGAGATACAGATATTTTTTCGTTTGCGCCGCATTAATCTCTCGCATTAATTTGATCAGAAAATTTTTTGCTCCGAGCGAGATTTGAACACACAACCTCCGTGTTTTTTGTTAACTGCGGGCCAAAAATCTTGACATATCGGTCATGGATATCGACCATCCCTCTATGCTAATATTTGTCCACATATTTGAAATATTTCATAATGCTAAACGAAGTTTAGCAGTCTAGATTTAACACCACGCTTTATCTTGAAAGGTCTGCTTGTCTTTTCGTTTAAATTTGGTATGAACATTCACTATCTTCACGAAATGCCCTGATTAGTTTTTGGGCCTTATTGGCTAACCGGCAAAACTATATATTCGTCTTGTTTTTGCAGTGACCTTGAATACACGAATCTTATACTTTGTATCTGTTAGATACAGAGTGCTGACCACAACTTTTAAGATCTGACAGATTGAGATTGACGAAAGGACTGTTGTCCTTTTGTAAATTAAAGTATGTATGTATGTATATTTCTTTGTTTGCATTACAAGGTATTTTCAACATTCACTCCAATATTACTAAGCCTAAGCTACACTTTAGCAATTTTTACCTTATAATGCTACCTCTTGGCGCTATTACCATAGCTAATAAATTGTCCTCAGGAGGCTGAGTTACCCCAAAATACAGCCAGACCAAGTAGAAAATTCGAAAAAAACTTTTTCAAATTTTCGACTCGTCCAGGAATCGAACCCGGAACCTCCTTGGTGCAAGCCGAGTGTGATGCGCACTCTGCCACGGAGATGTAAATTAAACACATTTCCCATATAGTTCATGCCCTTAAGCTTGTGACAAGAGTTCAAGATAACACATTCCCTATAGAGTTCATTTCCTTGAGCTTGTGACAAGAATTCGAGATAACACATTTCCCATGTAGTTCATGCCCTTAAGCTTGTGACAAGAATTCGAGATAACACATTTCCCATGTAGTTCATGCCCTTAAGCTTGTGACTATAGTTCAAGATAACACGTTTCCCATGTAGTTCATGCCCTTAAACTTGTGACAAGAGTTCAAGATAACACATTTCCCATGTAGTTCATGCCATTAAACTTGTGACAAAAGTTCAAGATAACACATTTCCCATGTAGTTCATGCCATTAAACTTGTGACAAAAGTTCTAGATAACACATTTCCCATATAGTTATGCCCTTAAGCTTGTGACAAGGGTTCAAGATAACACATTTCCCATGTAGTTCATGGCATTAAGCTTGTGACAAGAGTTCAAGATAACACATTTTCCATGTAGTTCATGCCATTAAGCTTGTGACAAGAGTTCTAGATAACAGATTTCCCATATAGTTCATGCCATTAAGCTTTTATAACATTTTACACTAAGTTTTATAACATTTTCCTTTTCAAGACAGTACTGAATAATATGAGAAGATAAGCGGTCAACCATAGCAGTTCTGATCAGATATACAGTATGTCCCAGAAGTCCTGCCCGGTGCCTATAACTTTTGAACCGCTTGGAATTTTTGACTTCTGTTTGTTTCTAGGGATAGAAAAGGGCCCATGGTCATTCGAATGGTAATATCAGTATCCAGGTTCAAATCCCGAAAGTGGTTTTTTTTTACACAAAGAGTCGATTTCTCGGGAAATTTAAATGGAATGATACAAATATTTTTTTGAAAAATAAAAGTGCCAATAAAATAAGGAATATTCCCATTTTTGTTTTTTCAAAAAAATGATCAGGGACGGAGCCAGAGAGGTTCAAATCCAAAGCTTGTTACACCCTATATAACGAAAACCGACTATTATTTTGATGTAGAAATTCGTTAAGAGTGGCTTAAAAAAAGTTATCCATCTACATAAGTAATAAAAATAACAGCTTTTAAGTTTTATTAGTGCCGTAGGTCTGGAAAACAAAATCTCGTATTTCTATCAGAGGTTAAAATGGAGGCTTTTAGAAAACGGCCATTTTGGGATAGAAAGTCAGAAGTAAGTATATGATTGAAGACTTGAAATGGGGAGTGGCCTCAATAAGGAACCATTTTAGCAAAAAAAAAAAAAAAAAAAAAAAAAAAAAAAANAAAAAAAAAAAAAAAAAAAAAAAAAAAAAAAAAAAAAAAAATTATTACTAACCCTCACACTCATTCATAACAGGGCCGTACTAATAAGAAAATGTCCATAGAAAAACTGCATATGAAGAACACTTCAATTAATATGCAGTTTTTCTATTGAAATTTTCTTATTTCTACATCAAAATAATATATGGTTTTCGTTATACAGGGTGTAACAAGTTTTAGTTTTGAACCCCTCTGGCTCCGTCCCTGATCATTTTTTTGAAAAAACAAAAATGGGAATATTCCTTATTTTATTGGCACTTGTATTTTTCAAAAAAATATTTGTACCATTCCATTTAAATTTCCCAAGAAATCGACTCTTTGTGTCAAAAAAAGCCACTTCCGGCATTCGAACCTGGATACTGATATTACCATTCGAATGACCATGGGCCCTTTTCTATCCCTAGAAACAAACAGAATTCCAAAATTCCAAGCGGTTCAAAAGTTATGGGCACCGGGCAGAACTTCTGGGACATACTGTATAACTTCAAACATCTGATAGAAACTGTTGTATCCAATATTCCAGTATTTGTGGCTACCTTCCTTTAGTATCTTTATAATAAAAAGACTTTACTCTTTAGACAAATGTGAAGTAATTGTATCTCGGTTTGTTTTATTTTAAATAAAAGCAACAAATAAAAATAGCATTGATAAGCTTTAAAATATCTTACCTCTCTTTGGAAAAAAAATTAACAATACTTGACTGATACAAAAACTTCATTGGAGATTTATATTTCATAATGAATCAAGAAAAGCTCTCTGTAATCAAATATTTTAGTTTTGTAAATAAAGTTCAATTAGAATTCTAATCAGTTTGAAAATTTATATATTGATTGTCCCAGGCATTAGAAGAAGGACTTGCTTGAACCTTCAATAACAATGCTGGTCGCATTGTTCAAAGTTACACCTCGTGACAAGGAATGCACTGTCAGATAATCACATTATAATCAAAAGCAGATGTAAAATTATTGAGGGTAAAAGTCCTAAATACAATGCCTAGGATAAATATTGGATTTATACATTGTCAAAGTGTTTAGGATAAATTAGTTAATTTAATTCTAGCAGAACTTTATTTATAAAATTACAATATTTGATTCTATAGAATTATTCCTAAACTCAATCATTTTTACCTAATTCATTCATATCTTCATAGGCAGAGAAAAGAAAAATTGTATGTTTTTTTTTTTTTTTTAATATACATTTTTTATTAATTATAACAAAAACGTACGAGCTTGCAGGTAGATTATCTAATGTAAATATACTTACAAAAACACTCTATTGAAGTAACCTGTTAACATTGAATAATCTACGGGCAACCGATTGCACAAAATAAAACTATTACACTTTCAAATAAACTAAGAATACACATTTCTTTAATGAAAAACAGAATTCGGAATAAAAACAAAAACATAAAATAAAAATGTAAATTTGGGGAAAAATCAATGGATATAGACAAGAAAAAAATATTCAAAACTGTTCCAATTTTTTATAACCATGAATACCATTTAAATAAATAAATAAAAAACATTTTGTGACGACCAGACGATAACACTTAACCCTTAATTAAGACGGATTTCTATATGGAGTTCGATGTAGTTTAGATTGCAAACTAATCTACGCAATTAGTGGTAGTTGCTACGGTTGGATTGAATAGTACGGTGGAAGAGTTACTTTTCTTACCTCTAAGTGATTTCCGTTTAACTCACTTCTAAGTGATTTTCGAGAAAAGGTAAGTGGATAGGTAGTGAACATATGAAAAAAAAAAATACACAAAAAAAAATATTTTTATTTGGCAGGTTCAGCGATCAATCCAAAGTTATTATATATATGTGAATAACCGGAACTGGCAGAAAGTTAAGTTTTGGAAACAAAGTAGGTTGAATTAGCTGATCGACTACCAGTGCCGATTCGTAGAGTATTTTTTTATAAATAAACTACATGTGCCTTTTAAAAATTCCATGCGCCTCGCGAGAAGTTCATCTGGCCCCGCTTTTAATAGTAATAATATCTATTTTTTAGAGGTTCTAAGTTCTGTTTCTGATGACAGGAGTTGGGTTTTTCATTGTTAGGGAAAGTTGAATTCCTCTATACATATAATGTTGTACAGATCAGCGCTGCACGATATTAATATTGGGGACACGAAAAAAATCGAAAGTTGAATTAGTAGATTTTAGGCGTTTGTACTTTTTGGTATCGAACGAAACACGTCGCGCTCCATCATTGTTTATTATTCGTCTTAGTACACACAATAGAACACTGAAGCAGGAATCGCATAATCTAGCCAACAAATCAAAAGAAACTATGGTCTAACTTGACAGGACAAAGAAAATTGCAAGGGTAATATATGGTTCGTATAATTCTCGTGCGTCTCACCGAAAATGAGCTTTGTTAGTTTAGATCCTTTTAAAATATAGTCCAAAGATTTTTGACTAATTTTATAATCATCTGGCTCTAGAAGTGTACTGATTTTGGCCAATTTTATGTACAAGAATGCATGGAGGGCATTTTCTACTTGGATATATTTCCTAAAAAAGAAATAAAACTTGGTTTTAACAACATAGTCCAGTTCAACCAAAAGATAGAAGCTAACAAAATAAATTTCAAATGAAAGTATTTCATGGAGATTTTTTACATAATGTTTAGAAAAGTGTGTCGGTCAAGAGGCCACCGTTAGAATTTTTATACTTCATAACTCGCAAACGAAATAATCAAAATTCAAGCTACTTTTTTGAAAAAGAAAAAAAAAAAAAGGTCAATTTTTACAATGTCAGTATGGTGAGAAAATCAGTAGGTACCTGTAGTTATGCTTCTGTTAGTGTGCCGTAGTGATGATTTCTTAGAGTTAAACATGATGACAGATTTAAATGTATAAGAGACTTGGGCTCGATTTCCAGTAGGGATCATAAATTTGGCCATCTCTGTCGGATTTTAGGTACCTACATTGGATATAACATTTAGAAATGAAAATTCTTAAAAATCAATGTGAAAAGTGAACTTTAAAATGAAAATTTTCAAGGAGCTGAGAAACAAAATTTGGGCGGAAGGAAATAGAGAATCAAACCAGAAATAAAAGTCATAGAATGTTATGTTTGTGTCAAGGACCAGGCAGACAGTCACTTCAATAGACTTCTTACATGTTATAAAAGGAGCTTGCGTAATTTCAAACGATGGCCATTGGGTCGATATAATTTTCACATAAAATTAAAAAAATCTGCATAAAATAAATTTTTATATGAAATTTTATCCCCAGACAAATAATTCCATTTCTGTCAAATTATACCCACCCACAATAACCAAATTAAAATTTTAATTCATGGTTAGAAATGGAACCAATAAAATTAATCATCGAAATAGAATTAACTGCGTCACCATTGGAAATCATTGATTGAATTTTTATTTTTGTTTCAGTGCTGACCGTTATCTTTGTTCTATTGTCTATGATTTTCCTGGCTTGATTCAAGTCCACATATTTGAAATATTTCATAATCCTAAATACCTACCAAAACACTACACAATATGTACATATCATATCAAGTATTTCTGAAAAATAATGCCTACCTATATCCTTTCAGCAGCTTTTCACCAACTTCCAAGCTTAAGTCCCATCTTCTCTGATCGATAGCAGCGTCGAGAGCGTTTTCAAGAATTCGCAGATGATAAATATTAAACTCATGTAATAGATTTTTATGTTTATTCAAACACATTTGACAAATATCCAGATCTGTTCAATTTTAGTTAAGTTATTTACATTAAGATTAAATATACCAACAAAACAGGGAAACTTATTTTCCATACTCTGCAACCATCTTTTCAATTGATGGAAAAAACGGTATACCTACACAGAGTAGTCCTGGCTGAATGGTCGTGTGTAACACCTATTTTTTTTAAAATAATATTTTTATAAATCCACTCTACCTAGTGGTGTATTGGTAAGACGTCTCTTACTGGTAAACAATATGACGTGGGATCTAATCCCAGCCAACCCATAGAGTTTTATGCTCGTGAATTTGTGATATTTACCACTTAACCATGGCACCCTAAAAAATGTCGGTATAAAGGGACTCTTTATTCCTATTGCGGCGGAATAAACATGGCCTATATGTTGTGGTTTAATTATTATTATTAAAGGATACATGTTATATCGCTCATTTTTTTCAATTGATATTTTGTAAAGTCTAAAACTTCGAAATATTTTTTCACCCTTTCCTTTGAAACTCGTGTGTTACAATATTTACAACATAATGTGTTTGATAACGCCTGCAACATAATTAAATCAAAGTTTTATAAACGTGCGACTTCTTAGTTCCAACTCTAAGAAGACAGTTGATACAGCGAAGTTGCCAAAAAAAAAAAAAAACTTTGATGATAGCAATACGTACTGCCATATATTGAAAAGTAACAGCGAAAACGTTGCCTCTCCTCCTGCTCATATTTGTAAACAAAACTCAACTTACTTCATTCTAACTGTAGTGTCTAATACTCATATGTGACAGGCAAACCACTGGTCGACATTTTTTTGTGGCCAGATATCTCAACACTAGTCATGACAACATAATATCAACCCATTTTAAATATAAAAAAATAACGAAGATGAATACGCCCAGAGTTTTGACGGTAACTATAAATTCAAAAGAACAAATTCAATTGACTTCACTTACGTCATTAGGAACATATACTGGTTTCTTGCAGGAATTATTCGGACAAACCATGGCGTGCATATGTTCTTCCTCTTGAACATCTTTACATCTGTCACATTCGCATGTGAAATAATATGTTTTCCTTAATTCTTCTCTTCTATCGTCTGGCGCTAATAGAAGCTCAATATAGGATACGTGCACCTGTAAATAAATATTTACAATTTGTTTTGTTAGTCTTGATTGCGAACTATGACATTTTTATATACGATACCCGAACCACGCGGTGTTTGAGATTATAATATTTTAAAAAGAAAGCGCTTGTGCCTTTTCTACTATCTTTTAAAGAAGAAAGAACGGGTACTGAACGAAAGTGTCTACGGGACGGCCACAATATACGTAGTACCTGATACGAACTATATGGTCTCACAGTCGGCCAACTTTTTGTTTATATATGTTACTTGCTGTAGCGGTGTTCCTAAAAAAATCAAACAATTTTTAGATTCAGATTTAACCAATTTCATTATTTAAGAACATCACATATTATGTGTTCCCTGTGCTGAGAATTGGCCATCAGTCATGTAGCTTTTTATTAGTGAAAAAATATTTAACCATTGCCTTAATTTTGTAATTTATCATATGCCCGGCACTATCTACTAGATTTTTATAGGTGCCAATAAATTTTACTAAATATGCAAAAGGTTTTTTTTTACCATTTTTCCCTTAGCCAGAAACTTCATAGTTCCGGTAAATTTGAGTAAACAAAGTTAAAGGATGAAATTCCATATTTTAATTTCAAGGTAAATATTTTAATAAATTATTTAAGAACTAACTGTGACGTGTATTTTTTCTAGCAAACTAAAAAAAAGTCGTGACGCTAAGGGCTAAATAGATTCCGTGAATCCACAGATTACTCCGTACTTTTTTTCAAATATTTTACATCTTTAAAATCTTAGTGTAGATTATTTTTTAAGTTTTAATTTCTAAGAAGGATCGATTTCGCCATTTATAATTTGCTGTAAATTTAAATATTAACATCCGGCATTCTTATTTGTTAGTGTACAAGTTAATATCTCTAAACAAGTTTATAGTTAATGACTATCTATATCTTCACTTGACTGTAAAAATAATAAAGATGTTGATTAAATCTGACAAATTTCGTGAGTCTTCGTTCAACCAAGCTCTGATGATGTGCTCAGGAAAGTACGAATCTAGTGAGCATTAATCAACATTAATATTTTTACAGTCAAGTGAAGATCTACCCCATTATTATCATTATCTACCTCATTATATTTTTACTTCACATAGTATCCCAATTTAAAAAAAAAAAGTTTATAACGGGTGTTTTTTTAGAGTTGGCAACACTGCTTTATTTGACAACCCATTTAGCAGCTCATAATATTCTTTGTTTTGTTATAATTTAAAGTTGTATCACTCTAAAAAAAAACACCCTATAGTTGTTTTCAAATAGTTGGACGAGGAAATTTTACATAAAAAATAATCCAATAAAAATCCAATAATAATTATTATCAGCGTCAACAACACCAACCAGAACCAACCAACAGAATTAGTTACAACCAACGCGTGACACCTCCCACATATCGTGACACAATGAGACACAAACCCGCCATCAAC
>CM022885.1:29146554-29173153 GCA_012654025.1 Pachypsylla venusta | reverse complement strand
TAAATCATGCTTATAAATCGCAGAACCTATTTGATGTACTGTCTCACTGACTGATCGGTTCTCAAATTATAAACATAGCCCCACCGGGGGGGAAAAACGTTTTTTTAGCTTACAAATTTCTGGTACATTAAAAAAATAAAATAATAATGTTACCTTTGAAATATCATATTCAGGAATAGCACTGATTGTTTTGATAGTTATCTCAGTTCCACTAAATATAGCCATTGCATTTGGCCTACAGGAATGATCTATTACAGATGAAGCCAGGTACAATCCTGTGCCAATTGATGTCAAATCGTTATCTAAAATACTAAAACTATTGATCACAAATTTGCCATATATTTGAAATAATTCTTTTGTGCTGGGAAGATTGGATTCCCCAATAAATTCTTTGAGGATCATTTCTAAACATTGAAAATGTTCCATCCTTTTGCAGTCATTTGTTATGTCCACAGAATCTGAAATAGAAGAAACTCAACTCGTTCCAAAAAGTATTAAGCTTAGATTCCTATTATCATCGAACTTATATTAAGAACATCGGACTAATTCAGCTCATTTCTTGTTCCCAACTCTTGACAGAAAGAGGAAAAAATCTCAAAGCGTATGCTAAAAAAAGATCAAAGCCCTAACACACACTTTTTCTATTAACTTCTCAAAATGGAAAACTTCAAACAGCTAGATTATGATTGGTAAGTTGAGAATGTTGTAATATTCGGAAGTACTACGTAACTCTACTAATCTTTCATACAAAAATTATTTTTTAAAATATTATTTCATTATAGCTTCCTTCCATTTTTTTCATTTCGGAAAAATCTATCTAGCTATTGCGGTGCAACATATTTTTGGTTTGAAGGAGGCTTCTCATCTTTTTGACCATATACACAATCTGTTTCTAAGTTTTAATATCTAAGCACATGACTCCATTATTACAGTCATGTTATGTTATACTCACGACTCATTAGATCAGAAAAAGTTCTGTAGCGATATTCCTCATAGTAACCTTTCTCCTTGTAGCCACCTTCCTGAAACAAAAAGTTGCGTTCTTATTTTTTACATTGAAAGTTGAGAATCTCTGAATGCACGTTCTGACGATCCTTCTGAATCAAGTGATATGGAAACCCACTGACAGAAACATTGCTTGTTATTGTCTAGGAAATACACAGGAGCAAAAATGAAATAAGAAATAATAGTTATTTTGGGGACTCCCTCCTTTTGGGTCTTTGAATAAAATAGTGCGTAAAGACCTGATCCTAGGATACATTCTCAGGGTGATTATGAAGTCTTTTCTTCCGTCACTCACTATCAGTTATCATATATTTTTTTCGGCCCTGGGTACCTATATGAATATTTTTTTTGCCAGAAAACTTTTTTTTATGTTTTTCTATATATAGTGAACGGTTTTTGACCGAACTCTCATAAATTTTTTGCAAAAATTTTATTTCCCAGGGGCCCAGTAGAAAGTCGGTAAAAATAAACTATACTCAAACTTAATGTAGTGTAAAGGGGATAAAACGTTTTTATTGTGTATGAGGTTCCTAAAAAACGGTTTGCAATCTCTGTATGAATTTTATTTCAACTTTTGTTTGCGGGGTCCATAGGATTGATCAGTAGCCATAGAAAGATCGCACGAGGGCTTGGAACAGTGAACATCTTAATGCATTATACTCAGTTTTTGTCTCCTTCTATTGAACTAATTAGTTTAAGTTTTATGAATTCACCTTCAATTTAAAAACAATTCTTGCAAGAAGTCTGGCAGAATCAGGAATTAGCTTTGGCTGTATTTTTCTTAGATTAATGCATTCATACTTGTGCAGTTTTACATCAAGGTTTTGACATTTTGAGGAACAATAACTCATAAACTGACAGGAACATCTGTACAAGTGTTCGGTGGATCTGAAATATTAAATCCATATATCATTTTCACAAAAAATTCTAGAGTAGGTACAATAAGTAAATTAATGTATGCTAGGTATACGTTTGTGTTGTACTTCCTTCCCACTAGCACAGAACATTTTTTTTGACATCACGTTTTTTTTTTCTTGTGGCACATACACATAAATTAGAGTGTTCCCATTACGAACGTTCTTCTGTCGACGGGGAAAAACGCCACGTTTAATTATGACATAGCATCTTCTCACTGGAAAATGGCACGACAAAAAAAAAAACGTTTCATGATCTAGTGATATATGTAATTAACTGGAGATGTACAATATGAACCTTTGTCTCTCCCTTCAGTAAGGTACAATATGCACCTTTGTCTCTCCCTTCAGTACGTTTTAAGATGTTGTTACCGTCGACGGGGGAATAACGTAACGCGAAATACGTTTAGTCGGGTCCAGGTGTTACTGATGTAATTATTAACCTCCAAGATTAGATGTATGACAGTTAAAAATACTTAGAGGTGAAATAGTATGGAAACAATTTTAACGCATACTCGTATATCTGGTCTATAATCAAAGTCTAGGTTTTTGATAGAAAATCCAATATATCGATGTGTGTGAGATGTTGAAACCTTAAAACCCTGCCCTGTGGCCTATTCCACACTCCAAACTTTGCACTCCAACTTCTCAATTTCTGTTCCATGAATGTTTTTGAGAAGTGCAAAGTTGCAGTGAAAAGTGGAGTTTTAATGCAAAGTAAATTTCATTGATTTGTTTACTTTGCAAAGTGAGGAGCAAAATGTGTCTTTTTCTGCAAAAAACTTTTTCACTCCTCACTTTACTTTTGAATCATAATATATTAATATTAAACTTTTGAATATTAATTAATATAGAATATTTTGAATATTGGAACTAAATTCAACTTAAATGAACCCTCTAAAAATAAATCAAATCAGAAGAAAAATAAAATCCGTACTTAGATATTTCAGTAAATTTTGAGAATGAAATCGAGATGAAAAAAATGTGAACAACTTCTCATTAGGCCAGTGTAAGCATTGTAATGCGGAAGATTTTGAAAAGCTTCGTAGAACGCAAATATTCCTCACTCCATTTTTTTTTTAAAGTGCGAAGTTGCTTCGTGGAACAGGCCACTGGCTACTGCACTGCATACCAAGCAAAAGGTATGGGTCGACCTCTATATAAGCATGCAAACATTAACATATTTTTTTTTTATAATATTCGGGGGGGATTTTCTCAAACTCCTTCCCAAATGATAATTTGAGCATAACTTACTTCAAGCAATAATCGCAAAGTTGGCCTCTCTTATTTGCGCTAAGAATATGAACGAATGGTTTTTCAGTTATTAGGACTTGGCCAGCATCTTTCATATTCATATTGTACCACAAATGCCTGCTTAAATTTTAGGGAAGAGAAAATATGTTCTAATAGAGACGTTATCTCGTATGGAAGCTTTGGCAATGCTGATTATATATGTTGCCTCCCGGAGTAATTACATTACTGACATTTCATATCAACTTCTCAAATTGATAAACTCAGGAACTGTAATATCTACAATAAAGAAAATAATCGTGAGTTTTTTTCCATTCTGGTCTCTGTTCCCAGTGTCCAAGGCATATTATTATTGGAGTTGAGGGTGCCAGTGAGATACATCAGAATTCTTCGAAACTCCGCGATTTTTCTTTAAATGTCTGTTTAGTCTATGTGTTCGTTCCACAAAAAATTCTCGAACGCATTGAACTCTCTAAACTGGGTATTTGGACATTCTGTACGTTCATATCATTGGCTGGTTAGTCAATGGGCCATTTCCGGCAATCATGGTGGTCCATTAAGTGAGGTCAATAGTTTGTGGAATTACCTGATTTTGGGGCCTATTGCCACAAGGGTATCATGCTGACCCAATATTTGGAATTATTTAATTTACGGGCCTACATTGTAAAAGTATGGTAAATATGTACAATGGGGATCCTTAATTTATACAGTTCTACTAGCATTTTTGAAGAGCTGGTGTCATGTCCGAGAGTTATATCGTTTCATCACTTGCCGGTGATCATTAACAAAAGGTATTGCTATAATGATTTAATAGTGAACCCGTTTGTCTCTTGGAGCCGAGATATTAGAGGGCTCCATAGTTTAGCCGAATTTGATAGGCGTCTAAGAACTTACTACTTAAAGACTTAACTGGAATGTGTCCCCAGTAGCAATATCTACTCCAATCTGTTCTCTGCAGAAATTAAACGGTAGAATTTTAATTCTGAACTCTGGATGTTGGATTTGGATACAGAAGCACGGAAAGCCGGAATTAAAAGTTGAAATTTCAAATAGTTAATAGTTACCTAGATGAAGTTAGAAATATTTTCTCAATATGTTATGACGTCATTTACAAAAAATATAGGGTCTTAAACACGTTTAATCTTTGAATAACATGTTAATTATATGTTAGTGTTAAAAAATAATAACTTTTATATAAAATTAAATTTAAACAAAACACCAAAAACACTATTTATTTTACTTTATGAAGAACTAGTTTCGAATCATTTGATTCATCATCAGTCTAGTCGAGTCTAAGGCCTGCCCTTGCACGCACCGATAAGTCTGTACAGACTTATCTTCACAGATCTGTCTCACCTCCATACACGTCACCGATATATCTGTGCAGACTTTGTGTGACAATGGAGAACGACGCTGCTCTCGCTATTTTTTTCGTAATATTATCGAAACAAAATAAAAGGAAAAAACGCGAGGAAAATGTATTCTTTGATAATATAATAGATATCAAAATGAACCACGTTTTTTTTTTTATTTTTAAAAAAAAATAAAAAAGATTATAATTTTAATTGTCTTGGCCCGGACTTGAACCCTGACCATCTGATTTATAGTCACCTCATTTAACAATTTCAGTGACCAAGTATGAATCAGAAGGTCGGGGTTCAAGTCCAGGCCAAGATATGAAACGCTGCCAATGTGATACATGGGTTTAATATTTTACTGGCTAAAAAAAAATTGGGGCGTAATTAGACCCTAAATTTTACATAACTACATACCAAATTTTAAGTTTCAGGCTCTTCCAAATTTCAAGTCTGTAGCTCTTACTATTCCCATTTTAGACGGCAATATTTAAAATCGCTAAAAAGCGACAAAACCCGCCAATAGTCTATTCGATTGCACTCAGTTTCGGGGCACAATTAGAGCCCAGATGGGACCTCTATACCAAATTTCATCCAAATCGGTCAACGCTAAGCGGCAAAAGTGCCCATCACGGCAACCCGCGTTGGCCGTACCATACAAACTACTCACATTAACCACACCCAGCCTGAGTGGGGTCGGGAACAGCCAGCATTACGTTAATAGTGCCCAGACGGTCACCTATTCACGCTCAAAGTTGTTTAACTTCAGTGATCTAACGAGAACTGATGCATTCAATGTGACAGAGGCGCTGGCTATAAATAAAAGTAAAACACATTTTACTTGAATACAAATAAAAGTAAAACAAATTTTATTTGAATCCCATTATTTTTAAATACGGTTAATATTTAAAANAAAAAAAAAAAAAAACGCAGCGTAATATTATATTTACTCTTGCTGAAAAGCGTGATCTGAGTAAAATCTGAAGTCTGCACTGATCTCTCCCACACACGCAACGATAAGTCTGCGCAGACTTATCTGTGCAGACTTGTCTATTGAAAATTTCAATAAGACCTGAAAATCGGAGACAAAATCTGTGCAGATCTTGCTATACACGTCAGACTTGTCTGCGCAGATAAGTCTGTACAGACAAGTCTGCACAGACTTATCGGTGCGTGTATGGCCGGCATCCTTAGACTCGAAGTTGAAGAAGTTGACTCTGGAAGATGACAGAGTCAACTTCCATCCTTAGGCAGGCCATACACGCACCGATAAGTCTGTGCAGACTTGTCTGTACAGACTTATCTGCACAGACAAATCTGTCGTGTATGGCAGGATCTGCACTGCAGATTTTGTCTCCGAATTTCAGATCTGTGCATTAATCGAAATCTATTGAAATTTTCAATAGATAAGTCTGCGCAGACTTATCGTGGCATGTATGGAGAGATCTGTGCAGATTTCTGATTTTACTCAGATCCCGCTTTTCAGCAAGAGTGAATATAATATTACTCTGCGTGTTAAAAAATTTTTTTTAACCTTATTTAAAAATAATGGAATTCAAATAATTTGCTTTACTTTTATTTATAGCCAGCGTCTCTGTCACATTGAATGCACCAGTTCTCGTTAGATCACTGAAGTTAAACAACTTTGAGCGTGGATGGGTGACCGTCTGGGCACTACTAAAGTAATGCTGGCTGTTCTCGACCCCACTTAGGTTGGGAAAGGTTAATGTGAGTAGTTTGTATGGTACGGCCAACGCGGGTTGCCGTGATGGGCACTTTTGCCGCTTAGCGTTGACCGATTTGGATGAAATTTGGTATATAGTTCCCATCTGGGCTCTAATTACGCCCCGGAATCGAATAGATCCTTGGCGGGTTTTGTCGCTCAGTAGTGCTGTCTAAAAAGAGAATGGTAAGAGCTAGAGACATGAAATTTGGTATGTATGTCATATTTGGTGTCTCAGTAAGCTTCGAAAATGCAATCAAATATATCGTTGGCGTTTTTTACCGCTTTAAGCGGTTTTCATCAATCCTGTCTAAAAAGAGATTGGTAAGAGCCAGAGACTTAAAATTTGGCATGTAGTTATGTAAAATTTAGGGTCTAATTACGACCAAAATTTTTCATATGTGCATTTTTCCTTTGATTTTCTTTCGATAAAATCACGAAAGAAATAGGGAGAGTAGCGGCGTTCTCCATTGTCAATGTCAAAACAGAACTGACGTTGACGTGTATGGAAGTGAGACAAATCTGAGCAGATAAGTCTGCACAGATAAATCGGTGACGTGTATGGAGGTGAGACAAATCTGAGATCTGTGCAGATAAGTGTGTCACAGATAAATCGGTGACGTGTATGGAGGTGAGACAAATCTCAGATCTGTACAGATAAGTCTGCACAGATAAATAAGTGACGTGTATGGAGGTGAGACAAATCTGAACAGACTTATCGTTGCGTGTATGGCCGGCCTTAGACTCGACTAGACTGATGATGAATCGAATGATTCGAAACTAGTTTCTTAACCCAAGTCTCGTTTTACTAGTGCGATTTTTTTACATTAAAAAAAGAAAAATAAGAATTAGTGAACAGCTCACAATAAAACGTTAACATCAATTTTTATTTTTTTTCATTTTTTATTTTAATTGACTGAAAAGTAGTGAGGTCTAGTTTTGACACCACGATTTTTCTTTTAACTGTTTGTTCAACGATAACTCTTGAACACTCATTACGTTCATGGGTATTGTGGATGGGCCAAAGACCACCTCTAACTGTAGACCTCACTTAATGGGTTACCATGAGACCACCCGGGACTCATGGTAACCCATTAAGTGAGGTCCACAGTTCAAAGAAATACTAGTTCTGTTATAATAATTTTAATAAATATCTCATAGAGGAAAGTTTTCAAGTCATGGGCGTACGAAGGGGGGGGGGGGGGGGGCAGCTGCCCCCCCTAGATTTTTTTTTCGGCTTTCCATTTTTTCATTGTAAAACCAATATTATTTTCCTTGTAACAGTAGTTCCATACGGTGTCATCGACTGTTGGGTTATATTAATAGGACCTCCAAAGGCCTCTCCTCAAATTCTTTTTGTCTTCTTTACAAATCATTGGTTCGTTCCTTGTTGGAGTATGCTTGTATTGTGTGGTCTCCTCATTAAGAGGTTCATTCAAGCATGTTGGACAGAGTCCAAAGACGATTTTTGTCTTACTTCCGGTATCGTTTTCCTTTGGCTCAAATTGATATTCAATCCTTAAGGGAAAGACGTATTTTGTTTGATATCAAATTTTTGATCAGAATTGATCCTTTAGCGCCCTTCCGGCATCCTTTCTGTTCCTCACCCATTATATTTTGGTTTTCTTCATGTTTGTTTAAGAGATGAGTAAGGCATGCTGTCATGATCTTATAGATAGTCAGCAAGCACGTGATTGGCCTATACTTCAAGGGATCTCTGGTGAACTTGCCTTTTGGTAGTAGATATGTTTTGCCTTCCAATATAAATGGAGGAATCTGGTCTGGGTTTTTAATGAATGCATTGATAAACTGAGTTAGCTTGATGTGAGTGTTAGTTAGTATTTTATACCAATAGTTGTGAATTTTATCACTGATTATTTCTTTTAGTACTTCTTCTGATACCGTTCTGTCATAGATATTATATTGGTATTTTCTTCTTCTTCTCTCCTCATCCAGCTAGTTTCAAGATCACATGGCGTCTCTCGGTTCCGTATTGATTCCCAATATTCTGTAGTTTGTTCTTCATTGGGTATGTCTGCAGGCCCATCTTCATTTGTTGTTTTTGTTTTAATCTTTCTATAAAAAAATTCTCGTTGTTCTGAAACTCGCTGTTTTTTTGTTTTCTCCTATCGCATTTCGTATACCTCTTTAGTTGGAACTGAACACAGATAACTTTTGTTGCAAGGTGTCTAAGATGTCTAGTGGTACAGTATTGGGGCTATCTCTTGGTGTGTGGATTTTATATTTCTCAAATATTTTGTTCACCTTTTTCATCAACTTATTACCCATATTTCCATTTGTATATTCTATAAGTCCTGCTATCCCAGCTCTTTTTATTTCAACTTTAATAATTAGTCTCTTCTTCCACACTGGCAGTTTGATTCTCAATAGCTGCTGTTAATACACCAGGCCGTGTAGATTAGTAAATGTTTGAATGTCAAGGAATTCAGGTATTACGTGTATGTTTAACGTTCTCAATTTATTGATGTTTTCTGCTTTGGAATATGCGGGTTTTTAGGTGGATCCATTCCTTTGTATTTAATTTGAGTTGTAGACAACAAGCCCTTGAGTTAAAGAGTTATCCCATCGTTGGCGTTTATTCTGTCATTGGTTGATTCTATTCTCGTTTCGATATTTTCTGTAACTCCTTGAGTGTCGATAACTCTTATGTTGTCACTTTGAGTTTCTACCATTGTGTTGTTTTGGTTGCTTTCAGATGACGCAACTCCTTCTCTTTCCAACTTTTCGCGCGCTTCTCTCTTGATTGACTCTAGAGTTCCTCGGTTAAAAGCTTGTCTTTGATCTGCAATTCTTTGTTCAGTAATCGTAACATTGGGGTATTTTACAACAAACGCTTGGTGTAGTTTTTGGCGGAAAGCTGTTGAGTCTGTTTCGGGTCGTGTGATATAGTAATATGTGCGCATGATATATGGGTTAATATCTTGGGTCCACTTCATACGCACTCGTTTTCTTCCTGCTAAGGTGGTCTCAGGTAATAAGACACTGCCTAACTGAGAATCACTCCTAGCAGTCACAGTCCTTCTGGATGTAGTTTGACTGTTATCATTTGTGTCGGCATTTTGATTGTTTTCGGGTACCCCGGTCGCAGTTTGCCGCATTCTTCTTGTCTCCCTGCGATCAATTCTAGCGGTGGCTCCAGAGGTGTTCTGGAGCTGCCCCCCCCAGGAGGTAGCGTTTCTCCGAGATCTTGATAAAAATATTCTTTTCTCCATTGAGAGATCGCTGTTGATGTTCATGTGTTATTAAAATGTTACCACAATATTTCCTGGGACATTACTGATACTTGTAATTATCCAGGGATCATCAACCACTAGCTCGGGCCCTGGAGTCGGCCCTCCCCAATAACTGAATCATCAGTTACCCCTCGGGGTTTATTATTAAATAAGTAACGATTTACTTTATCGACCCCCCTCCCTCTCGACATGAAGATCGCAGCTGCGCTCCCCCTAGGCCAGATGCTGGCTACGCCCTTGTTTCACGTGACCCTGTATTTGATATATAAAAATTTTTCTTTACAATTTCTACTATCGAATTAATATCACCTCTGATTTCCACACAGCAAAAACAGAGGAATGTGTCTGTTGAGTTATGCAAGTAGGTATGCGATAATTTGAGATACATATTACATACATTAGAATAAAGTAAATTCACTCGATGACGGGGGCTATTATAAGCAATAGCACGTCAGTATTAGACGGGGGCTATTATTAGCGTCAGTCTCCCATCGTACATGCCCGGATATAGCCCTCTTGTTTTAGAGGGGCACAATCGCACAATATGCCCATAAAAAATAGAAAATTTGGAAGGGGGAAGGGACTCGTAACCTAGAGGCCGGGGGTTCGAGTCCTGGGCAGTAATTTTTAATGCAATGTTTATCGAAGTACGATACCTAATTTGTTAAAAACTGTAGAGCTTACCACAAATACCTTTCATGGCTACATGCATTCTAGGTTCTAGGGAATATCAAAGTACCTACCTAGTTGAACGTTGACCTTCAGATCTTTCGATTGCAGTTTCTCTCTCTGTGTCTTAAATAACAAAACTTCATCCAGTGTTGCCATCTTGACGATTTTATAAGCGTGATTACGAAAAAAAATTGCCATGACGGATGACAGAATTTTTGACAATTTTTAATTAAAGTATTTCTACTTAGTCTCAGGATTGGGAATTTTTAAGGGGCCTGTGCCCCCCCCCCTCAATGGGATAAAAGACACAGCGAATATCCCATTCATTTGATTTTTTTTAAAAAATATTTTACGTGATTAGGTATAATGAAATTTGAGAAACCACCCGCTTAAAATGGGGGGGGGCACGTGCCCCCGGGCCCACCCCTATATCCGCGCATGCCATCGTAAATGATGGAATAATGAGTTGATATTGATATGACTTGATTCTTTACGCAAGCTAACCACGATAAAATTTGGAGTACCTCTTTCCAATTCCTTCAGGACAGGTCACTCAATAAAAAAGTAGGACGTTGTTCTTGGTTCTCGTCAAGTACATTTGGAGACCTCTTGCAGTATCTGGATCTGACAAGTTCGAATTAGAACGTTTTCAAAAATGTTAGATTCTTTAGACTTCCTTCCATGCTCCAAGGGCAATTAATTTTACCTCTTAAAGGGTATGTAGTACCTAATCGTTAATCGTTATGATCTATACTTATAAAACGCAAAGCCCAGATGGTATCCTGACTGACGTACTGGCTGACTGATAATCAACGTAGCTCCACGATGGCTAAACCTATAGACTTGAAACCTGGCACACAGGTCCCTTTTAGTATGTAGGTGCGTAATAAGAAAGGAAAAAATTTAAAGTTCAAGTGGGAGCAAGTTACCGCCAAAATTGACGCTATTTAGCGGGTCTTTTTGCAATTTTTTTTCTGGGCACACCAAAAGAGATAACGAAAAATGACTGAGACTAGACCCATTCAAAATAGTATATAAGGACCCCATAAAAAATATAAAATTTAAAATTTCCCGGTTTATCCCCGATTTATGGACGGTTTTCACCACCAAAAAATCGGAATTGAGAAGTACCATATCGGGATGAGCGAGAAAGTTGAAATTCGATACAAAGTTGTTCCGCAGTATAAAAAGTCATATCCTTGAATAAAATATTGAATTTTCGAACTATAAGAGTGGTGCTCACTCCGGGGGTCGGTTTCACCAAAAACCCATAGTTAAGAAGTGCCACTTCGGGATGAGCGAGAATTATTTAAATAGGAGCCGTGTTCACTTTGGGGTCAGTTCCACCAAAAATCTAAAATAGAGAAGATTTAATTTCGCGATCTCGAAATTGTTGTTGAATTTTGTAACCGTAGCGAAGCACGGGAAAATGGCTATATTTATTATATCGATAAAACGTAGCCGTTTGAAAAATTGATATTGATGTGTATGGGTGTGGTCTTAAAAGCAGTGGCGGATTTAACCTTTCGCCGCCCCTAGGCAATTTAAAACTTGCCGCCTCTATTTTAACAAGAAATGCGATTTTGATCATTTCATTCGTTAGTGCTTACTCAGTAATATTGTTGATTATATTGAGACAAGAAAAATACAAACATTAATGAAAAAAACAAAAAAAAAAACAATGCTTCATTCAAGCGCATTTATTTTTCCCCTATTTAAGTTGCTCCATATTTTGAACACTCTGTATTTATAGTAAAAAAAAACATTTCAATTAGATTTGACAGCCTTCGACTGTTGTCACAGCTCTTTAGGAAGTATTAATTTCATTGGATTTGCAGCCTTCGGCCGTTGTCACAGCTCTTTAGTAGTAAAGTGTCAATTTCATTGGAATTGCAGCTTCGGCTGTTGTCACAGCTCTTTAGTGAAATATTAATTTCATTGGATTTGGCAGCCTTCGGCTGTTGTCACAGCTCTTTAGTGAACTATTAATTTCATTGGATTTGCAGCCCTCGGCTGTTGTCACAGCTCTTTAGTGAAAAATTAATTTCATTGGATTTGCAGCCTTTGGCTGTTGTCGCAGCTCTTTGGTGGAAAAAAGATTTGAAATAAGATTAGGCAGAATTCAGCTGTTGTCAGAGCTCTTTAGTGAAAAAAGATTTGAATTACAATAGGCAGCCTTCGACTGTTGTCGCAGCTCTTTGGCGGAAAAAGATATATGAATTAGATAATGCAGCTTGCGGCTGTTGTCGCACTAAAGTGCTAACAAAATGATTTCAATTATATTAGGCAGCCTTCGGCTGTTGTCGCAGCTCTTTGGTAAAAAAAATATTTGAATTAGATTAGGCAGCCGTCAGCTGTTGTCGCAGCTCTTTAGTGAAAAAAAAAAAAAAAAGAATTATATTAGGCAGCCTTCAACTGTTGTCCCAGTTTTTTAGTGAAATTATTTTTCAGTTAGATTTGCTTTGTGCCTGTTTTAAATTTTATCAAAATTGAAATCATATTGCCAGGATTAGAAAAGTGGCCAGAATTTAAGTTTTGAAGCCCTAAAGTTCCCCAAGATGAAGATAGGTATCGTTGATATTTTACAAAGAGATTATGTTTTAAATTTAATGAAAATTGGAGTGAAATGGCCACTTTTAGGGATGTGACCCGAATTTGAGGGTTGGTGCCTTAAAACCCTCCCAGATGAAGATAGCCTCAGGAGACCTAAAGTTTGTCGATCATATTTTACATAGGTTGTCTGTTTTAAATTTCATGAAAATTGGAGTGATATTGCAACTTTTAGGGAAGTGACCCGAATTTGAGGTTTGGTGCCATAAAAGACCCCCTCAGATGAAGATAGCCCCATAAGACCCAATATTTGTCGATAATATGTTACAGAGAGTGTCACTTTTAAATTTCATCAAAATTGGAGCTCTATTGCCACTTTTAGAGAGGTGACCCTGATTTCCGGTTTGGTGCCATAAAGGACCCCCAGATGAAGATGAGTCCCAAAATTTAGCGATAATATGTCATAAAGAGTGTCTGTTTCAAATTTAATCAAAATCGGGTGTGCCCTTTGGGTTCTAGAGAGTCACCCCAAAATGACCTATTTTGACCCATAAATTGACCCCAGAAGGTGCCAGTAGCGGCCCGTGAATATTTGGCCTGGGGGGCTACAGTACAATTTCAAAAAAATTTGCATGCCTGTGCATACAAAACAATAGAACATTTTTAGCTTACCTGTAAAGTATTTTATTTACCTACAATTTTCACACTACTCCAGATACATACTTATAAATAAAAAGGAATGCAAATTGTCCTCAGGAGGCTGAGAGTTACGCACAAGATAAATCACATCACTAACAGAAAAAAATATTTTTTCAAGAGAAATCTCATTTCGATGTTTATTTTATTGAGAAAACACTTATTTTCTGACAGAATTTAAATCAATAAACAAAGTTAAAAAGAACAATTTTCAAATTTAGAAAGAAGAAAAAAAAAATCGAAAGTATTTTCTATGTGATAAGATAACTGATAAGAAACCAAGTTTAAGTTTGTTTACCTCAACACATCTCCCCGGTGCAGGACCCTGTTTTTAGGGTCCTGCACCGGGGAGATGTGTTGAGGTAAGTTTAAAAAAAAAATCAAAAAAGAAATTTCAAATCCCTTTTTTATTGGACGTCATGGGTCCATGTTTGACGGTTGTGCATACGCAATAGAGACATGGCCGTAAAAACATTTCCTAATATCTCTAATTGGGTTGAAATTGGTTAAAAATATTTTTAGATTGGTAAAAAACAAAAATCTAAAAAAATTTCTCCCCCGAAGCAAATTTTCATATTTGTAAGAAAAAAAATCCCTCTATAAAGTTGGCACTTGATAGAGAAAGGAGGAAAAAAAAATCGCAAGTCCCATGCAAAATTTTTTACACCCAGGAGACACTTCTAACATTTTGTCAACATGTGGACACTTCTAACATTTTGTCAACATGTGGAGGGCAGGCCCAATTTTTTATATTTTAGACATGATAATGATGCCTGAATATATTCGATATTCGAATAATGATATTCGAATTATAATGTAAATTTTCTAGAGTTTTGGAGCTATAAGCTTAGCGCCCGTTATATTATATACTCACTGTGAGACATGGTGAACATACGATATTTTTTTTGCAAGAGAACAGCAGATATTTTAAGCAACTCGCAAATTAAAGGGATATATTTTTTCAAGTTTTTTCCCTTTTTGGGGGGAAGAAGAATACTTTGGTAGGTATAAAATTAAATTACAAACAAAATATTTTTATGCTTTTATTTTCTGTATTTTTTGGGGGGGCTGTGCCCTTTTGCCCTTAAGGAGCAGCCGCCCCTGGAAGGTGCTATCACCAATTAAGGTTTTGACTGAAATTATGGCCTCAAGGAATATTGTGTCCAAATATCATCAAAATCGGACAAATAATAAAGGCTCTAGATGCACGTTTTTTGCGGACGGACGGACACACATTTTTTTCTAGACCAGTTTTTTGGTATCTAGTCGTCATAATTCGTCCACCGTTACAATACTTTACTTACCTTTTCGTATAAGGGAAGATAAAGTAAAAAAATTTAGTGAAACTCTTTTTAAATGATTCATTGATTTGACCGTTATTATTTATTTTCTGTGTTTCGCGTATTTTTCTACATTGGAAAAAGATCATTATCGATTGGTGACTGAAATCGTTGCGGTCAATTACAAAAACTTGACACGAACTTCATATCTTCTTCTGTTCCCTAAAACAAGAACCATATGAACAAGGAGCAGGTGTACACTAGCTTCTATGTTAACCTCAATTTTCTCTGAACTACAGACGCATTAGTAGCTAGTTTGTTTTTTTGCGAATAATCAATTGCATACAAAATTACACATAACAGAAGAATATGGAATAAAAATGGGGCTTTTCATTTCAAAAACCAAAGTTGATCTTAGATTCTCAGATTTTGCTATTATTTTCGCGGATGTGAATATCTGAATATTACGAAAACCACCCTATCACAAATCAAAGAAATCCACCTTGTTCTTTTCAAAAAATCGAATAGGTTCGGAGAAAATTGATATTAACCAAAAAGCTAAATTACCCTGTATGTATTTATTTATTTCTTCATTGCATTTAAATTCAGGGACACCTAATTTAAATGAGACTTCATTGATTATTGACAGACAATGAAAGCGACTAATTATCATGAAAACACACATTTTTTAAAATCAGAAGATCTAGGACGCGTGCCCACTGATGCGATAAGCAACCGGACCTTTTTCGTACGACGTGTAATGCTCATGTGTAAGTACTACTTTAGTTAAAGCATAAATAATAAGCCATACGGTGTCGAATGCAGGTCGGGTCCCTTATCTAATTTTTTCAATGGGAATTGTGCCTTAGAAAAAGTAAATGAATCTGAAATAAATGAACATTCCAAAACAGACAATTTTCTTTTATTAGTTCTATTTCATTAAGATTAACATTTATTAATGATTTTGATGATTTCCCTTCGGTGATAAACTCTAAATTAAAAAAATCAAAATAGGTACTATTAAGTTTACCTACACTCTTAATATACAAGGTGTCTCAGGAGTAAATATCAATAATTAAGGAATGCTTAGGTTAGTTATACAAACATGGTATGGTTGAGCCCTGCTGAACTATACCATTAGGGGGGGGGGGGGGGTANGGGGCGGGCTATGTAACTATGATTTTTTTTTTTATTTCAATTGGTTATCCCAATATTTCCAGATTTTTTTTTAAAATATGTGTGATAATATTTGACCTAACTGTTTGGTGCTGATTTTTTAGATGATTTGAAACTGAAATCGTAACATAAATCTTAAACCTCTTTCAGTTAAAAGAGTGAAAATATTACGGAACAGAAATCAAACCAGGTGAGTGAGGAGTGGGAGATTGCAGCAGATTTTAAAAAATTGCAGGAAAAAACGGCCACAATATCAAGGAATTTCACAAAAAATGAAGAGAGATTAATTAATTTGTGACATTGAAAATCGAGAGCACGATTCAATGTTGTATTATTATTATTATATAATTCTTTATTGAATGAACTTTTTTTATATAATTGTTCAGAAATGGTGGAAATAGAGATAGAAAAGAAGAAGAAGATAGTTAGAAGAAGAAGGTAAATAATATAAAATAAAATAAAGTTCATTCAAAGGGCGGGGTAATGATTTATTAAAAAATAATGACAATAAAAATCATGGTTTACGGAACTGAATTGAGTTTTTGGTAGGCATAACATTTCTCCATGAATTATCGACACTTAACTACTACTAAGAGTACTGAGACATCCTGTATTGGTAACTATACGTTCCTTAACACATAACACAATTACAAATTTACAAGTTCATGATGATTTAGAAATCGAAACCGATTATCTTTTAGTCACTAGAACTATGATTTCATAAAAAATTACAAAATACAATCAAATAATATAGCGACTTTGTAATGCATCTTAACTTTAGAACTACTGCAGATATTTTCAAAAAGATACAATATATACAGGGTGAACCAAAAGCTAGTTTTTAGATTGTAAATGAAGATATATTTTATTTACATGAAACTAAATAGGCTACAATGTTTTGAAAATGGTAGAATTTGGGCACAAAAACAATCCAAAGTTGACGATAATATAGTATTCATGTTAAAAATTGTAGCACAGATTCAGAAACAGATATCTACATATTTAGATATATCTTGTTCTTTAATCAATCTCAGTAATTCAAGAACCAGATATATTAAACTCCAGAACCACTACTAAATTTTCAAATATTTATGACTTTATCTTGACCAATTATATTCCAAGCCTAAATTCTTTTAATGGCAAGTAGATTTTAAAAAAAAATATTTACAGGAAGCCATCGGTAAATTCAAAATTAAATTTTGGTTCACTCTTTGTAAGCCAAATCTGAATTTTGGAGAATATTTTTAGAGACTTACATAAAATTCAAAGGATTCTTTATCTTAATTTTTCTTAAAATTCACTCAACCATGCTTTTCTATCCCCATTTGGCAGCTAATACGTATAAAGATTTAAGGAGCTCGACAGCTCTTGAATCAGACTCCGATGACAATTTTTCAGGCAGTAAAGCTTCTGCCTGGTGAGTGTTGCCAACATTATTTTTGTCTGCGTCTCTTTGAATTTTTGTTGTACTTTTATCATTATTAGTTACTCTACTTCTTATAACCTTTACTCTTCTTGGAACTTTTGGACTATATGTTCGACTTATTGTGTTAGGTGGATAAATTGGTACTGTTTGGGGCATTTGTAATAGTGCCTCAAGGAGTTTACTTCTAGATTCTTCTGGCGTTTTTCTGCCGGTTTTATCATTCACTAGGAGTAATACTAGTCTTCTGAGGGTGGTGTTTGATTCTGCCTGATGCATCATATTCATGAGAGTGTTCACACTTGATTCATTTAAACTTCCAAATAGTTCTTTAGCTTCTTTGTATATTTCGCCATCGTTTATTAATGTTGACCGGGAATAATTGTCTTGATATGTGTTGTTTTGTTCTCTTGGTTGATATGTTTGTGAAGTGGATGTGTAAGAGACGTCTGTTGGTACGGTAGCAGTATTATAATTTGGTTGTACACTTTGGGAACTGATCCTATCTTCTGAACTATAATATTTATAAAATGGAGTGGTTTGAGTGAATTTCTGAGATTTTTCGTAATTTCCTCTAGTTGATTGATAAGTTTCTGGGGCTGAAGATTTTTTTTCTTCCAAATTTAATGATGAATAATAGGTTCTTTGTGCATTCTGATATCTTAACAGATTGTCTTTAGAGACTATGGATTGACTGTCATACGGTATTAATTGCTCGTCGTCATTATTTTTATCATCACCTTGGTTTGATGTTAGTACGTTTGCTCCAAAACTATAATCATAAAATTTATCACCGCTGTAAACATTGTTTTTGTCGTAAATATCGTTGTGAATGTTATCATTTAGATTTTTACTAGGAACGAGGCTGTTAACTTCTTGTGCTCCGATTGTGTCGTTGTTTCGTTCATAAGTCTCTAAAGAATTAGGAGTAGTACTATAAATGAACTGAGGAGATACTGACCGATGGGTCAAATCTATTAAAGGTGAAACAGAAAAATAAGTTTGTGTTGTCCCTTCTGTGAAAAACGTATTGCCATTTCTAGGTGATGTAGGACCAGTTGACAAATATGCAGAAGAATTATTTTGGAAACCACCGTATAAATTGCTAGGTGGAGGAAAATATGAGGAACCAGAGTCTGAGCCATTATTGTTATAAGCTAAATCATTAACTTGGCTCACAATACTGGAGGACCTATAATCGTCTTCTCTGATCGTAGTGTAAGTGGACGGAGTGGCAGGGGTATTTTTTCTATAATTTCCAGAACTTTCATTGGTATCCTCTGAAAATTCAAGAACTTCATTTTTCTTTGGATTGATAGTGGTTGTTTTAATGGTTGGTTCAGTGGGTCTTACTTCTGACAATATCTTCCTAAAGTTTTCTGGATCTTCCAAGTAAGCTGAGAGAGCTCTACTAAAAACTTGAGCTAGTTCTCTTAGGTCAGCTGAATGTCTGAGTTCTAGATCTTGCTGGGATTCACCAACTGTAGTTGATGCTTCTGTTGTCGGCAGTGTAGAAAAATCCGAGACAGTAGAAATGGTTGATTGGTACGGGTATTGGTTTTGTTCAGTAAACAAGTCTTTTGATTCGACATAATTGTTGTTTCCGTAATGTTGAAAATCGTTACATGGTTTGAACTCTTTTTTCAAGGGAGTATTTCCTTTTATATTTTCCCCCTCTAAATTACCACTGCTTGTATTGGAAAATAAGAAAGAATATCCTTGTTTAGTTGAATCTGTGAGTACAGCAGGTAAATCGTTGGATGGATTTTCTGAAACCGGAATATCTTTAATAAGTGGGTCTCTTAAAATTATTTCTGAGACAGAAATTTTGTTTTTACTATCTTGAGAACTTGCAGGAAACCGAACCAATTCTTTGTTGTTTATTTGATCGTAATAAATGGAAATTGAATCTAATGAGTTAACTCCATCCACACTGGAAGAATCTTCAGCAGCATTGTTTATAGCTTCAGGAACAAAATTAGATTGGTCTATAATGATCGGATTTAAATTTGGAGAAGAATATTTTTTTGGGTCAGTTGTCGGATTAATAGACGTGAGCGTTGAATAAGTGGTTGGGTTAAAATATTGTGTTGATTGATATGTTTTTCCGAAAGTAGAATATACTGGCGTGGTTTCTGGAACGTTCGGGGTTAAGTATGGTGTTGTAAAGCTTACGTGTCTGGTTGATGCATCGTCTACTGTGACTTGGGGCAGTGATACACTTGACACGTCATTTTGATTATTAGAATATGTTGTTTTTTGTGGGATGGTTGTACTCTGCTGTTTTGTTCCTTGTTGGTTTGTCACACTTTGCCGATATGTTCCTTGCTGATTCCTTACGCCCTGCTGATAGAGTCCTTCTTGATCAGCTGCATCCTGCTGATGTGTTCCTAGCTGATTCCTTACGCTCTGCTGATAGAGTTCTTCTTGATCAGCTGCACCCTGCTGGTATGTTCCTTGCTGATTCCTTACGCTCTGCTGATAGATTCCTTCTTGGTCAGCTGCACTCTGCTGATACGTTTCTGGTTGATAAGTCGTGCTGTGCTGATAAGTTCCTAGTTGATAAGCCGTACTCTGCTGGTAGGTTCCAGGTTGATAAGCCGTGCTCTGCTGGTAGGTTCCAGGTTGATAAGCCGTAGTCTGCTGGTAAATTTCGGGTTGATAAGTCGTGCTCTGTTGATAGATTTCTGGTTGATAAGTCGTGCTCTGCTGATAAGCTTCTGATTGATAAGTCGTGCTTGGTTGAAAAGTCGTGCTCTGCTGATAAGTTCTTTGAGGGATAGTCGTACCTTGTTGGTAAATTCCTTGTTGACTATTCGGACTTTGCTGATAGGGCACTTGTGGATTATTTACTACTTGATGATGAGTTGCTTGTTGCTTAGCTGTGTTTTGCTGATAGGGTCCCTGATAGTTTTCAGTGGTTTGTTGGTGAGTTATCCCTCGATTAAAAGTTGTACCTTGTGAGTAAATGGTCGGAGAGTATTTAGGCGTTGAATTTATGGAATTATAGTTATTTTGTTTACCAGTACCATAGTTTACAGATTCTGCGAGAATCTGACTTTCGCCGTTGTCGCCTGAGAAAATTTTGGATTTTGAAGATGCTACTTTCTCTGAGACTACGTTCTGAAATCTGTTTGGAGGAAGAGATAATTTTGACTCGGATTTTATGCCTTTATCAAGCTGAGCAGTATTTTTATTTAGATAGCTTTGTGAAATATAATACATGTTTTCTGCTTGCCTGTCTGGTATACTTGGTTTGGAGTTAAAGTTACTGTCGTAATTGTTTTGTGGAAAGGAAAATTCATTTTTTTGTGGGATTATTCTTTGAGAAACTTTTGGAGTAGTTGAGTAAGTATTCTGAAAACTACTTTCAGTGTTCGTGTTCTCTTGAGCTGTATTAAAGACGTTGGGTTTAGAATTAAAAGAGGTGTCCATATTTTCTGAAAAATTGACTTTCGCTGTATTTTTCGATTTTGATTTATATGATCTTTGGTCATAGGCCAGCTGTTCTGCACTTTCTTCATACAGATCTACAGATTTTCCACAATCAACTCGAAACCACCAGTCACAAATCAAATGTGATTGACGAAATATTGTACCGTTTGGACACAAAAATGATATTTTCCGACCTCCGTCACAAACATGGAAAACCTGGAAATAGTAATCCAAATAATAATTATACGTATATTACAGGGGCGTACACAGGTTTTTTTTCAGGGGGGGGGGGCTGAACAAAAGGTACCTATACCATAACAGCATCGTGGCGTTGATTAGTTCTGTTAGTTTATGGGATCCTTTCCTTTGTAGGAAACAGGATCACATAATCATCCAAATAAATATAGTTCGAATAGCCTCTTACATAGTTACAACCTAATTGGTAAGCAATGAACTTCAAATTATGAGGAAAAAAAAAATACTAAAATAATCAGCGGCCAACAATATATTAGACTTCAACCTAAATTCTGTTTTTAAATTTCTTGTATGGAATTGATATGAATAGGCAACAAATTTCAAGTTCTAGCTCTTTCCATTCTGGTTTTAGGCGAAACTGCCAAAAAGCGGCCTTCAACCACTAATTAGCGGCCAACAATAGATATATTACTTTTCAACCTAGGTTGTATTTTTCGATTTATTGCATGCAATTGATATGAATAGGCAGCAAGTTTAAAGTTCTAGCTATTGTCTTTCTCATTTTAAGCAGGATATGGGAAAACCGCTAAAAAGCGGCATTTCAAGTCTCTAATACTTGCCGTTCTTGAGATATCTTGTCCACAGACAGACACACACATGGTCCATTGTCTGAAACGGGTTATGGGGACCCCAAAACGTGTTTTGGCATTTAAAACTCGACATCGAAAATTTCAGCCCATTACAATATTTTCCTTTTTATAGGATAATAAGGAAAGTAAAAAAAAAAAAAAAAAAAAAAAAATTGAAAATATGTAGAAAAAAGTTAAATCGCCCTTTGCACTTTGTTATGTAAGTATCCCAAAAAGTGATTTCTGCGTGACATTAAAAAAAAAACACACAGGGTTAGATGACATACTTATCCCAAAAAAAAAAAAATTCGGGGGGGGGGGCTACAGCCCCCCTTGTGTACGCCCATGGTATATTAAGACAAAGTAATTAATCTGTTCATTGAAAAAAAAAACTAACTCAACCCATTAGCGCCTAAGCGTTACGTATACGTAACAAAAGGAGGTGTTTTTATTGAAAGTCAATTTGGAGACAATCTATGAATTAATTGTAATATGTTTTAATTTTATCCAATGGATAAAATTAAAACATATTACAATTTCGGTGCTCAGTTATAAAACTTTGAAAGTTTTTTCACTGTAAATTACGTTTCCATTAATTGGTATATTATCTATCTATAGACCCTTACAAATAGGTACCTATATTTTGATAATAGGTACCTATAACCTATAATTAGATTTAGCAATTGCCAAAATAGTAACGTAACTTGTTAAAAAAGAATGAATATCTTGTATATTTTAATGGGCGAACGAATATTGTTGTTGTTTAATTATAATTTTCATTACTATCTACACTAAGCTGTTGACTGACAGACAGCTTTTTTGACATTTAGCGTACTGAGAAACATACCTGACAGTTGGTATCTTGTTTAATTATAATTTTCATTACTATCTACACTAAGCTGTTGACTGACAGACAGCTTTTTTGACATTTAGCGTACTGAGAAACATACCTGACAGTTGGTATCTAAATCAGCATAATATCCAGGACTCTTGTATTTTCTACAGCTAAAATTCGTTAGGGGTATACTGGATAAAACTGGAAAATCGACTCCAGGTTTGCCAACAACACCTGTAAAATTAATTAATTAAAATAATAAATTAAATTGAAACTATAGACGATAAAATAAGGAAAAAAGGGAAACACGAATTTTTAAAGTGGGCTATCTGTTAGTTTCCAACGAAATAGTGGAGTAAATAAAAAGTGAGCCTATAGCATGATTATACTCAAGGTTCAATCTAATTTGGAACGTCAGCGATTTTCTTGTATCAGTCTTGTTGTTAACATTTGAGATCTAATTCAGTGTCGAACCGACGCGACGCCCTTATGTGTTTGTATTCAAATCTCAATGATTGAATGCTGAAATCATCACGTAGGTACAAATATTGAATTCCGCCATTTACTTGGATAAATTTAAATCACTTCGAAATGGTTATAACCATCATAATAAGAGTATTCTTGGAATTTACAATTATCAAGAACTGATAAATACATTATCGTTCCCAAAGGCTGTATTTTCCTTTCCAAATTTAATGTCTCAAAATATGTCGCACCTAATTCTTACCTTGATATTCTTGGAATTCACCATTATCAAGAACTGTGACAAATCTTCCACAATATCATTCCCAAAAGTTTTATTTTTGTTTCCAAATTTAATGTCTCAAAATATGTCGCGCGTATTTCTGACCTTGATATTATTGGAATTCACCATTATCAAGAACTGACAAACCTTCCACAACATCATTCCCAAAAGTTTTATTTTTGTTTCCAAATTTAATGTCTCAAAATATGTCGCGCGTATTTCTGACCTTGATATTATTGGAATTCACCATTATCAAGAACTGTGACAAATCTTCCACAACATCATTCCCAAAAGTTTTATTATTGTTTCCAAATTTAATGTCTCAAAATATGTCGCGCGTATTTCTGACCTTGATATTATTGGAATTCACCATTATCAAGAACTGACAAATCTTCCACAACATCATTCCCAAAAGTTTTATTTTTGTTTCCAAATTTAATGTCTCAAAATATGTCGCGCGTATTTCTTACCTTGATATTATTGGAATTCACCATTATCAAGAACTGACAAATCTTCCACAACATCATTCCCAAAAGTTTTATTTTTGTTTCCAAATTTAATGTCTCAAAATATGTCGCGCGTATTTCTTACCTTGATATTCCTGGAATTAACCATTCTCTAAATATGTCGCGTGTATTTCTTACCTTGATATTCCTGGAATTCACCATTATCAAGAACTGATAAATCTTCCACATCATCATTGCCAAAAGACTTTTTGTTTCCAAATTGAATGTCTCAAAATATGTCGCGCGTATTTCTTACCTTGATATTCCTGGAATTCACCATTATCAAGAACTGATAAATCTTCCACATCACCATTGCCAAAAGACTGTATTTTTGTTTCCAAATTGAATGTCTCAAAATACGTCACGCGTATTTCTTACCTTGATATTCTTGGAATTCACCATTATCAAGAACTGATAAATCTTCCACATCACCATTAAAAAGACTGTATTTTTGTTTCCAAATTGAATGTCTCAAAATATGTCACGCGTATTTCTTACCTTGATATTCTTGGAATTCACCATTATCAAGAACTGATAAATCTTCCACATCACCATTGTCAAAAGACTGTATTTTTGTTTCCAAATTGAATGTCTCAAAATATGTCGCGCGTATTTCTTACCTTGATATTCCTGGAATTCACCATTATCAAGAACTGATAAATCTTCTACATCATCATTTCCCAATTTGCGTACCAATCTTTTCAAAGGATTATTATCAAAGGAGGGATCTTTTTCTTTCAAAATGTTTACAGCTAATAAATCTTCTGAAGAGAGAGGAACTATCCTTCTATTTGGTACATTTTTATATTTGTTATTTAATTTCTGAAAGAATATAAATAAATCGTTAATGTCTATAATATAATTTCATTGTTGTATACCCTCATGAGCCTTTAAAAATATCGCTACTGGAAAAGCCAATTCTATCCGAAGCGCCAGGGGTCGATTTTTTTTTATTTGATTTTCCAGATCTATTTTTTTAGCTCCTTCATTTGCACCTACCAGCGATTTTCTATCATTTTTATTTAAAAAGTTAGAAAACACTAGTTTCCCACGTTTTTAGACGATTTCCCGCAAAAAGTCAAACATCCGCAAATAATATTATTCCTAAATTTTATCAGTAAAACTGATATACTTATTGGATTTTTACGAGAAGTGTTTTTTTGGGGGATTGGAACTTATCCAACGGCTTGGTCCAAAAATCAAAGGATTTTCAGTGGAGTGAAACAAAGTCAATCGTGTTTTGTTCCGAGATGGGTGACCACCCTGGGACCGTTTTCTTAACTATTTCAGGATTCACTCAGCCTCGAGATGACAACTTGTTTCAACCATGATCTTGGGCAAAAACAAACATTTTTTTTTTGACCGATTTTTGATTTGAGCTTTTGTTACAAAGTTACAGCGTGTTTGTATTTGAATCGGTCATATCACTAAAGAAAAGGCACGAAGAGAAATCCGAAAACCGCGAAATAAAAACAAGGAGGACGAAGAAGATACTCGGTCACCCCCGGGTTGCCCCAATAATTTTAGTTGTTATATTAATGAAGGTGTAGGAAAAAGACAAGTGTGTGTCAATTTTCTTTGTGACACACTGAATATTCAGAATGGATTTTTATTTTACACTTTATCAAATAAACCGTGCGAATGCTCTGCGAGAAAGGACAGTAGGGGTGTGCGATTGTGTTGCACAAAATAAAACTATATTTTCTTGCCTGTACTACACTTTACAAGCTTGCAGAAACGTAACTCCCATACAGTGCTATGCATTCACTAATGGAGCGTAAGTCGAAAAACATGGATATACAGAGTTTGAATGAATGGAAGTTATCAAATAAACCGTGCGAATGCTCTGCGAGAAAGGACAGTAGGAGTGTGCGATTGTGTTGCACAAAATAAAACTATATTTTCTTGCCTGTACCACACTTTGTACAAACTTGCAAAAACGTAACTCCCATACAGTGCTATGCATTCACTAATTGAGCGTAAGTCGAAAAACATGGATATACAGAGTTTGAATGAATGGGCATCCTGACTAAATACTGTCCGTAGAACTTTTTCCTTACCAAGTCAAAATGCTGGAATATACTTTTTTTCGTAACTGGCAGTAGACCCAATATACTTCCCAAGAAATTAAAAAAAAAAAATACAGAGTTTGAATGAATGGGCATCCTGACTAAATACTGTCCGTACTTTTTCCTTACCAAGTCAAAATGCTGGAATATACTTTTTTCGCAACTGGCAGTAGACCCAATATACTTCCCAAGAAATTAAAAAAAAATGACTATGGAAAAGATTCTGTTGCACGCAATTTCACCGCATTGGCAATTAAAAAACTCTGCCAATGTGACACCTGGCTTTATTATTTTTCTGGCAAAAAATTTGAGGGGAGGTTAATGTGATGATTCCAAATCAACGCTAAGTGGCGAAAGTGCCTATCACGGCGTACGGCGGCCAAATGGATTATTTTATTCGATTTTTGGATTCTACGTACCTTGAAACGTATAATATCAAATTTTGAGGGGGGGTATTTTTTTTTCCGTGACGATTCCAAAGGTTCATTATTGAAAATAATAAACCAAATATTCAGATACTCTGAGGTTCAAAATGTCACACAGTTCTGAAGATATGGAATTTACAGTTGTTATTTTAAATTTTATTTACATGAGCATTTATGAATGTATATAAATAGTATTGTTGATATATTATATTAATATAAATAAAAGTTAGATCTCTTCTAACTCAAAGACGATAGTTTTTACAAAGACGTTTATAGGATTCCTGTCTGATAAAGGTACTTCGATAATTTTGTTTTTAATTTTATTTTCGTAAAGTGTTCCTACGCAAATGTAATAGATATATTTTTGTTATTTTATATTAATTGTAACTTCGATCTCTTTTACATCAAAGGCAATATTTTTTACAAAGATGGGTATCCGATTTCTGTTGATATTTTTAAAT
>CM022885.1:29117064-29128543 GCA_012654025.1 Pachypsylla venusta | reverse complement strand
CCAAGTGTAAAGTCCGTATTACTTTAAGAAAATTGAGACAGAAGAACGTGCAATAATAAATTTAAGTGCGGGATATACAGCAGCAACAATAAACTTGGCCCCAATAATAGATATCATTACTTCCATAGGCGGAATTTTTTGGTTGAAAAAATGGAACTTGGCCTTTTTTCAATGATAATTTTTTGTGAGATGGTGTTTTTCCGAATTGTTGGAAAATTTCCACAGTAGTTCCCAATTATCGACCCGTGTCACTTCTCCCCATTTTTTCAAAAATTTTCGAAAAAAATATCTACAGACATATCTATGTTTACATTGAGAACCACTTATCTCCGCTTCAACATGGTTTTAAAGCAAACGATCTACTGCGACAAACTTGTTGGATTTCCTCGATTATGTTTCGCCTTTTGTGGAGGGAAGAGGGCAGGTGGATGTTATTTATTTTGATGTTTCAACGGCGTTCGATGTTGTGCATCACGAATTATTGTTGTATAAACTTGAGAAATATGGTATCTCTTCTTCTCTGGTTAAATGGATCAACTCCTACTTAAGTGAAAGAAAGTTTCATATCAAAATAAAGCATTCATATTCTAGTTGGTTTTCGATAAAATCGGGTGTTCCACAAAGTAGTAATCTGGGGCCCTTGTTGTTCCTCATTTTTATAAATGCTGATATTGTTCGTGATATCTCATGTCAACGGCTTTTATTTGCCGATGATTTGAAAATTTTCCTCGGATATTATAAAAACTCATTGGCGGATGGTCCCGTAGCTCTCCAGCAGAATATTAATTATGTCCTCGCATGGTATAAAAATAACTATCTTTCAGTGAACTCGTCCAAAACCCAATGTGTTACATTTAGCAGAAAAACGAATTCAACGCTGGCGAACTACTTTGTCCATGATGTGAGAATCTCCAGACAGTATGTGGTGATGGATTTAGGGTTCAGCTTTGACCAAAAACTTCTGCTCACAAAGCATGTGTCAAAAATTGTCACAGATTGTTTTTCCAGATTTGGTATGCTATTTAAAATTTGCGGTAGATTTCAATCGCCTAAAATTATGTTAAAACTTTTCAACAAGTTTATTCGTTTGAAAATCGAATATTGCTCCATTTTAATGGGTCACTTAGGTAAAACTAAGAGTGACTCCCTAGAAAGGGTCCAAAGATTTTATCTTGGTAAAATATATGATTTACGACATCTGCGGTCATCTGCATGTGGCCAAAATTGATGAGCGACGAGTTTTTTCCTTTGTTATTTCCTCTATAAATGTATCCATGGTGAAATGCTGCGAATCTTTCCTTCCTCATTTCCAAATAAGTACGAGAACCACCAGATCATTAGGTGCATTCATCTTGCCTAAGAATAACTTAGATCCGTGGAAGGAGATTATAAATACGACAAACAATATAAGCCATCAATATAAAATTGATTTTTTCAGGGGTTTTTAGTGTACCCCATTTTAGGAACACTTTGATCAATCAAATGAATTTGTAATATTTTTATTCTTAGTAGGTACCTACCTATCTTTTTTCTAATTAAACTAATTTTATGTTGTTTATTGTAATTGTGATTTTATCATGTAATTTACAACAATAAAACAAATTATTCTATTCTACTATTTTTTTCGAGTGTAACACCTGCTTCCCATTAGTAGTTCACGATTTTTTTTTGTTGACGTGTGACAAATGCGAAAAAAATGTCCCGCTAAATTTTGACATAGCCTCATTTCTCCATTAAATAGTAAGGGCTAAATCTGCTACAACCATTGAAATCTGATGATATGATTAACATAACAAATAATAATTATTTATTAAATATAGAAAATGTTACAGACTCTGCTTGTCCTAACAGAGCTTGCTATTTTAATATGAATTCCTTCGTTCTGGCTTCTGTAATCTATCATCTCATCACGCTTTCCTATATTCTAAGACTGTGTATGTGAAGTGTATGTATGCTTTAACCATTTGGTTCATAAAAATAATGAGCCTTTGTAATAGCCAAGATGCTTCTACAAATACTTGTTCAACTTGGTTACCAGTATATCCCAAGTTATAATAATATCAAGGCTATTTGGACTTTACAATTATTGAGAGACAAAATTTTCCCAAATAATTTTTGGAAAAGCGTTGTCTTGTTTTTGTGATTTTCCGTTATCTTCTGAATGGTTATAAGGAAGGATACAAGTTCCAGCTTAGGTCCTCATCATTTTATTTTACGGTCTGCATGGGCTTGATACTTCAGGAGTATATTGTTTTAAAATCTTCTTCTTCGCAGAAAATATCGATTTAATACGAGAAGCACTTAAATCATATTACCCATAAAGAAATGTATAAAAATCTGATAATAACTTTGGTATTATTATAGGATTTGCAAGTATCACAAATTGGATAAGAGCTCTGATAAAATCTATAAAAAATATTAAGAACTTAATAATAATATCATCTATCTAAAAAATATTAAGAACTTAATAATAATATCATCTATCTACATTTTGACATCTGACCAGAGAATTCGGTGTATAACGCTTAGGATGTTACTTTTAAATATTTTTCTTTAAAAAAGAAATAACTGTTATCGTGCTCATCACATGCGATGATGTTATCTTTTGATATTAGTAGATACACTAATTGCTGCGCACCGTGCACGAGGGTCATTATTAATTTATCTGTAAACATTTATCTTGTTTTGATATTTTTCCAATATTTGTTCTATGCAAATGTTACTATATACCTATTATGCATAAAGTAAGCAGAGTCGGATTAAATGGAGGATAGTTGAGGCTTCCAGAGATTTGGATCTTCTACTAAAATGTATTCTTTTTATGCGTTAAACTAGAAGTCGATCAAACTACCAAAAATGTTTCCCTCATCAGGTTACAATAAATGGACTAAATAAAGTATTCAGGTTTAGATCGAAAATATGAAAAAAAAATCTGAAAGAACTTGGACGGGAAAATTTCTTCCATTCAAAATACCGACATAGTTTTAGTTATCTGAGCGTACGGCAGTGCGCCAGGCCAAGTTCCAGAAAGCACCAGTGTATCTTTACACGAAGCAATTCACCAGTGTTTTCACACAGTCAGATATCCGGTACTACAAGGGATAGGTCATTGAAATTTTGAACATACATTCCGTAGTATAGTACAATACTAAAATAGATTCTAATAATTTCAAAGTTTGCACTTTTAGATATTGACTGACTGACTGATTCATTCACTGATCGTAAAAAGATTGTGGCACTTTCCGTATATCTAGAGCGCTGAACGAAATTTTGAACATACATTCCGTAGTATAGTACAATACTACAGGATAAAATTCAAAAGTTAATAATAACCGGTTATTATTAACTTTTATAGATTCAAAGTTTGCAATTTTGGATAGTCACAGACTGCCTGACTGATTCACTCATCATCAAAAGTTGAAGCACTTAAGAGTTAAAAAAGGTAGTATTTTACGATTCCCCTTAGAAAGTGTAAAGTCAAATAGTACTTTAAGCAAATTGAGACAGAAGAACGTGCAATAATAAATTTAAGTGCGGGATATACAGCAGCAACAATAAACTTGGTCCCAATAATAGATATTACTACTTAGGCGGATTTTTTTGGAAGAGTGGGTGGAACTTAACCTTTTTTCAATTATAATTTTTTTGGGAGATTCAGTTAACATAAAGATGTACCTATACCAAAATCCGGAGGCGGCAGATTTAAATAAAAAGAGAAAAGGAAAAATTACTCCTATAGCATTACTATTGTCGTGATTCATATAGATCTCGAACGTCGCTATTTTATGTAATCAATGTACACTATTCGAAATTCAATTAATTTTGGTGTTCAAAATGCATTCCATAACCATCCTCAGACCTTTATTTTCGAAGGTCGGCAGTGTAGCTATCCAATAAAAAAACACAATACTTACATTTGAAATAATGTGAATACTCTCATTAAAACTACATGCCAATCGGCAAAAAAAAAAAAAAAAAAAGTCGGTAAAATAAAAAAAACAAGGTCAACTAAAAATAAATCTCCCGGCAAAAAACAACTATTGCCCAATAGAGTTAACTTTATTCTAGAATTAGTAAGTACAACGAGTTTAGATAGTGATGATAATGTAACATTTGTGAAATACCAATTAGTTCTATGATGCTCACTTAAAAATTGTGACACAATAAAACAAAGAAATAAATACATTTATTATTGTTTAAGAAGATTCGATTTAAACTTCTTTCTAAGATTCAAGTAGTTAAAAGTGTTTAAAATAAAGCAATATAAAAAAACTATGCATGACTTGCGTTGAACTTCATTTCGATGTGATTTATGTTGCAGAAATAGAATTAGAGAGAGAGAGAGAGAGAGAGAGAGAGTAATTAAGAGTACATAATACACCTGTCGAACAATATAGGTTTATAGATTTGTTTTGAAAATATTGAATGCATGTAGGTACTGAACATTTAAATTAGTCGTATAGTATTTTTTTAATGACCATTTACAATTATAAGTTTAAAGTTTATTATGATAATAGATAATAGTGTGCCAAATGTATTGAGTTGCGAAAAGTAATGTGTTGACAATAAATTAATGGGGAAGATGATCAAGAGGTTATTAATTGATTTCGTTGTTGTTGTTGTTGTTTTCAAAGTCATTCTCATTATGTTTAGACTAGTCTCTTAATGAAGAAAGATGACGAGAATAAGTTGGATAGAAAAAAGACAAACATACACAGGCAGATATTGACTAAAAAGAACTCTCTTAAAACCCACATTGAAAAGAGAAGTAAAATTATTTTATTGTCTGAGAGGTATTTTTGTATTATTTCCCAATTGATTTTAAATGAGATGATAGTTCCTTTATTAATTCTGGTATCTGGTGACTGTAGCATGTTTTTCCATATTGATTTCTGGTGTTTGGAACAAAGAAGTCGTGGTAGACCCAGGCAATCATTTTTCAAACTTCCTACCACGACATGAAGTTCAAATCTTATCTTCCCTTAGAGGGACATAACTATATCAATAAGATAACAAGATGTTGCCTTTAGAGATTAATGATGAGTCGCATTACGTCCAGACTATTAGCGGCACAAGAACTATGAAATTAGAGTGCTTAAAATTTACAATGAAGCAAACAAGTCTATAATGGTCTGAAAAAACACAATGTTCAACATGCGTTAAATCTACTTAAAAACATCAGCTTTTATTTCAGAACATAACTTTTTAACGAAACAATATCGGACGCGACAAGATGGTTCATAGATAATGATTCCCTGAATTTTAGGGTTCCGTTTTGGCCACTGCATTAGAGACACCCTGTATGAATAGAAACTAATTTCTCATAAATTATAAACTATCTATAATAATAAATATTCATATTAAACAAGAGTACCGGTGACTCATCTTGATCAGTCTAGGTTACCTACGATTTACAAATGTAAGGCCATAATTTGTGTATGCAGTATTTAGCAAAGGTTATATTTCTATTTTGTGCATCCATATTGCTTCATTATTACTATGTAGTTCAATCTAGCAACACCTGGCAAATGTATCTTCAAAGATAATATTATCTCTTATTATTTTATCAATATTGGGCCTAAAGGCTGGAGTTTTTTCATTACAAGATCTTTGAGTATTTGAAGAAAGTGTCTGAACTAAACAATGAGTTTTCCATTTTTGACAGAATGGAATAGGTCAGTTGCTTGCACTTTGATTTTTAATCAGAATTAAAATTATATTCAAAGCATTTAAAGTTATTATAATTTGTGGATTACATTTCAGATTGGATTTTTTTATTTATTTTATTGCAACTTGCCAAGAAAATTGAGAAGTAGAGACTTGACTAAAAAATGAGAGCTTAGGTAAAGAGATCAGCATATAGTTCTATCACTCAGAAAAAGCTATTTTAATTTAAAAGTGTGAGGTAATTACACTGAACTTTTTTTTAAAATAACAAAGGGACATCTTATGATCCCTAGTATCAGTTAGATTTAATATTTATTTCTGCGTCTTCTGAAGATTGTAATTTTTTATAAAATGCCACGAACTGTTGGAAGCTCACTAAAGTTTTCGAATGTAATTAATACCAAATAGAGTTGGGTGATCTTCACTGGTCTAATTTACAATATTTACATTGAGCTAAAATAAAGTAAAATGCCTCAAAAATATATCTATTTTTACAAACCACATTACGGCAGGTACCTACGTTATGAAAGAGCCTTACAGGGAGATGAGATAGTTTATTTTGTTACCATTGGTTGATTTATGTAGGTATGTGAAAATGCATAATTAAGGAGCGCGGTAGCGCTCCGCCCCGCCAAGTCAAAAAAATGCGGTACCTACCAAGAGTATATTATACGCCACAGCTTACATTGCCGATTTCAACTACTTCCAGAGGAAAAACTACACACCTCAGGATAAAAATGATTATTTCCTACGTATGGGGCGTACTCAGAGACGAAGTATATGAAATTTCAACAAAATCGGTTAAGTCAAATCGGAGATATAGGCTTCTGAAAAGTACACTTTTTTTTCTCATCGTCTGCTGCTGCTGCTGCTTCTTCTTCTTCTTCTTCTTTTTTGATCTTGACGCACCTACAGCCAAAACTACTGGACCGATTTTGATGAACGATAGCTCATTTTTTTTCTCGTGAGTGGCAGATGTGCCTTTTGCTACTTATATTGTCCCTCAGTGGACCCTTCAGCCCCAAATTTCCAAAAACCCTCAAAATTGGGGGTATTTATTTGATACACGTGTTATATATTTTCCGAACTAATGAACCGATATGGACGTATGAGGTATCATTTTAATCACCAAATCAAGCAGAGGTACATGGTTAGTACCGAAAATATACAGGGTGTAATTTATCTCATATACAGGGTGTTATATAAGACAAATAAATTGTTAGAAAGTTCATATTTTTCTTTAGTTAGGATTTCCTCACATGATACATAATGAAATATTATTTTAACGTTCAATTATTTATACCGGGTGTAACACATTGATTAATGATAGTTGATGATAGATTGATTTTCATCAATTTTTACCTAAAAATTTCTTTAGTGTACCTGAAAGTTCAGATCAGAAAATGCTTTCCGAACTAATGAACCGATATGAACGTATGAGGTGTCATTTTAATCAGCAAATCAAGCAGAGGTACATGGTTAGTACCGAAAATATACAGGGTGTAATTTATCTCATATACAGGGTGTTAAGACAAATAAATTGTTAACAAGTTCATATTTTTCTTTAGTTTGGATTTCCTCACATGATACATAATGTAATATTATTTTAACTTTCAATTATTTATACCGGATGTAACACATTTATTAATGATAATTATTGATGATAGATTGATTTTCATCAATTTTGACTAAAAAAATTATTTTAACTATCTGAAAGTACACGCTGAAAAACGTCCAGCGCCCTCAAGGAAATGGCCGGTTGGACCTTGGTTTCTCCACCGGACGTTGTCTTACTCAGATTTTTTTCTCCAAATTTTGACTGAAAAATTTCTTTTAAAAAATTGAAAGTACAGACCGAAAAACATCCAGCGCCCTCAAGGAAATGACCGATTGGACCTTGGTTTCTTGACCGGACGTTGTCATACTCAGATTTTTTTTTCTCCAAATTTTGACTAAAAAATTTCTTTTAACTATCTGAAAGTACACGCTGAAAAACGTCCAGCGCCCTCAAGGAAATGGCCGGTTGGACCTTGGTTTCTCCACCGGACGTTGTCTTACTCAGATTTTTTTCTCCAAATTTTGACTGAAAAATTTCTTTTAAAAAATTGAAAGTACAGACCGAAAAACATCCAGCGCCCTCAAGGAAATGACCGATTGGACCTTGGTTTCTTGACCGGACGTTGTCATACTCAGATTTTTTTTTCTCCAAATTTTGACTAAAAAATTTCTTTTAAAAATCTGAAAGTACAGGCCGAAAAACGTCCAGCGCCCTCAAGGAAATGACCGGTTGGACCTTGGTTTCTCCACCGGACGTTGTCTGAGGTATAGTTTGAAGATAGATGATAATAATTCAGATATGATACTTTTGTAAGATCTCTGCCCTTTTACCATTATATAAATACATATTTTCTTGCTACAAAAAGTTATGAGATCCCCCCAAAAATACCACTGCGTGCTATAAAAATTCCCCGCCAAGTCATCACCCCAAAAAAGATATGAAATCTATTTTGGGCCCCGCTATCCATTCTTCCGTTCTTCGAAATACCTAATGACTTTAAATTCCGACCCCACCCCAAACGATTTCAGAATTTTAGTCTGATTTCCTCACTCTCTTCACCAACACGCAGTCTTGGTGGGGTACCTCGGTTCGTTTAACCACTAGGAGATAGGGACCACTCTGTTCTACTTTAGCGGTTCATAAATTCGTTACGTTTAATAATGATGAGAGGTACCCCACCAAGACTGCGTGTTGGTGAAGAGAGTGAGGAAATCAGACTAAAATTCTGAAATCGTTTGGGGTGGGGTCGGAATTTAAAGTCATTAGGTATTTCGAAGAACGGAAGAATGGATAGCGGGGCCCAAAATAGATTTCATGTCTTTTTTGGGGTGATGACTTGGCGGGGAATTTTTATAGCACGCAGTGGTATTTTTGGGGGGATTACAACCTACTTGGAGTCTTCTTCTTTGCACTTTGGTGTCAAATATAAGAAATTACGTCAATTTATTTAAATTGATAATCTAATTTAAATACTGCAATTACTATTTAATTTAAATATTTGAATAAATCGATTTGTACAATACGAGTAATATGTAAATAAAAAGATATATCGATTTGCATAACATTAAGCTTCCGTGTTAATAGGAAAAGGTTAAGTATTATACAACCTGATGATGTTGACTTGGAGACCCATCGACTAGCAGATCTGTTGACCACTAAAACCTGTAGTTTTAGTGGTCAGATTAAATTTGTTTTTCTATTAAAGTCTCATTTATCTTTAATTCTTTACGCTCAGATATAACTAAGGTGATCTACCCAGTAGTCTCTAGTCAATTTCTCTGCAAACTTCTTTGAATAAATATTGTGAACCGTAGACCTCACTCAAATAATGGACCATCATGAGGGCCCCGGTGATCCAATAGAGCCTAAAAAATACATGAATAGAATTAATGCTCATACCAAATTTTATCAAAATCGGACAAGACGTTCGAGAGTTATCGTGGAAAAAACGAACAGATAGACAAACAGACGTTTAAAATCATATTGTTAAAACTCCACTTTATACCTTATCTAACTCTTTGCCATATGCAAGCGCCCGGTGTCATCGTATTTTTTTATTATGGAAATAGCTCCTAAGTTCCAACAGTAAATCAGCACTTGCGCGATAATCAAGAGTAAAATCATCTCTCCTTTATTCTGAAACCAGAATACTTAACATGATCCTGAGTCTTGGTGTAGAGGTAGGACGTTCTGACTGTTAAATAGAGCATGAGTTCAAACCCAGCCAGCCCATGGATTTCATCCTCATGAATTTGAGATATTTATCACTATCGGGGGACATGGAAGAGGCCGGGATTGACAAAATCTAGCCCGGCGTCCTCAAAATAACATAACATATGCGACCAAACCCTTCCATCACCATCACTTTCCGCGATGGACAAGGAAAGTAAGTAAGTAAAGGAGTAGGATTTTGGTCACAATAGATCTGTAAAGGCCGCGCTGATAAATAATTGTAATGACTTCAAATTGGAAGTCTTGCAAACAGGTTCCAAATAAGAAAGTAAGTAAGCGTGGAACGATGATGATACATTGATTGCTATGAGAATTTCAAAGATTGTCCTAATTTTTTTTTTTTTTATTATTGAAAGAGCGCCCTATTTTTTATATATTATAACAATTTGAATGTCTCTTTAAATAATTTATAATATTGATGTTAGATTTTGGTAGTTCCACAAGCACCGATCTAATGTAGGCATTGTTTGCGAAACTCAATGATGCCATTCTATTCGATTTTAATAGGTATTAACGGGTGTTCAGTTTACAGTTTAAACTTTGTATTCATAACCTTTTACTATGCCATTATAAACTAATTTCATCTTCAATAAGTGTGATAGTCATGTAGGCAAATTGTACAAAGACCATTACAATACACGAGGAAGATTCACTTGCACCTGGAATATGAACATCAACACTAGTGAGATCAAAGGTAGTCACATGGAAATGGGATAAGCGGAGTTTTACTACAAACATCGCTGATTGGTTTAGGCTTCCTTTCACACGCAACATGGAAATGGGATAAGCGGAGTTTTACTACAAACATCGCTGATTGGTTTAGGCTTCCTTTCACACGCAATAAAAAAATGGAAATTAATATTTCTTTGTATTATTATGTCACAATTTTTGTGGGTATCATATCATTACAAGGTATTTTTAACAATCTCTCCAATATCAACTAAGCCTAACCTAATATACTTAAAAATTAGTCTATAATGCTACCACTTGTTACCATAGCTACTCAATTGTCTTCAGAACTCAGGATAACTCATGGAATGAATTGGCGGACAAACTGACGTTTAAAGAAAAATGTCGAGATTTTCATTCATCTGAGCAATAGTGATGCATAATTATACATAGTCCTATGCTCAATCATGCATTTTTTTATGCCAAAACATTGATATTAAAATTTCTGCACACGCGTCAACTTCCCCCCTCTCTCTCTCTCCTTATAACTACTTCTCTTAAGAAAATATCTCTCCGACCCTTTCCCCCTCATCAGTGAGGTACTATATAAACCCAGACAGACTGTTCATACGCTCTCAGACAAATTAAAATCTTCAACTAGTTATTATTTTCTTAGTTCCCATCTCCATGGAACTCTAAATTCAGTTTTGTGCGAATTGTGTGACAGTCAAAGTAAAATCTACGCCTATACCTAATCATCAGCGGCCTATACTTCATAGAAGCTGCCTCTACTCCCTAGAAGCTGCCTATACTTCGTACCGCTGCCTCTACTTCATAGAAGCCGCCTACACTTTATACAAGCTGCCTCTACTTCATAGAAGCTGCTTCTACTTCATGCAAGCGGTCTATACTTCGTGCAAGCTGCTTATACTTCATACAAGCGGCCTATACTTCATGCAAGCTGCTTATACTTCATACAAGCCGCCTATACATCATACAAGCTGCCCGTACTTCATACAGCCGCCTATACTCTTCAAGTGACTGCCTAGTCTATCCACTCAAGCTGCCTATTCTTCGCCCACAAGATAACTCGACTACCAGAACATCCAGCTACCAGAACGCCTACAAGCTACGAACATTATTCATTCCTGCCGTAAGATATTTTTTGTATTAAATTATTTGACACCCCAGGCTTTCAGCCTGCTAGACTTTTAACCCCTTTTTCGCATAATATATATTTACGTGGCTTGTAGCCTCGAGTCCTGATTTATCTAGGCATCACTCATTTTTATCACACACTTTAATTAACAAGGAAATCGTATATATTATTTACCCCTAATTTGTCTGACGCAC
>CM022885.1:29105776-29115885 GCA_012654025.1 Pachypsylla venusta | reverse complement strand
TACAGCCGCCTATACTCTTCAAGTGACTGCCTAGTCTATCCACTCAAGCTGCCTATTCTTCGCCCACAAGATAACTCGACTACCAGAACATCCAGCTACCAGAACGCCTACAAGCTACGAGCATTATTCATTCCTGCCGTAAGATATTTTTTGTATTAAATTATTTGACACCCCAGGCTTTCAGCCTGCTAGACTTTTAACCCCTTTTTCGCATAATATATATTTACGTGGCTTGTAGCCTCGAGTCCTGATTTATCTAGGCATCACTCATTTTTATCACACACTTTAATTAACAAGGAAATCGTATATATTATTTACCCCTAATTTGTCTGACGCACCCTGACTTCCGACACCTCCTCAGCAACGCCTGAGACTTTAGGTAAAATCCCCGGAGTCTATATTTTATTTTAATGTATACCACGTTTTTCAATTATGTATCAATAAATAATTAACGCAATAGCCGTATTGTTCTTTTGTTGTAACGTTTCATTTCCTAGATAGAACTCTTTTCTACTTTATTTATCTTTTCTTGTTATAAGAAGATAGGATCTTTTCGACCTCTGCCGTAGGCGAAAAACCTATCCTATCTTCTTATATCAAACGGGGCCCAACGCGGGACCCTCCATCTTCTTTTTGGTTGTAAGAAATAAGATTACTTCGACCTCTGCCTTAGGCGAAACTCTTATCTTCTTATACCAAACGGCTTCCAACGCGGGGTCTTCATCAAAATTTATATTTCATTTCAGTTTTTGGTGTTTTTTTTTATAATTTTTATGAACATTTTGAATTAAAAAGTGGTAGGGGTCTCACTTTGACTTGAGAATTAAGTCATTGAGAAATGAGAAAATAGTGAACGGCATTCATTTGATACCCGAAACTACGTTATAGAAATAAGAATAATAATGATTTTAAAAAAAAAAAAAATATCCACAGGGACCTAACTTGATTTATTCAAGAAAACAATGTGCTGTAATTTATTCATTTTAAAATTATTGAAAATGTTTCTACACGAGAAGATCGGAGAAAGAGAGACTAGCGTGAGAATTGACCGCATTAAAGAAAAGAAATAAATTCATTGAGATGAGTATAATTGTACAAGAACACAGTTAATAATAACATTATCATTTAACATTACACCCACAATTAAAAGTAATATAGGAAAATGTCGAGTTTTATGTGATTATTAGTGTTGGGCGTGATTCCAAAGATATTGACTATAAATCGTCAACAAATTGTCTTCTGCTATTCTTAGAGACATGCTATGGACACATAAATAATCGTTCTGCTCTCTCTCCGTTAAACCTAGTAAAATATTTAAGAACTCAAGCTCGATGCTTGAGATATGTTTCAAGTGACATTAATGTATATCTCATACTTTGCCCCGTGCTCCGCATTGAATTACAGTAGAATGAGTCAACCAGTTGTTCTACCTAGGGATATTGAAGGGGATGTGAGAGAATTCGAAACAAAGCGAGTGGTTTGTGGCCTCAGGGGTCAGGTTCTTTCACCTCGATGTCGCACCTGATCACAAAATCCAACTTAAAGGTTTAAACTTTATAAATCTTAAACATTCTGATTACAACGGAATTCCAGCACAATTTTTTTTTTAATTCAATTCTATCTTCCTAACCACTGTAGGTATAGCATTATATTACTAAAAGTTTTAATTGCAACAAATGTAAGACCTCTGACAAATTGAAAAGATTTGTTGCAATATTAAAAGTGTAATAAAGTTAGGAGTATGCATGAATGCAAAATGAATTTGTTGCTACACACGACACACCTAGTGATGGTAATAAATCCAAATATTTATTGTTAAAAAAGATAGAAGACTTACCTAGAATAAGTTTACTATGTGCAAGATTTGTGCATTCTTAATTCTGGAAAAAAGCAAAATAAAAGATGGTAAGTTTTGGAAAAATTGTGTTGTAATAGAAAAATATGAAGTTATACTTAATGAAAAAATAGGAAGTAGTAGGAAACTTGGAAGGAAAATATCGTGCTTGCAAGTGAAGATAAATCCCCCACGGATCTAAAATATGTTGGGTACATAAATTTTATTATATCAGAATCCCAATCGTCTTAAGAATCTCATCAATTGATAAACCATCACTGCTAAATCGATAACACTAAGTTTCTGAAGTCATGAATTTCGAATTGAAAATGAGGATTCAATAAAATAAAGTAAATTCAAGAGGAACAGATTATCTCTATTAGTAAGTGTGCCTGACTCTGTATCAGGAACTGTAAAGACATTTTCGCTGATTTTGTATTATTGTGGAAAATCTCTGCAAATAATAACACTATAAAAGCAGAAACTAACCTCCACACACAGAAATTTATTTTCATTCTTAGAAATAAATAATTAGGTAATATCTATATACACATATGGGCTCGTCCACTGAATCCGTCATAATAAAGGCTAGGGAAATGACAAGAATGCATAGAATTTAAAAATAATACAGTAATATTATGATGGGAATTGTCTATTGTATATTTTGTCAAACATCAATGGTGCAAAACAATATTTATATAACATTACCTATGTGAGTTATAATGACACCTGTTGAAGTGCATATAATTACTCGGATGGGAGTCCATCCAAGGAGACTATGTATCGTTGAATTTATCGAGGTACTCAGTCTCATGAGGTCAACTGTTAGCTCTCGTTGATCAACCCAGTTTTAAAAAGAGTTGCCTTCCCACAACTTCTCTAAAAATCAAAACAAAATTTATTCATTCATGTTGAAGGTTGATTTTCGAACTCGAATTTCTAATGCCTACAAGAATGATCCAATAATACAGTAATATTATGATGTTTCAATAATATACAGTAATACGAGTATTATGATGTTTTCAATAATGTCGACTTTAAGATTCATGTGCGAGTTCAGCCTGCAGACTGCCTCCGTATTGTTCACGTGTCTGTCTAACAGGTGGTACCTACTTTATTGGAGAGATAATCTTCGCATAAGTTTTGTCCATATTGACAGTTTCAGAGCAAACTTGGCACACTATTTCAAACGAATATTTTGAGTGAACGTATTGTGTTCTTAGTCGCCTTGAAATTTAAGGCTGTTTAAATAGATAATAATATCATCTTGAAATTTAAAACTTATGAAATGAACTTTAAAGCCAAGTTGTAGTTTTTCAATCAGTGTTTTATTATTACTTTTTGATTCTATCTTTCAAATGTAGTTTGAATTCAATATTAATCTGATCGTTGAAACAGTAACTTCTGCTAATAAATTTTGCAAGTTGTCTTTCTTAGGGTTGTTCTTATCAAAATTAGTTCGTTTTAAATGCCAGTACAGTAGAATAATATTTGAACAGTTTAAATTCAAACTGTGATCTTTCTTCTTTCTTGCAAAGCCTAGGTTATAGTTTTTTAAATTTTTATTATAGCTTTAATAAAAAATGTTCCTCGCATTCTACGTATACATTTTTTTTAAATATAGATAAAAAAACATGATAAAAATTATAGGATATTGTGAAAATGAAGTGCATAGCCGATTTTTTTTTTAGGTTGTCCTCTAATTTGCGACAGCGCTATCACTTGCGCCTGAGCAAACTATTTTTAGTCACCTTTATATCTTGAAAATGTGATTTTAATGAATCCATATGAATTTAAAATGAATATATTTTCAGTACTTTTCTCTACAGAGGTGAATAGACCTGCCTTGGTAGCTCAGTGGTCAAGCGTTCGCCTGGTAATCAGGAGGTCGCGGGTTCGAACCCCAGCCAAGGTAGTATTTTATCCTCTTAATTAATTGAGAATTTGACCACAATAATAGTACAAGCTTACTGCTGGGGTAAAGGGACTCGTTAGTCTCATTCGAGCAGTATAAATAAGCAGTATTATTATTATTATTTACAGAGGTGAAATGGTGAAAAAGTTTGAGTGTTTGTTGATGGTCAGTGCAGGTCAAGATAGCTTCTTCAACATGTCACACTTATTCTGCATAAAAAATAATCGAAACTATAGCATACAATTTTGGAATAATTTGCATCAGTTATCCATTACCTACCATCTCCTATGCATAATTAAAAAGAAAAATATGATTAATGAAAGAAGAGAAATAGGACATCCACTGATATCATGGATCATTTAAAAGAAAACTATTTGAGGCAGCTCATGCTCAATGCTAACTATGATGATCTTAGACCACTTTCATTTGAAAAAGTAAGAAGAAATATTTTTATTATTACCCCTTGTAATAATAGAAATGCTCGATAAATATCGAATACTAAAAATTATTTCCAATGGAATCGTAAAAATAATAATAAAATATTTTAATACTTGTAGACAGGATTGATTAAGAATAATTTGTTTTGGCAAGCTTTCAAAATCACTCAGACTATCTTCAACAGGCCGATATTGACTCTGCGGTGGTCTCTAGCCAGAAGTAAAGGTAAGGTTTGTGAGAGACATTTTTTATGGAACAGTGAATGTATTATATTATTCTCATGGTATTTGCTATATCATTTTTATTGACTGAACTATGTGAAGTCTAGTTTTTACTCCATATTTTTTTTTATTTCCTGTTTATTTTCACGATACTCTCCAACGCTTTGGTCCATTCTGATGAAACTTGGTATGAACATTTATTGTGTTCAAAGAATTGGCTGACTATTTGGACAACCGGGGTCTCATAAGGCTTGGGATGATCGGTCGATTTTGATGAAACTTGGTACAGAATTTTATTTTGTATTCTTGGTATAGAATTTTATTAAATTCAAACGTATTGGATGGCTAGTCTATTTAATGTTTATTTATTTAATTTTTTCATTACAATACATACAAAGGTTCTTTCCCTAAGTTAAACCTAACTTCTAAGGAATACTTTCCAATGGAATCGTATTATTATACCATTATTATTATACATATTATACCATTCGCATGCGCTTGGTCTGATTCCGATAAAATTTGGTATGAAGATCAATTTTCTTCAATTTTGGTCCAATTCTGATGAAACAAAGTATAGATACCTTTTCTATATGAACCATAGATCGCAGACTATACTAGCTGTTTATGGTGCATGATGGTGTAAAATGGTTTTAGAATTCTTGTTATTTGAACAACACTAAAAAATTTAGATACCTAAAACAATGTCAGTGTACTTTATTTTTGAACGATTGACTAAACAATACATAACTACAAATATTTGGCATTACCTAATTTTTTAAAGAAACATAATACTCCCAACACTATGATCAATTCCGAAATCATAATCTGAAATTAGATATTGAGTAGGTATTTATTTTCAATTGGAACGTGTAGGAAGAAATTTTGAATATTGCAAATACCCATTGATTGGATTATATCATTTTAATAAGAATATTTTTATCCAAAAATTATATATTTTCTCATTGTGTAGGATACGAGAGTTAATTAAAGGTGCTAAATTAATTTGTGAATTATAATCAAATTTAGAGTACAATGAAATCCCCCCCAAAAAAACACTTCGTGTGCAAAAAGACGCCAAGAAAATGTCTCTGCCAAAAATTCAAATAGCTCATATCTCTCCTAAAAATATGGTCACAAAGGAGTTGATATCATATGAGTGCCAAGTTCAGGTCAAAATATTTGTACCAAAGGTGATTCGAAAACTACAAACAAAAACTACAATCAACTTTTTGCCCCCGGGCACTTGGCGCACATTTTATCTAAATATTAATATGCGTATTTCTACTTACTATTCGCTGTTAGACTGCACTATAACGCAAAAATGTGCGCCAAGTGCCCGGGGGCAAAAAGTTGATTTTATGAGAATTGAATGTAAAGATACCTACAAACTACGCTAAACGTACTTATACCCCGCTCGTTTTGTTTTTCTTGGCGTTGCAAAACTAGCGTTTTGCTTGATGGATTGTGATTTGCATTATATTTGAAAAGAGACAAAAGGTATAAAGAAAAAAATAGATATCATTTTGACAACATAGCTCACTTTTCCTCTAACTAACAAGATAATATAAAAATAGTTACACTAAGTTGTGTTAAGCCAATTCTTAGCGATGATCTGTAACAGGAGAGTATTTACTAATTACTAAGATAAATTATAATTAAGCTAATTTATTATCAAATTACTCGACATGTTCTTTTTAGTGTTGTTTTTTATTATTTAGTGCTTGCTTGACATTTACCATCTTAAAAGATCAAAAATTATCTCATCTCAAAGGTATCGTTGCATAAAATGTAATAATAAAGAAAATAACTTATGATTTTTACTAATGAATGCAAGCTTATTAAATTTATTTCATATTGAGAAATATACGAGTATTGCCTTAATTATAGCTAAACTAAAATACCCAACTCATCAACATCAAAGAAGTTCTGACACCACGCTGAAAAAATTACTATTAAAATATAGCTAATATTACCTAGGGCAAATTCAATTTTATTTAACCTTGTTTTTTTGTGTTTTAAGCAGTCATTAATTTACACTTGGTCTGCCAAATGAAGATTTTAAAAATTGCAAAATTGTTTGATTGAAAAGATTTCAAGAACAAGATGCCGACATGGAAGTTTGTGGCTGTATGAAGTTCAAAATTGATTAAACGTCACAACTTATGCAAAATCAAATTATATTCTCTGGATCGACAACGTACGGAGAAAATGATCATTACAGTTTAGCAATCCTAGTAACCATCGTCAGCGAGGATGTTACAGGATGATTATAAAGCTTATATAAGAAATTAGAACGCACAATTTAAAAACTCCGCTAACTTAGCATGCGGGTTGCATTTTCCTCTTTTTCTAGTAGCAATCAGGGCCGTAGACAGAAAATCCGGGCCGGGGAGAAAAATTTACGGGCCCCTCTATTATTCTTTCATCTAAAAGACTTTCATCTATCTAAAAAGTAGGCAATTCACTTAGTTGATGTGAAAAGGCGTGTACGCTTTTTCTTGGCAACAAATAATTCGATATTCAGATGTTAATGTTTACGAAATATTATACCAATATTTATGACAGCTATACAAGCTGAAAGGTCGCACTATATTTTAAAATCACTGGCCTGCAATAACCATTGTCCCATATTAGCCCACTATCGCTAAAATTTTTCAAAACTTTTAAATAGATTTTTTTTATTTATTATTCAAAAAAACATGAAAAATTTCATTCTCATAATTTTCTCACCAGGCCTCTTAGGAAATCTCGGGCCTAGGGAGATTCCCCCCCCCCCCTCTCGTCGGGCCTGGTAGCAATAAATGATTATCGCCAATGTCAGTTATATCCCTTGGATATAACTGCTAACTTAGCATGTGGGTTCTCCATTTTTCCTCTTTTTCTAGTAGCAATAAATGATTATCGCCATAAATGTCAGTTATATCCCTTGAATATAACTGCTAACTTAGCATGTGGGTTCTCCATTTTTCCTCTTTTTCTAGTAGCAATAAATGATTATCGCCATAAATGTCAGTTATATCCCTTGAATATAACTGCTATTTTAGCATTTGGGTTCTCCATTTTTCCTCTTTTTCTAGTAGCAATAAATGATTATCGCCATAAATGTCAGTTATATCCCTTGAATATAACTGCTATCTTAGCATGTGGGTTCTCCATTTTTCCTCTTTTTCTAGTAGCAATAAATGATTATCGCCATAAATGTCAGTTATATCCCTTGAATATAACTGCTATCTTAGCATGTGGGTTCCCCATTTTTCCTCTTTTTCTAGTAGCAATAAATGATTATCGCCATAAATATCAGTTATATCTCTTGGATATAACTGCTAACATAGCATGTGGGTTCCCCATTTTTCCTCTTTTTCTAGTAGCAATAAATAATGATTATCGCCATAAATGTCAGTTATATCCCTTGGATATAACTGACATTTATGGGATATAAATCCAAGGGATATAACTGACATTTATATTTAAGGGATATAACTTTAATCGTCTTTGTCTCACCCGTCGAAGTAGTCGGTCCGTACTAGAATATTTTGTCAGAAACCTTCGAGGGTGCTCACACAATATCTCATCAATAATTTATCATAATCGGATTATCAAAATTTCATTAGAATTGCAAACAAATAATTTAATATAATAACAATTAATAAAATATTATATCTTCACTTGACTAAAAATTAAATAGTTCAGTAGAGCTTACTAGTTTCGTCCTTTCCTGAGAACAAGTAGACAATTGCCAAATATGTACTTTTAGCCTTCTCTAAGACACAGTCCAATGCCTCATAATTTTATTTGCCCAATATTATTTCTGACGATGTTCTCAGGGGAGGACGAAACTAGCTAGCTCTAATTAACATCAATCTATTTAATTTTAAGTGAAGTGAAGATATACCAAGTTCTATATTAACCGTTATTATGGGTTTCTTTGACACAGTATCCCAATTTAGGGAACTCATTTTTATGTAATTTTTACATTTATTCTCAAATTATTTTATACCTAGGCTAGTGGGCTATTTAATTTTTCCCTCCATGAACTTAGGAGTAATGAAATAATAATTTACCCACAGTAATAAATGAGTACTTTGAGTAAATATTTTTATACATAATAAAAACAATAAAAAAGTATATTTTTATTGCTTGTAAAATGTCATGCCGGCCATTATTATTAAGCCTGAATAAAATAATTAAAAAATCATGAAGCTTATTTATTTTCCGCATCTTGTTCAATTAAAAAACATAATTTCTAAGTACTTTTAGCCTTCTCTAATTTTTAAGTATGTAAAATTATGTAAATAAAAAAATTTTAATTATGTAAAAAAAAAAAAAAACCTTTGACTAAGTTATTTTTTGAAACTGGTGATCGAAAGATTACACCGTGTTCAGAAATTATAATCCACAAACACTTCAAAGTCGAATTCTAAATCTGCCGTCTGTTTTTAGTTTTAAATTAAAAAAAAAATATATTTTATTTATTTCCCCATTTTAAAGTTTATCTTAATACTTTTACTATCTGAAATAACATCCAAAAATGAGATATCTAGATAAAAAAAATCTCCATTCATCCAAGATGACGAAAAGGAAAGATATGATTTGCTAATAAAAAATAACCTTTTCAACAACGCTTCAGAGCACAGTAGGTAAGTATGGCGGATTCGTAACCAGGAGGCTGTGGTTCGAATCAAAGTGGAGGTATAAAATTTAGTAATAACATGGGGAAGTGCATTGTGACAAAGCATTAGCGTTAACACAAATAAATTCCTTTGAGCGGGCATTTTAACAATGCAACTATTTAGGTACAATAATGATAATATTCTTATAACATTATTTTATTTTTTAAATGTCCCTTAATTTCGTACAAAAAAGTATCGAGTTGGCCAAGGTATAAATTTCACAATACAAATTATTAATAAGGCAATTGCAATTTTATCTCAAAAAATCGTTTATCTGAATTTTAAAATATTTACGTCAAATGTAAAGTACCTACCCAGTAGCCACCTATTTAATGAGATATTACAAGATTTAATTCACAAACTTCTTAATTCATATAACAGATCTGACTTTACTTACTTAGAAATGATCAGTGAATAATTGGTTTGTGCTTAACCTTCTCATGAAAACTTCCATATTTCTGTATTTTTTGGTGGCTATTCATTTAATTGTTTAATTAATTATTTACAAGAATATAATAATGAATGTATTTACCTCATACATGTGAGGATGTATGAGGTAAATAAAAAATAACAAAAAATAGATTGAAATAGTCACACAGTCAGTGGTGCCGAGGCGGGGATAAAGTGTTGCTCAAACATTCAAGAGCCTCACAAATAGTGCCTTAAGAGCAGCGATTCATCTTTTTTATTCAAACCTCTGAAGAAACCAACTTACAAAGTTTACATTTCTTATGAGTACAGATAAATGAGTAATTGTTAGGAATAAAGGTGTAGGCGATTTAATTTTTTCACATTCATTTTTAAACACCTTAAATTATAATCCGTCGAACTCCTTTCACAATAAGTCTTCGTCTTCATGATAAGTTAGAGAACATGAAGTCATAGGTATCTACTATCGAGGAGTCAACACCAATGGCCTGGCAATTATAATTTTTTATTTTCAATTATAATTTTAAAACGAATCGATATTGTCTTTTGGTTTATTATTTTCAATAATTAACCTTTGGAATTGTCACAAAAAAAAAAAAAAA
>CM022885.1:29054462-29097046 GCA_012654025.1 Pachypsylla venusta | reverse complement strand
TTTCCATTGTTTGGCTCCTGGCGGACCTTTTTTGGCCCCTGGCAGCTCCCCTGATAGGATACACCCTCGTGAGACCATTTATTTTAGATAAAATAGTTCCATAATTACAGATTTTAAATTTCATTAAAATTGGGTATGTGGTTTGGATTTTAGAGATTCGGACCTAAAAAACCTGTTCGGGGGGATAGGACCACCCCTGGGGGTGATATCGAGAAAAAGAAAAAAGGGGTCGGGCTTTTTGCCCAAAGATGACCTGTGCCAAATTTCATCAAAATCGGACCAGTGGTTTGGCTTCCAGAGCTCTGCACACGATTTTGGTACGTACGTCCCACGTTCCACGTCCCACGTCCCACGTCCCACGTTATACGTTCCACGTCCCACGTCGGAATTTTTTTTTTTTTTTCCCCCGTGGCTCCAAATATTTTCAAAATTCAAAAATGACCCAAAATTTTGAAAATATGGCCCAAAAGCAATATGGCCGAATATATTTGATCTTTATTTTGGCCTTTGGCTTCCCGTCAAACGATTTTTTGATCCAAAATATGTCTAAAATTTCTGCACGAATACAATACTTTATCTTCTATGGAAGAGAAAGTAAAAATTGACATTTTTTCAGACTTACCTTGAAAAAGACAAGTTTTTTAGTTCTGACATTTACCTGTATTTAAGAAGATTGCATTATTGGCGATCTCAAATTTTTAGATTTATCAAACAAATAAAAACAGAGTCGGCTCGTGCAAAGGAACATGGGTGCTAACCATTTTCATGCAGAAGAACCACATAAAGGGTTCTGTAAATTTGAAATATTGAAATCATAATAAATATTATATTTTAGAAGTACCTAGGTAAGTATTTTCCATCTAAAATCTCACCCTCATCGCTAATAGCAAACCGCTAAACTATGGTGCTGAACGAAGTGTGGTGTAGTTTGAACTTTACGATTTTTGGTAGAACCATCAAATACAAGAAATGAAAATTATGTTCCAGATTTTTTTTAATTATATATTTAAAATTGTAGAACATAACATAGACATCATTTCAATTCTTACATTTCTGACGATTTTTCTTTAAATATGTATTTGTCTGGGTGTGCGTTCCGTTCCCCGATTAATCAGCTAATTGCATGAACATTATGTGAAATGTAGCCACCGAAGGGAGGAGTGTAGCTGCCGAGAAGAGCAAGCCAGCTCCCATGTTCGTGTAAATACAGATGGCTTGGCATCCAGCCTTTAATATAATTCTGCTTTAAACCACGGATGGAAAGTCATCAGCAAATTGTAATTTCTAGACGTGGATACTGTGAGAAGCAAGCGAGGGTTACCATGCCATTGAAGGGTACAGCTAAAGAGAGTAGGCTCAGAACAGAAGTTTGAATCATGGTATAATTAAGGAAAGCAACGCCGACACTAACTAGAGTTGGGAAAAGGTGAAGTAAATGAGGAAGAAGAATGTATGACCATAGCACCTGGACTAGAGAACTAGACATCACCTCGTTCAGTCAAATAGACCATGAGCCACCACCCCTAATTATACATCCCACGAGACGACACTGCCAAACAAGACGTTAGTGTTATTCGAACAGATTCTTTAGATGTTTCATAATTACCGAATTCAATGTGATGTCACTTTACACAAATGGAAAGTTCAGGCTAAAATAATAAAAAAACTCATATATCAGAAGATAAAAAAATAAACCGATTTTAAGGAATTGATAGAAATATGTAACAAAAAAAAGGTTAATTTGAGAAGAAGAAGAATTTAGTAAATCGGTGATGCAAGTGGCCACACAAAATATAGAATCGTGTTATTTTGGTAAAGGAGTTTAGTCCCGTATATTTTATCACAATGTAGTTCCCGTGTTATTGTTAAATTATATTTCCCTGCTTGTATTCAAACGTAAAAGTATCTAGGTTACGAATGTACCAGGTATACCTAAAGCTTACAATTTTCACTAGCAATATTACACCTGAACTGAAATACGAAAAAGTCATAGTTATGTCTGCGGTAAATTAAATAAGATGTATTTAGGTACACCTCAATATATATTGTGTACGAGTATATGTGTGGATTTTCAAGTAACAAATGTGATAGAAATTGAACTTGTTAGAATCATCACATCTACCCAAAGTACGGGTGAACTGCAAGTGAATAGTTGTAATACTTTTGCAGTGTTAACTAAAAGCCGCACAAAGTCTTAACTATGGTAACTTTAAAACTTGAAGTATTAACTTCAAAAAACACCACTGTTATTTATGACAAGAATTTAATTACTTAGTGAATCCTCGTCATAAATAACGATAGTGCTTTTTTTAAAGTTACCAATATGATGTCTAATATAAATTTGTTAGATAATAATGAATTATAAACCTGAATCACGTACTTTCAGAATTTTTGAACCATTATTTTACACTTAATATATTTCTTTTGAATTTTTATTTTCGGAGTGTTCCTTTTTGCCAGGCGAGGCGCCTTGAAAATCCATCTACATTGGGATAGAAAATAGTATATTTGTCGTTCACTCGTTTATAAACTACTAGCTGTTTCGGCTGTGCTTCGCTACGATTCTTATATTGCTATTTTTGTTTTCCAAGGATAGCAAATTCGGGGGGGGGGGGGNGGGGGGGGGGGGGGGGGGAGAGATTAGTTTGTGTCCACCCTGTATATCGCAACTTTTAAAAATCAAGATTTAAACGTTTCATCAGGCGCCTTAGAGGAATGGCCAATTTTACTTTTTATTATTTTCTAAATTTTATTTTACCCGTTTCCGGTTTCGAACTTGTAACTCTGGAATGACTGGCCAAACCTTTGCAGAAACTCTCCTAAAATAAGGACTAAACACTTTCTCGCTTTGAGTTGATATGTTGTCGCGATAAAATTTAAGATATCGGACCGTGACTGTCCGATTTTGGAGAAGAAATTAGAAAATTGGCCGTAACTCGAAAACGGTTTGACATATTTTAGTTCTGATAATTTTCCTAGGGTCGTAGACCATGATTTGGGGGGGGGGGGGGGTCCATTCTCATCAATTTTTCGCTATCTGCTACCGTTTGGGCTGTGGTATTGTAACAGACAACCCCTCATACATAGGTACATACACACAAATTTATATATTAAGATTTCTAAGCAAAACAAATACCTCAAATCGTTCCTGCGTGAAAAAGTACAAGCAAACTAACATATTCTCGAATTTATAATATTTTCCCTGTTACCATATTGAGCATTACAAATTATTATTTTACTTCTATACCTCATGTACGGACACATTCCTTTTGAGAATAATACAAACTCAACCCCCTTTTGAGAAACCTTCGGATCATGAGCCACTAGATAACGAAAGCAGGCAAAGCTCATGTTAAATACCCGGGTGTATGTCGAGTGGAGAAAGTATAATTAGAATATGTTAATTAATAGATAGTGAGAAGTCAGGAAGACCTTTATTCACTTATGACACTCTTAGACAAGTTTAGAATTAAGAAAAGATCAATCTTCTCTTTAATTCTCTCATTGACACTTATTCCAATGATGTTATAATAGATAATAGACCGATCACACTATCAGTTATTATATCTTACCAAAACTCAAAATGAGTAGATGACTCAAACCAGATGTGCTCAAACACACAAAATAATGAATGCTTGTAGATGGATTAGCGTGCAGAATAAAAAGATGTTCGCAAATATACATGCGTCTACACCGAAAGAACCTAAAATGGAAATCAAGCTTCGTATGCCTACACAAAACACAACATAATCAGGAGTATCCTTATAAAAGTTGAACAATGAGAAGGGACCCAAGCGGAAATTTGGTAAGTTCATAAGGAAGATAGTGTTACTTATGTAATCAACCCAAAAGATAATACTAGGTTCATCGGAAGTAGTAGTGTGATTATGATTACAAAACATCAGTCAAAGGATTGCACAAATGAGAAAATTTTAAAAATATAAAATCATCGTTTTAGGAAACTGGTGCTATCTAAGTATACTTAAAATATATTGGAAGACATTAATGATGTTATAAAAGAAAGAATATGGTTCCATGTGATTAAGAAGTGGTTCACCAAACGAGGAATTGTTAACATTATCAGCTAGATGATAGATTTTCATATAAATCACATTTGAATCTGGTAACAATGTTGCGACTGCCACATGTAAGCGATTTTAGCTGAAAAGGAATAAGATTTTTATCCTTATCCACGAAAAAAAGAGGTCTAAAAATAAACGACGCCAAAGTCAAAGAAAATAAAACTACTCGTATATACAGACTGAAAATTTTAAAACCTTGGCCCAGAAATTTAATGAACCGTTAGAAAAATACAATATCGTTCTAAATGTTTCCTTCAATTAACAATTTTTTTCCTCATTAATTTGAGTATTTGACCATGTAAAGATAGAGCTCTAAGGGTTAGGTGGTAGAAAATGCCTCAGGCATTAACCTCGCACAGTGGTTGGTTACCTTCCACTCAAGAGTCTATATTTTTTTTTTAATTAGCAACGGATTGACAGAATTATAATTAAGTTTAGATATGGTATTTAGGATGTTTGTAGTCATTATGAAATAATTGAAAAAAAAAAAATTATGTATCAACTACAATGAATTTGATGAGAATGTCGTAACTGACGAAAGCGCTCGTGGCTCATCAAATTCATTGTAGTTGATACATAAATTTTTTTTTTTCAAGAATTATAAGCAGAATAGCAACTTACTCTTTATAAGCCCACTTGTATTAAAATAAAAGTTGTTTTATAATTAATTACAGAGCTATAAAATATCTCCCAATTATTTAATGATGATATAAATCTGACAGTGAATTTGTAGATACTTCCTAAAATACATAATACGTAACAAGGAACCACTAGCTTTTGATTTTAATTTGCTCAAATATCAAATACCTTGCATACTCTTACAATGTTTACATATCGAATTTTAAATACTATCGAGTCATGCGGTGGGAGTACATATTTCAAAAAGTTCAACAAATTTAACCTCAAGTAAAAGTTTGTCTGAAGAAGACTAAACACTGAGAAGAGAACAAATATCATCAATATATACAGGGTGCCCGGTGTCATCTGATTGGAAGTATCTTGTAATTTCAGATAGGTTGCATGGCAAGAGTGGATCTTCTCCGACACGACAAACAAGAAACTTGTGTTGGGAATAGTATTAGGTTCGGTTAAAAAGAAAAGAACGTCTGTCAAATAAGCTCAACATAACTTTAATACGATCTGCTTTTGTTCTGCGATGGTTAGAATTACATCCCCTAGTAGTCTCCTATCAATTGCATATTAGGATTTCCATTAGCGCTTAAGCCTCCACTTGTGAAAATATATTTTTTATTGCACACCTACATTTTGATAGTCAGAAAAAACACGTTTCCACGTATTTGCATGTGGAGGCTCTGGGGAAATCAATACGGCACACTTGGACATCTTCTCTGACAATATCATCAAAATTGCAATGAAACTGACGAAAAATGCCTGGACATAATTTTAGACCTATAAAACCATACCAAATTCCATCAAAATCGGTGACGGTGTGCGGAATAGGGGGCGGCGCGGCGGGTGAACGGATTTCCTTGAAACGAATTTTGGATTCGTAGGTACCTTGAATCGTAAGATCTCAAATGGGAGGTCTAATTTTTTCAGCCATTAAAATATTAAACATATAAATGGTGAAAAAATACAAATATGTGAAGGCTCTGGGGAAATCAATACGGAACACTCCATATTTAGGGAAGCAATGGCAAAGTTTTTATTATTACTGTCTAAATTAAGATTATTACTGTTAAATACTAAATTTTTAAGTCAATTTCGGCATTTAAAATGACTAATTGTATAAAAAACTATTTATCTGAGCGCACGGCAGTGCGCTAGGCCAAGTTCCAGAAAGTACCAGTGTATCTTTACACGAAGCAATTCACCAGGTTTTTCACACCGTCAGATATCCGGTTCTACAAGGGATAGATCTTTGAAATTTTGAAATTACATTCCGTAGTATAGTACAATACTACAGGATAAACTTCAAAAGTTAATTCTAACCCGGACGGGAGATACGTAATTTCAAAGTTTGCACTTTTGGATACTCACTGACTGACATATTGACTGACTAACTGATTCACTCGTCATCAAAAGTTTCAGGCACTTCCCGTATACCTAGAGCGCTGAAATTTTGCATGAAGTTAGCCACTGACATCCACGTAAAGGGAAAAATTTGGCCAGTTTGTAAAAAGGTAGTACGAATCCCCTTAGAAAAAACTGACCAAGTGTAAAGTCGGTATTACTTTAAGAGAATTGAGACAGAAAATTTAAGTGCGGGATAAACAGCAGCAACAATAAACTTGGCCCCAATAATAGATATCACTACTTTCATGGGCAGAATTTTTTGGTTGAATAAGTGGAACTTGGCCTTTTTTCAATGATAATTTTTTGTGAGATAATAATTACACCTACGCAGTACCTTGTATATTTGTGTAGCTTTTATATTGCGTTGAGAACAAAATTGTCGTTCTGCATATTCTGAAAGTGAAAGTGTACTAGCAATCCATTCTGAGGAATCTATCGAACTAATCAAATAATTTTGGGGAAGCATTAATTTGTGTCAACTGATCTTACAATCATGTCACTTTCAAAATACTGGATATCTTTTATAAGAGATGGTCTACTTTATCTTCCACCTACTGTACAGAGTCTGGGAAGATAAAGTATTGTAACGGTGAAAAAAAATCGAAAAATTTTATAATCAAAAATAGGTCAAACAGTACGTCTGTCCATTTTCGTCCTCCTCAGAATCGAAACCATAACCAGAAAGGCAGTTAGATTATCTAAACTGCCTTTCTATTGATTAGAAAAATGGCCCATTTTCTATTGATTAGAAAATACGTGTTGTGTCCAATAACTTTCTATTGATTAGAAAATACGTGTTGTGTCCAATAACTTTCTATTGATTAGAAAATACGTGTTGTGTCCAGGGCCTTTCAGAGCGCTCCCGGGCCCGGGGACAAAAACCTGCTCCGGGCCCCATTTTTTGGCGATTGCCCACCTTCCACCTGTTCGGTAGCATTTCGTGAATTGCTGGGACTGCTGGGCGGAAATCTTAAAAAAAAAATAAGAGAAAGTTGTCTCTCTTTTTTTCTCTCCCTCGTTCTTATTTATCTTTTCTCTTCTGGGGCCCCGATTTCTCCGATTTGGAACTCATTTTTTTAATGATATATCATCATTAAGTGAAAAAGTGAAGATTTGATACTTGAATCAATCAATTATTAATTAAAACTATTTAGGTACGTCAAGAATATTATTATGAAGCAAAAATTAACCTCACTGTTTAAAAACTTTTTTTTAAAGTTTAAATAGACTTTTCTACGGTATCACAGTTACCAATGTTAATAGGTGTCAAATTGTTTATTATTTTAAATTGCTTCTAACTAATTATTTATCAATCACAATGTTAATCAATAGAAATTAAAGATTTATTTATAATTTAATTCATATAAAATTCAATTCATATCTCTTAAATGAAAAAGTCATTAGACGAAAATTAAAACTAAAAAAAAATCTTTCTATCACAAAACAAAATATTAAGTCTCAATAAACATTCCTATATTAAATAATAGATTTATTTATAAATTATTAATAGACAACCTTTCCAGTCAAGAAAACAGCTAAGTTGATTAGGCGAGAAAGTTTGAAGAGAGGCGGAAACTGGCGTAAAGACCTCCCGCGTTCCCCGCGGAACCCCTTTGAAGGCCTGCTATCCTCTAACTTCCATACATTATATTTTGCACACTTTTTGGAGGGCACCGAAAAAACTTGAAAGGAAGCCCCCAAATTTTTCCTAACGCTACTGAAAAACCCCGCATGAGAATTGAAACAGTTATCTTCACGTGCAAAAGGCTTTAAATATACTTTTTCAAGCTCAGAAAAATCGCAGGTCTCAATGTGCTGTTTTAAAAAAGGCTGACTAGTGACTTTTCCAAGAAATTGTTAATGTATTTAATTATTTAAACTAATAGTTAACATAGAACCTCACCCAGCCTGGGATGGGCCGAAAATATAGCCAGCATCACGAGAGCGCGAACCCACGTGGACATCCACATGATAATACCTCGCTGGACGTTACTTGACTTCAGTGATCTAACGGGAACTGGTGTATTCAACGTGCCATAGTCGCTGGCTATTTAAGCACATTAATTGACATTATTTGTAATTTTTGTGGTATTTTTTTTTTTGGCACGTATTGAAGTTGTATTTTTTACCGCAGGTAAAATTTGTTTAACTTATTATTTTATTATCAGTGAAAAAAAAATCCTCTGGGCCAGGGTCCCTTGAGGAGCCCGGGCCCGGCACATTTTGTGCCCTTTGCCCCCCCCCCCTCCGAACGGCCATGGTTGTGTCCAATAACTTTCTATTGATTAGAAAATGCGTGTTGTGACCAATAACGAAAACGTCATGAAGTGAACTAACATTCTCGAAGACGTTCGAGATGGCCGCTGTATTTCTGCAGAATTTTTCAAGCATGGAGTTGGCGACCAACCGAAAGAAATACAAACAAATCCTAGGAGACAAGCAAATTCTAGCCACCCCTTGCCACAAAATAAAGGACCCAAAAAATGCAGGGGTAAAGGGACTCTTTGGTCTTATTGGGGAAACACAATATATATTTATTTGCTATCATTGAAATGGCCGTTTTGTTTTAGGGCATGTCGATGCATTATGATATTTCTTAGCTGTGTGGACTGAGTAGCCCCAAAAGTTAATTATGTGTTAAAAGTGAGTGAATAACCTACGCCTTCATTCCAGACACTATCATAGGTACATATTAACTACGTATTGGTTTGTCCTCGTATGAACGCGGCCTTTAAATTAGTTTTTATTTATTTCGATAATCTAACACTTCGTAAATGTTACATCAAGAACAAACCTCTTTTTAACATTAAGTTCAACTTGAACAACTTCACCTTGCATTGAAGAGATGATATACCCGCAGGATAGTCTAATCGATACTTGACCAAATTGGAATCAATTTCAACTTAGATTCATTTTGATTCAAGGATTCATTTAAAATAGGCTGATATATAATTTATAAAATAGGCTGATATATAATTTACAAAAAGACCTCGAAAGTTAAATTTTTTCTCATTGTAAAGTACTAGAACTAGATTCATTTTTATTCGCTTCAAATTGACATTTCTCTCTGCGAATTTATTTTGGAATCTGCTAACAGATCTCAATGAAGGGACCGGATTTAAAGGACTAAATTGAGATAATCTATAAAGTTTAGAAAAGACGTGGTTTAAAATGAACAGCATTTAAAAAATAATAATACGGGTGACCGATAAGTTTGCTAATAAAAATTGTGTTGGGTTTTCAATTTTATGTTTTTTCACTCAGCAACGGATACAATGTGAGTTTTGTATGGAAATAGTTCATGGGCTTGGGAGTGACAGAGGATATATTTTATTCCAATATAAAAGACCAAGCCTCTAAGCCAAGGTTCCCAAACTGGGGGGCGTGAAGGCAAGCCAAGAGGGGCGCGAGATCAGTTGAATTATTATCATTTATTTGAAATATATGTACACAATTTTTTAAACAGGTAATTTGATTGAACATGATGTTTAGAAAATTTGAATGAGATAGCATTCAGCAACACATTAGTGTTTTGATTGAGATATCATTCAACAACACATTAGCGTTTTGAATGAGATAGCATTCAGCAACACATTAGCGTTCTGAATCATATATTATGCATTCAGAAACACTTTAGCGTTTTGAATGAGATAGCATTCAGCCACATATTAGCGTTTTGAATGAAATAGCATTCAGCAACATATTAGCGTTTTGAATGATATAGCATTCAGCCACACATTAGCGTTTTGATTGAGATAGTATTCAGCAACACCCATACCCATTCATAATTTATAATGTAAAGGAAGGGAGGCGTGGAAGGCTTTCATTTCAAGAAAAGGGGGCGCGGTACCAAAAAGTTTGGGAACCAGGCTCTAAGCCAACTGACGAAGTTGTGAAACCTACTATTACATTGATAATACTAACTGTTCGTAATGTCAAATCTTTAATATATTTTTTTTTATTATTATTATTTTGTTTGTGGATTTGGAAATTTATTTAAAATATTTTTTTCAAAACATCATTATGTCAGGAGATGTTTTTCAATTTACAAGGGAGAAACCATTTGTATTTTAAAATGAAACTTGAATTTTCAATTCAACTTATCTTTTTGTAGATTTCTATTTCCGAGTGGATCAAGACCACCCATTTCCTGATCTAAGATCTTTATCGACAGCGTCCAGCTCTTTTTACTGTGGAACTGCTAATCTCAACTCAGTTTCTTCAAATCCTCAACCAAAAAGCCTCCAGGTTCTAATACCAGATTCTCCATTGTGATCGAAATGTAATTTCATAATAATTAAGATAAATGTTTCATTTGTTATTTTATCCTTTCTCAGGTCATAAGTGTGATGCAAGTCATCATGTAAACCATATATTTGAATATAGAATTTTCTAGTCAACTGTAATTGTAGAGGCCTGAAATTGCGAGTAAATCGTCGAAAACGCTAACAACGTATGCCTAAGAGTCTAACAATTCATAATTTTATAAAATTATTAAATGTTGGTCTCATTCTTAAATCCTCGGATTACCTTATTTGATGACTGTAACTACTATCTAGCATGTACATTGTACAAGTACATTGATCAACTATCACCGCATAGATCATAAATCTTAAATTAGGAAAGTAATCACATAGGAGTGAAATAGTGAAAGAGAAATCATACAGATATAAATTGTAATCAGCCAAAGGAATAGATTTAAAATGGAGAACATCAAAAAGTAGTTTTGCATCCTGCGGAATGTTTCCAGGGTGCAAAATTGCTATTACCAATCTCCAATAATAAAATATATTTCCCCCTGCCACAACTATACCTAAAATTCATGAGGATGAAATTTCATGGGTTGGCTGGGTTTGAACCCTCTATCTTCTGTTTTACGAGCGTCTTACCACTACGCCACCATCCCGTGTTTTCAATACACCAAACACACACTGACGATAAATCACAGTCAAATCAATGTAATCAATGAATCATCACAGTTACTCAAAAGAATCTCTGAGTGACGTTATTGCGCTTATAGAATAATTTGCTAATTGCAACTTTCTTCAACAACGCTACCCGTTCTCAAACACAGGTACTTCTAGATACACCTACGCGGTTCTAGAGATTATAAATAATTCAAACTAGTCCCTGACAATAGAAAATTTAAATATGAATACTATTAGTGGGTTAAAATCTATATCTTAAACGCTTCGTTTGTTTACTATAATAGCTTCTTTTTTACAACACTCGCAGTCACTGCATCCTCTTCGTGGTAAAATATAATAATATTAAAATATTAACGCACTATCTAGAGGAGATTAACGAAGAACAAAGAACTCAATAATGTTTACCAGGAAACTGATGAAATAAGGCATTCTACTAACCAAGTGCGAAACATCAATACGAGATGCGAAAGACATTGTTCTGTATTTGAAAAGAACATAAAGGTGTGTCGAAAAGTGGAGCACAAAGGAAATTTCAAATGTAGAATATGGTGATCTTGTTTAAAAAATGCGTATAACACGTTTTAAAATCTGCATATTTTGGTTCAAGAGGTATCTACCATGAGTAATAGTAGATAAAAAAAAAAAAAAAAAAAAAAAAAAAAAAAAAAAAAAAAATTTACAAAAAAGAGTTACCTATTATAGCTTATTTATTTTTGTACCATGTTTTAGGAACGTATTGACTGTCAGAATTTTTCTCCCCGGGCATTAATTTTCGAAGACAGTAGTGCTACCGATTGAGCACCACACATTTTGGTGTAGGACAGTTGAGTTTGATGTAAAGAGGTCACTACAAATCTTTTGACTCGTGATTAGTAAGCTCCAGAAATGAACTAATTACAGTATAAATAAAAAATATTCAGTTTTATGTCGCCGTATACACGTTGATTAATCAACGGCTAATCCTTCGAACGCCGGTTTTACAAAATAAAAATATTCATGTCCCAATTCTCTTCACCATTTTCGGTGTCAGTCATTGTGAAACAAATTTTTTAGAGATTGGTCTTCATATGATCGGTAGATGTCGTGTAAACGTAACTTAACCCTAGTAAAGAGCCTGGTTCTTCAAAGTTCTTCAAAACTGTCGAATTCCCCATTACGATTATTAACTACCAAATATACCGTGCACTTATGGGCGACATATAAAAGTTCCTCCCAAGTGACAAATACCGAGCTCATATTTCTCTTTATTATCAACCAAAAGTACCACTGGTCGTTACAGCATTTTGATATCCACCTCCTAATTCTATCACTATTTTATGTTTTTAATTTATTTTCTAACCTTCTAAGTGAAGTCTATATTTTTCATGTCTTATTTGATTAAAGTTATAATCAAATTAAGTTTGATATTTGAAATGACTGATGGACAATCATCAAAATTCTTTCGCAATGATTCTTCTTCTTTTTTACTAAGACTAAGGTTAGGTGATGAGCTTAAGTAATTCTTGAGATAGTATTGTAATGAGAACAAACAAGATACTGCTGAAGACTACTACTAGTTGTATCTCTAGCTGGTTGCTTACTTTACGACTTACAAGTGTTTAATTAGATGATCATTATAATATGCTGGGATTATAATTGTATGAAATTTCTCACCTGCTATGTAAAAAAACAACAACACAATACGTTCTGGTGGAGATTATTTCGTAAAAAATGTACATAGGTATATAATCGTATAGATTTAGCATTGAATTGTTCAATACAAACATTTTCATAAACAATAAATTGCTGAAATTCTTATTGAATTATCAAAAAAAAAAAAAAAAATGGCATTGAATAATTACTATGATAATGTATAAAAAAAATGGCTGAAAATCTGTTAATTTGTATTTAGAAGAAAAGTAAAATTTTAATAAATAAATGTCCACATTTTTCACTGAAATATGGAGGATATAAAATTTAGCATTTTATTTTACAAAGAAAAAAAAGGTACCGTTGAGTGAGTATACCTATATACCGTTGAGTGAGTATGCCTATATACCGTTGAGTGAGTATGCCTATAACTTTGAGTAAGTAGTAACGGCTTCTTGTAGGAGGTGGGTCTGAGATACAGCCAGAGTTATATCATGAGTTAGAGATATACAAAAAAGTAGTACCTATCTCACTCCTTAAAAACGGATACGTTAAAGATGGGAAAACTTATATCAATATACTTTTAGCTGTCATATTACATTATTTTTGAATCTTAATAATAGAATAGATATTTGGTGCGTTTCCTTGGAATCCAGTCAGTCACTAGGTATATTACTATTTTTTCATTAGATAATTTTCAGTGCATATAAAATATAGTAAATATGTTGAAAGTTAAAATCGACCCCTGAGGAGTTCACCCATAAGAATCGTATACCAAGAGTATGATGTAGATATCTTGCCTATAGGACAACAAATTTCTTATAATTAGTAAAATCAAAAATAAATTAAAAAAAACAAAATTGCTGAGACTTATTTTCTTTGCTGTAATAGTGCAATATTTAAATCTTTGAATAACATGTTAAATATGAGTGTTCAAAAGCAACCCATCGGATGGGGCCAAATCCCACCATTAATTACTCAAGTTACTTGGTCAACTCAAGTGCTCTAATTCCTCGAAAATTTTTCGATGTATTAATTTTTATGGTCGTTGGGGATCAAACAGAGGAACATCTGCTTTGTAATAGCTTAATGCCAAGCTACATTATTTGACCCGCGTTGTCTCATTCCTCCTTATGAATAGCCTGGTTATAGTAACTTAATTAGTTCCCCTGGGAACAATTTGTTGTTTTACATTTATACCACTTCTTATGTAAGTCTGCTTGATTTATCCATAGCTGATATTTCTTATTCTTCTATCTGCATTCTCCTAAAATTGATAAAAAAAAAAAAAAAAAAAAAAAAAAAAAAAAAAAAAAAAAAAAAAAAAAATAGCCAAATATTTTCTTCAGTAAAAAAATAGAAGAACTTTTCTTTAAATTTGCATAAGGTGAATCTCAATGTTAAATTTTTTTATCACAGTACTGGGAAGAGATTATTTTGAGGTCCAAATGTCAGAGAAAATTGTAACTGATAAGACAAAGAATCCGTTCCAAATTTCCATTTTTTTGACTGATTTTTTTTTCCATTCGGTAAAAGTGTAGTGTGAATTCATGTGTGGTGTGATTTATGTTGACTTCGTGTCAGAGTGGGTAATGTGTATCACACTCTACTTGCTCAGGGAGGTACCGGGTTCGAATCCTGATCGGCTCAAAAATTTACAAAAGTTTTTTTTAAACTTTCAATTTTCCTCCTGTAACTAATGGTGAGTAACTAATGGTTTTATTTACGATAGGTAGCATTGTGAGGTAGGTAATCGATTTGATATGTTAAAAATATCTTGTAATGCTATGATGACCGCAAAAACAATTTAAAAATGATGCACGGTTTTATGCAGGATAAATGTATCATTAGAGAGCCCTTGAAGGGCTGCCCAGAAACTGATCAGTCAACTCTATGAACGTAATGTCCATACCAACATTAAATCGGACAAGGCGTTTGAGATTTATCGTTGTACAAAAAGGCAAACAAACAAAAGAAAAATAATGTGGTTTTCAAACTATAAACCTCATTTCGTTCGGTCACAAAGAAAAATACATTTAAATTATGTATGTTATGCCAATGAAGCTACTGGCGGTCTTTTTTAGCGTCTCTAAGTTCAGTGACAAAACCTAATCCAAAAAATATGTGAAAACTGTCATTCAAATAAATGCCAAACGTCAAAGAAAAAAAACACCATAAAAAATTGTATTGTGGATTTAATAAAAAGTATATCTTTTCTTTTTTTCATAATTATTCAAACGAATAGGTACTTGAGAAGTTGCGAAATTAAATATGCCAGGTTTCCGTGTGTGATCCGGTATAATGCAAGTTGCTAATCATTAAAAATCATTGATTATAGATTCTACCATGATGGCCAATGAACTAGGAAGAGCACTAATGTGTGCGTATGATTATTATGAATGTGTTGCTTGAGGCGTAAAGCACACATCTATTATCAATGAACAATTTTATGTGTTACGCGGTTTGAAGCTTACCACTTAATTAAACTGTTTAAGCACTTGTGAATGGAGAATGTTGCAAATTGGAATTCAAGTATAAAGACGTGTCAAAGTTATTAGATTGAAGGGGTTTCCGTCCTTATGTCTCAGTTAGAAAGGTAATTTTTTATTGATACCTAATATTCGTAGCCTGCTCATATTCTGGTATGTTTGTATTAAAGGTAATTAATTTTTAAACTCTTTTAAAAGTAAATATTTCAAGATACATTCTTAAATTTAGTTAAACAATAATTGTAAGTTCGTGATTTCTTACTTAGAGATTAAATTTTACAGAAAAAAAAATTACCCTGTTTAGGTTATGTGTCCAGTTTCGCAAAAACCTTTAATGCAGAGCCAATTAATTAAATTCAAAATATTGGAGAAGAAAAGATCTATACACGTTGAAAACCCTTCCTAGAAATTTCATCTCGATGACTGCGACATGACGAGGCAACTAATTTTACTTTTAGTAGTTGCTTTAGTGTTTTCCTTTATCTCTTCGTTTCATCTTTATTATAATCTGATGGGCGTTCGCGAATGGGCATTTCCTGGAGACTGAAACTGGAAGGAGCGGATGGGTTCACATCGATCTCCTCTGCTAGACGTGTGTTCACTGGAGGACAACTCTAAAGTACCACATTTCTTTAAAGACGGCTGGAGTATTTAAAGGCATTACTTCCCTGTGCAGACCAAGTGGATTTTTCAGCAGCTTTTTGTATAGTTGACTGAACTAAGGGAGGTCTCGTTTTAACACCACGACAAAAAAAAAACGTCTGTTTTTAAATCTGTTCGTTCCACGATATCTCGTACTTTATTATGTACATAGAATTAGGTGAATAGTTTACTGCGTTCATAGAATTAGGTTTTGGCTCCTTTTGGCAAATGGAGGCCCGTTATTTGAGTAAGGCTACAGTTCACAGAACTAATAGTGAATTCATCGGTAGATTTTATTCGTAGCTACTTAATTCAAACAAGTTTGCCTTCACCAGAAAATTCTGTTTCTCATGCTAAAGGAATGTAAAAACAGTACTCAACGTGAGGTCTGCCTTCAGATGTATAAGCACAGGGCTAAATATTTGTACAAGATCTATGATCTTGTAAGAATTCCGTCTAGCCAATCAGATTTTAGATTGCATATACTTCGGGTCGTGAGAATTTTTAAACGCGAGATTGACTGACTAGATGATTGAAAGGGACTAGATAGGATGTTGGTACAAATCAAATCTGATGAGCGCTGTAAATCAGTAACTAGGTACATTCGTGTTTTTGAAGATACTATCTGAGCAATTAAGTATTATGCTGATATGGTTTTACACGCTTCACAGTTTTGACAAGATATAGATTATTCTGGATTGAAATGGTAACATAAGATATGTAAAGATAATCGGATTTTCTCTTTGAGTCAATGGCTGCCGGTTGCCGTACTAACCATTTTTCAATCGCTTTGTTGTAGTGACTGGACGTTGAAAAGTTATCGTTTTGTCCGAGACAAGGCTTCATCTCAGGAACGGTTAAAGGCATCCATTTGTAATTTTCAGATTGTGTATTATTGTTATGGCCATAATAGGGAATAATAATATTATAATAACAACAGCCTTAACAAATATCGAGTACATTACTGCATTACTAGAATAATATAAAATGGCTACGGATCCGTTTACATGCAATTACGCCTTGTTTTCAAAGATTGAAGAAATTGAATAAAAACTCTGCTAATATGATACATCCATATCCATATCCATACTAATATATAAATGCGAAAGTAACTCTGTCTGTCTGTATGTATGTATGTTACGCTTTCACGCTTAAACTACTGAACCGATTTTGATGAAATTTGGTATGGAGATAGACTAAACTTTAGGAAAGGACATAGGTTACTTTTTATCGCGAAAAAAGGGCCATGTCTACAAGGCGCCAGGCGAAGCGGGCGTATCCTGCTAGTAAGTTTATAATTTTACTGCCTAAAAAATAAAAAAATCCGTCCGCCGGCGACGCACACCGGCACTTTTAACTCTCAGCGTCGAACTTCGATATATAGGTCTCATTATTGTCTAGTAAAATATAAAAATATTTTAGTTATGTTATTTTTTGAGGGGTGAATTTTTTTTCGTGGTCTTGAACCAAACAAAAATGATTTAATGCACTTGAACCAAACCAATTGATAGTAAAGGGAATAAAATAGAAAAGGCAGAAACTTTTTTTTTTTTTTTTTAGAAAGAAAACAGCACAGTTTGCAATTTCCTCTATCACATCACGTAACGGATGCTTGGTCTGGCCAATATATTGAATCATGTTACATCCCAGACCAATATGGTAAGACTATTCCAAACTTGATCCAACAATAAAAGGATGATGAATTCACATAATTCTTCATAATGGTCTACTAAACCTCTTATTTAATATCTTAAGTACTTTTTTTTCATGAATGAAAAAATATTAAACAAGGAAAGTACTCGTACCTACAAGATTACCGCTGATTGTTTTCTTTCTTTCTCTATTTAATATAATACAGAGAGTATCCAAAGTTAAAGAACAACTGATTATTTTTTTACAATTTTTTTAAAAAGGATTCTGCGTATATACGTTATAAGATCAAATTTTCTTTATAATATTATAAGCTTTTGTCATATTTTTGTTTTGTATAAAGGGGTCGACCCGTTCAATGAAATAAATATAAAAAAATAAAAAGATCAAATTATTTTTCCGTATAATTTCATAGTCGATTTCAAATGTTAATAAAAATAAATAATCCAAAAAGTTAAATAATTAGTATTTTTTTATTTTATTTTTAAGCATTTGTGAGATGCACATCAACTTTTACAACCAAGATGTTTAAATTATGCTGAATTAGCATTTTGCTGTTTATCCATGACATTTTTATGCATTTAACAACATTTTTTAGTTTTCCTCATGTGAAGCTGAGTGCATCCGGATCAATTCAACAACACGTGTAGTAGCCGATCGGACACCATCGTCGATTATATTTAGTACTCGGACACCAGATGGGTGTCCGAGTACTAAATATAATCGACGATGATCAACAGCAATGATCCGACAAAATCAATCGAGACGTTTTTATCGCAATTCGGGGTTTCTACGCTTTATTCAAAAAATATTTTTCTTAAAATTTATTAATTATAGAAATGTCTTTTGAGACTTAATATTTTTTTTATGAATAATTCAATTAAAAGTCAATCGACGAAAATTAAACTCAAAAAAATCTTTCCTTCATAAAACAAAAAAAAAATAAAGGTAAAAAATAAAGAGGTGTTTTAATTATTTTTTGATATAAAACAACACTATTCCAATGATTGCAGCCTTCAGTATCTATTTGATGATGACTCAAGTGTTTCCTGATTTTTTTCGCTTACTGTTCGTTGTTTGTGTTCCCTGATTTCTTTCGCTTACTGTTTGTTGTTTATGAATATGTCATTGTTACACAGATTAATGTTATGTACAAGTTAACATGTTTGTAATGAGAATAAAGTGTTAATAAAAAAAAGTTGTCTCCTCTAATGAGAAGATTGTTGTACAATTTTCGTCAGTTTAAAAAAATGTCATCAAAGATTTACTCATTGATCTCCAAAACGTAATGTAATAAAATAGTCATCTATTCTATTTTATTACATTACGTTTTCTCTATTTTTATATAAAAAAATAGATCATTATGTGAGTTTATTGGGTTATTACTTTTTTGGAGTTATTACTTTTTGGACGCTCTATTTAAAAAATAAATGAAAATTTATAAACAAATTAATCACTAAAGATTTGCATTCAATTTGATGCCTGGCTCTTTTTTCTGTGTGTGAAAACCGTCCACACAGTGACGCCTAAATTGCCTAAACCTTCGGCTAAATCGGCTGCACCCTATAATTCTATACCATCATATCCATGGTTGTTTTCGACGACTGGCATGAACTAGAAAGTGTTCTTTCAAATTTACCCTTCCTATCCACATAACACTTTCATTGTGATACCTCTTCAATTTGTCGTATGAGTTTGATTATTTTATTTTACAGTAACATTAGTATTGTACTAGTATAAAGTGATACCTCTTCAATTTGTCGTATGACTTTGATTATTTTATTTTACAGTAACATTAGTATTGTACTAGTATAAAGTGATACCTCTTCAATTTGTCGTATGACTTTGATTATTTTATTTTACAGTAACATTAGTATTGTACTAGTATAAAGTGATACCTCTTCAATTTGTCGTATGACTTTGATTATTTTATTTTACAGTAACATTAGTATTGTACTAGTATAAAGTGATACCTCTTCAATTTGTCGTATGACTTTGATTATTTTATTTTACAGTAACATTAGTATTGTACTAGTATAAAGTGATACCTCTTCAATTTGTCGTATGACTTTGATTATTTTATTTTACAGTAACATTAGTATTGTACTAGTATAAAGTGATACCTCTTCAATTTGTCGTATGACTTTGATTATTTTATTTTACAGTAACATTAGTATTGTACTAGTATAAAGTGATACCTCTTCAATTTGTCGTATGACTTTGATTATTTTATTTTACAGTAACATTAGTATTGTACTAGTATAAAGTGATACCTCTTCAATTTGTCGTATGACTTTGATTATTTTATTTTACAGTACCATTAGTATTGTACTAGTATAAAGTGATACCTCTTCAATTTGTCGTATGACTTTGATTATTTTATTTTACAGTAACATTAGTATTGTACTAGTATAAAGTGATACCTCTTCAATTTGTCGTATGACTTTGATTATTTTATTTTACAGTAACATTAGTATTGTACTAGTATAAAGTGATACCTCTTCAATTTGTCGTATGACTTTGATTATTTTATTTTACAGTAACATTAGTATTGTACTAGTATAAAGTGATACCTCTTCAATTTGTCGTATGACTTTGATTATTTTATTTTACAGTAACATTAGTATTGTACTAGTATAAAGTGATACCTCTTCAATTTGTCGTATGACTTTGATTATTTTATTTTACAGTAACATTAGTATTGTACTAGTATAAAGTGATACCTCTTCAATTTGTCGTATGACTTTGATTATTTTATTTTACAGTAACATTATTATTGTACTAGTATAAAGTGATACCTCTTCAATTTGTCGTATGAGTTTGATTTATTTTATTTTACAGTAACATTAGTATTGTACTAGTATAAAGTGATACCTCTTCAATTTGTCGTATGACTTTGATTATTTTATTTTACAGTACCATTAGTATTGTACTAGTATAAAGTGATACCTCTTCAATTTGTCGTATGACTTTGATTATTTTATTTTACAGTAACATTAGCATTGTTATAGTATAAAGTTCAAAATTTGATTTCTTTTTATAACACCTCTAGGGATCTATGAGAGGAAGCTTTTGTTATGATCATGATTTATGAGTCTACCATTTATTTATGACATTGAGGCAAATCATTTACGATCATTGTGATTTACAATACCTTTTCTCTATCAAACCTTTGCTCTAAAAAACGATGGGAACTCTTATGATTGTTTGATTCTAGATTTAGAAGAAGAAGAAAAAAAAAAAACCTCATTGTGAATCTTCAATTTTATCGTAGAATTATTACAATGTGGGGGATTGGTTTGCAAATGAAAATTGTAATAGAAAATACTTTCCCTTTTATAGGATAAGGCTACAGAGCTGCCCTGTATGTATTAAAAATGTTATCGTTTTTACGCTCATTTCGTACAGTTTTAGTAGCTCAGTTGGTTAAGGCGATGGATTCATAAGCAGGAGGGTGTTGGTTTAACTCATCCCCGCCTCATTGAAATGCTGGTTGCAATAGATCTAAATAAAAGTAGCAGTAATGATTGCAATCAGTCTGTATTGCAATATGATTGCAATACAGACCTGCAATCATTTTAAAATAAAAAAATAAATATGCTCATTTGATGATATTAAACCATTGACGGGATAAATATCTCCGTAGAAATATCAATATTTAAAATTTTATTTTTTAGACAGGATTGTGAGTTTTCTCTCTAAGATCAACACTTCTTGACTGGAAGGTACATAGATATAGGTATGTGAATTTAATTCCAAAGGGATTTTCTACTATGTGGTTAAATGCTCAAAGTAATCAGGTAAAAATCCCTGCTAAATCAGCAGGGATTGAACCCATGCTATCTTATTTAACAGGCCAGCGTTTAAGTCTGTGTAACAATGACAATTTCATAATTGCCAAATTTGCTGTATGCATCTATTCGCAATAGTACACTTGCCCTAGATCACCCCATTCTCGATGTTACGCTAAATTGAAGTGTTCAAATTTGTGCCATATAAATTTAGTCAAAAACATATTATAATAACAAGAGATTGGAGAATTTATCAAAATCCCACGCAGGTTAGAAATTAACCTCAAATAATTTTTATTGTTGTTTGGGATGTATAAATTGCAGACACTAAAATCAATCTAGTTATTGCTATTGGGGCTGATATTTGATATCTATAATAATGTGGATCATCAATAAAATTGCAATAAAACAAAATCAAATTTATAATAAAATTGCTCATGATTTCAGTTCAATTGCAATAGAAAGAAACCAAGTTAATTGTTGAAAACTTCCGCGGTCAATCTGTATTCATGTAGTCAATACAGTTTGAATGTGTAGAATGATTATCGTTACAATCAGTCATAGAAGAAGAAATTATAGAGCAGTATGAGCGTCAGAGGTTAGTAGGCTGTAGGTTATGGATTCGATGCTCGCATCTTGTACCTTCATTCAACTTATACTATCTCTATATTATAACAAGAGGAAATAAAATATATCGAATAATAAAAGAATCTTGGTAGAATTATTACACGACTGCTCATAAATATACAGTGTGCCTCGAAGTTAATGAATACTTGGGTTCTTTTTGTGTGTGTGTGTGTGTGTGTGTGTGTGTGTTAAGCTTATATGCTCAATACAAGGAAATTCTTTTCTAATATGAACGCGTACTTCCCCGTATGATTTCTATACTTCATGTTCATGCTTAAATTCGAAACAACAGCCTTCTGGAGACAACAGTGTTGTTCGGAAATGCACTCCAATTCAGATAAAGTGGTTCAAAGTTGTCCAATATTGTAGGTGTATTGTGCAATATAATAAAGTTTTTTTTGTAAATTTTTGTAATCAGATATTAAAAACAATCATGACCAAAAAAAATATGTGAAAGTAGACTCTCCCATGTGTAACTTCTTTTCTGGTTTGGTAAAACTTTTTGAGACTATGCAACTAAACAAGTGCACAGAAAAATTCTCAGGAATCAACTTTCATTAAATTTTGCGAAAATAGTGACAAAATTGGGGAAAGATGAATAGGTGAAGATCAAATTGAGTGCACTGTTAAAATATAAAGGAGTCTTCCAATAACTTTAACAACACATATCCACCAATCTAAAGTTCTAAAACATTTATTCTTTTGTATATGTATATATTTCTCCTTGTGTTATTATGTCACAATGTTTGTGGGCATCATAGCATTACAAGGTATTTTCAACAATCACTCCAATATCACTAAGCCTAAGTTATACTTTTAACAATTTCCTTATATTGCTACCATTGGCGCTATTACCATAGCTACTCAATTGTCCTCAGGAGGCTGAGTTACCCCCAAACACAACCAGACCAAGTAGAAAATTCGAAAAAACCTTTTTCAAATTTTCGAATCGAACCCGAAAATTCCGTGGTGCAAGTCGAGTGTGATGCGCACTCTGCCACGGAGACTATTTATTCTTTTGATTATTTTATTATTTTCTTTCTTTCTTTTTCAGTAGTAATCACTTTGTGTTGCATATGTGATTGTTAGTAATTTTGATATTCTCCTTCTTTAAAGAAGAAGAGTAAAGCTTACTCTTCAAAGATAACTTCTGGACATCCTGTACACTAAATCTCGGTCAAGTGTAAGTTAGACTTAAAGATTAAAGGTTTCATATCCATACTGATGATATGACTTTTTTTCATTTATTATTATTTCTCAACCCCGAAGATGTACATTTTGCAATCCATATAGGATTCCCCATGAAAAAGATCATGCTCGAGATTGTAGTGTGATTTGATGCGTATTTAATATAAAAAAAATACAATCTATTTGAAGATTCCTTTAATGTACTCAAATTTTTCGATAACTATGAATTATTATTAATTTTTTTATATATAAAATACTTATATGAACCATCAAATCCGATGACGTTTCAGATTAACGGTACACGTAAACGATAATGATGACGAGATTAAAATTCTAAGATTTCTCTGGACTAATCATATTTAAAACAATCAACAAAAGCATGTGTTGTGTTATTACGAACTGTAACACCATTCGTTCTGCACTTGGATTTTGTTACTATTTCAGAAGTAAAAAGTTGACCACTAAAATATAATTTAGAAATTGGAATTAAAAAAAAATTGTCTGCTGAACAGTGGCGGCTCGTGGATACCTAATGCTAGAGAAATTATTATAATAATATGATACCGGATAGCTTTCCGGTGAGATGTAGATACTCTAGAAAATTTTAACCAGCGTGGGAGGGGGCTACATGGGAGCTCCTATCGATTCTGTTCAGACCTTCAGATATATCGCACGGGTGTGTGCTTTACTTGTTAGTTGAGATTTCCAAGAATGCTACTATGGGTTAGGTAAATTTGAACAAACACCTTTAGTATACGAGTAACACACTTGAGATAAATCTATGAGAGTGAAGGCTAAGATTTAGTGTATAAGAAGATTTTATTCAAAAACCGGACCATGAATTACGTAAGTCTGTTCGCATGTGCCCACTATATTTAATAACACTAAATCTGCTCGTGTTTTTATAACACATTGGTTATGATTATTCATGCGGTTTATTTAAAGGAACCCCCAGATTAATCCCGGTTGTCCTTTAAAAGCGACTACAAGCTGACGCTACTACGAGCGACTGCAAGCTACAAGGTTCAAATCCTCCTGGAGTACTTACATAAATCTACTTTTTTTAAAAAAAATTAACATCTATTGGTCATTCGAGACGGGGGTTTTACCCTCCATTCGCTAGAAATTTGCAAACCACCTACCCACATTGACCTCACCCAGCTGACCCAGCCTAGGTTGGGCCGGAAAATTAGCCAGCATCACGAGGGCGCGAACCCACGTGGACACCCATATGGAACAACCTCGCTGGACGTTGCTTGACTTCAATGATCGAACGGGAACTGGTGTATTCAACGTGCCATAGACACTGGCTGAGTCTACTTTTTATAACACATTAGAATTTTTTGAAACATAATTTACAGATTTCTGATAGAATTTATATTTTTCTTTATTTTCTTTGAGAGTCTTACACCCGACTATAGGTAATGTTGATTATACAATAATTACATTTATTTTATTAAAAAATTCAAAGTAGGTAGGTGGAACACAGGAGCTTATTCTCGTATATCTAAATTTAATTAATTTTTGAGTTTTGTATTGTGTGTGTGTGGTGTATTAATTTTTTGTTCGTTAATGATACTAAAGCCAAAATACGACTTAGATTTTTTTTAATCGTAGAATGCACATGACCGCATCGTGATGAATTAAATTATCTGCGGTTTGCCCAAAATAATGCAGGTATAAGAATTTTGTAAATTAAAAACCTAGGAACTTCAATCAAATGATTATCAGTAAATTTAATGGGTGCGTGACACAGTAACCCGAAACAGTACGCATCTTGTAAAAAACAACAACAACATATTATATTGATGGCCTCATTAATGTATTATTATATAGTGGTCATACAAAGATGATATGTAGGTACTGTAAAATGTTATTATGTTTTTTTATTTAATTTTTTTCATTACAATACATACAAAGGTCCTTTCCCTAAGTTAAAGCTAACTTCTAAGGAAGTGTAGAGTTTCTTTGAGGTAAACGCAACGGCCTCTTCACAATTTGTGTGGGTATCACAGCAATACTTACAACCTCACGTACTACTTAATAATCTCTTAAATCTTCTAATGAGCCAAATCTTTTTACACTGGTAATGCCGCCACCCGCCACTGGTCGCTATTCACTCACAAACCAAATCGAATATTTTCCGACGCCTTCGGGAAATGAAACGCGAGTGGATAAATAACTTTATCGCTTTATTGATCATCGAAACAAGTTCACCAGTTCAGTTTACAGTTGCTATATTTTTTTTACTTGGAAATTCGAAATACTCATGATGACTGGATTGCACATTTTTGTCACCAAATGTTTTTCTCGTGTCACTTTTGTTACCCATTATTTTGTCACAAAAATTTGTTCGGTATTCAGCAGAATAATGCTAATTGGAACTCCGAATGCAAGTTAGTATGAAATCAGATTTTTCGTAGTATAAGTTAAATTTTTGAATACACACTTCTTACTCTAAATATGTATGTGAGAGAGTTATTATTCTGATTAATGTTATTTCAATCATTGAATACTCTGAATTGGCTGAATTCAAATCAAAATGTTCGTATCTTTCATTTTGTAATCGTTTCATAGAAACGATTACAAACACTCAACATACAAACAAATCTTGAGAAAATTTTAGCTCTTTATACTTAGTATAAGATTTTATAAAAATAACGGTTTAAGGTATAATCGAGATTATTTACACAGGATTGCCTCCATTATAAATAATTCATCGAAATCAATGGAAAATTGTAGCGAACACAATATTATCTACGGGTGGACCACTCAAAAGATATCTATTATTATGATGGTACTGAATATAAAATGCTATTTTGAAGATATACTTGTGGATTGATGAATGATGTAGACTCCTTCTATATACATCCCTGGTTCGTTCTAAGCTGGAGTATGGATCTATAGTGTGAGTTCCAGACAGCAAAGAATGGTCTCTATTTGAGACGCCAAGAACCAGTTTAATATCAATTGCCCAAATCACTTCAAACACATTAATTTCCTGGTCCCCAACATGAGATTCAGAAACACGAACCAACAACATTCATATCCCCTGTTGACAGGGCCATGCATCTATACAATACAATCTACCCCTAGGATAAATATATGAGCATTTTTTCCAAAAATAAGAAAATATTCCTGGAAATTGTACAATCTGATATAATGAATTGTTGCGATCCATTATCCATAAATTTTAGATTTATTAATTGCCTTATTTATATTTTATTCATATATGTATGTATCTATACTTATAAAACGCAAAGCATTTTTAAATGGTTACAGAATAAGAAAATTATCAAAATCTCAAACAGAAATGGGAATTGAAAAACAAAAAAAAAGGAGGACATGGACGACGCGCCGGGATGGCTGCATATGCCTCTTTCCTCTGTTTTGTTTTTGAAAGGCAAATTGTTTGCGTTAAAATTTAAATAAATAAAACGCAAAGCCCATTTTATATAGGTACATGTGTTTTTTTAATTTTTAAACTGACAGTTGTAAACTGTCTCATAATTTTTCTCTTTTCAGGAACGTACGACTTTTATATTATAAATAAATAAATCAAGCACTCTAAAATTTTGGACTGAGGCTCCTCCTCTTTTGACCGATTCATATCAGGTCTATCATTTACTTGAAGACATATTGACTTGTAGACCTTTTACTTGTACAATGTATATGGAGGATATCCTCAAATCCTCATACCTCATAAGGTAGGTAGTCATAATGAAAACGGAAACATAGGATATGTCCCTTCTTCCTTTTACTTTAAAACGAGTACTGAACATGCGCGGATATAGGAGAGGGCACGGGGGGCACGTGCCCCCCCCCAGTTTTTTTAAGAGGGCGGTATTTCTCAAATTTCATTAAACCTAATCACGTAATTTTTTTTAAAAAAATCAAATGAATGGTGATACGCTGTGTCTTTTATCATATTGAGGGGGGGGGGGGGGGCACGGGCCCCTAAATAATTCCCAATCATGAGACTAAATAGAAATACGTAAATAAAAAATCTTCAAAAATTCTGTCATCCGCCATAGCACATTTTTTCGTCATCACGCTTATAAAATCTCTTATCATCCTTATGAAAGGTATTTGTGGTAAGCTCTACAGCTTTTAACAAATTAGGTATCGTAACTCGATAAACATTGCATTAAAAAGCACTGCCCAGGACTATAACCCCCGGTCTCTAGGTTACGAGTACCTCCCCTTCCAAATTTTCTATTAGGTATATTGTGCGATCGTGCCCCCCCAAAACTAGAGGGCTATATCCGCGCATGGTACTGAATTAGATTTCTTTACTTTTAAATGGTGTATGTCCTCATAAGCATAAGGTAATACTGAAAGAAGGATATGCTTCTACTTTTGCTATATGTATATACTTGGACGTCTTATTAGTATCATGATTAGATGAGACCTAGAAATTGTGAAACTAGTAAATAAAGGATAAGGCGAATAAAAAACAACGAGATACACTTATCTGCAAAATTATCCGGAGAACCTATCATCTATATACTCGTACTCGGACTTGTAATAATGGTATATATTTTGATCATGAGATTCTTAACTTGAAAGAAAGGATAATTATGAAATAATTATGTAACATAGGTTCAGTTTTCGGGTATTGGGTTCACGTAAACGCGGCTTTTCTGATTTCTAATTATTTTGTAAACGCGGCTTACTCTCGCGCATGGTTTTTTCCCTTCTTTTTGTTTATTTTTTAATATTTAACTAGTTGTTCTGAGGATGTCTCCAGGAGGAACATGTCAACTCAATTGTAAATTTTATTATGTAACCTAAATTCTTTTCTTCTTTATGTGTACAGGTGTACAAATGTGTATCCTACTGTAAAATTTGCAAATAAAAATTTAGTCAAGTGAAAACTTAGTCAGTTTATTATTTATTTTGTTAATATGCTACTTGACACAATATCCCGTTTTGAATAGAGATTCTTTTCATTTATTTTACGATGATTGGCCCCTTTGCCAATACTTTGATTTTAATAATTTTTCAGTCGATACCCATATTAGCCATAATTAGTTATAATTGGAGTATAGAATTATACTTTTTAAATTATTAAACCTATCTATTGTTATTACTCATGAGGTATGTCAAGATAAAGGTGTCGTTATATCTTCTTGTAGTGATTTTATTTGTTTCAAATTGAATGATCCGGTGTATTTAAATATTTTTTAATCAAAATGCAAATTGATAGTAGGTATTGATATTGACCCTTTTCAATGAGTAAAGCAAAGTCCTAACTCTTCTTGACTTTTAGTGAAAAAATCAAGTTGACTGGTAAATATTTCTCTTCAATATTTGTACTTTTTCGTTTGATATTTTATCATGTGCTTTTACAGACCCAGTCGAAGTCGAAGTGATAAGTATGTTAAATGGGCTGAATAAATATTGACTATTGACCATAGACTTACAATAGAAAAATCAACTTATTCAACATTTTTACAAANAAAAAAAAAAAAAAAAAAAAAAAAAAAAAAAAAAAAAAAAAATACATTTTTACAAAGGAACACTTTTACTAAAATGTCTGTCTCATTTCAGGGTTCTAACTCAGAACCAGTAAGAAACAGGTAGGTAGTTGAAATGTTGACTGTTTGCTTTCACGGATGATAATGAAATTACCAAGTAACGCCGAGTCGTTTTGTATAAAATGCTTGGAAATACTCTAATAAATACGACGAACGTATTTAATCATTTCGGCCTTTTCCCGTACATAACATTACCCTTTTCCCTTACGAGTACTTACTATCGGAATACAGTTCCACAAAAACCTATTTATTCTAATCCACAGAAAGATGATTTAGTTGACCTTCACTTATTACACAAAAGAACAATGAGGAACGCCACAAAAGGTATTCGAAATAAGCATTGTATAATGATTGTCAAATTTTTGATTTTGTGGAACTAATTTTCGAACAATTATCCGTTGACGAATGAATGTTTACAAGGTTCGCCAGATTGTGATGTTTTTCCCGTTGTAAGGCTATGCAAATGTAAAAGAGCAATCTATTTAAGAATACTTGATTGCAGGCTTTTCAATGTAAAAATAGAATGTCCTTTTGGAAAATCATCAGCATATCCGGATTATTTTGCAGGTCAGAGTATACTAATGAAGCCATGCGCGGATATACCCCTCTTGTTTTGGGGGGGCACAATCGCACAATATACCTAATAGAAAATTTGGAGGGTGGAGGGACTCGTAACCTAGAGACTGGGGGTTCGAGTCCTGGGCAGTACTTTTTAATGCAATGTTTATCGAGGTAGGATACCTACCTAATTTGTTAAAAGCTGTAGAGCTTACTGCAAATACCTTTCATAAGGGTGATAAGCGATTTTATAAGCGTGATGATTTTTTTATTTACGTATTTCTATTTAGTCTCAGGATTGGGAATTATTTAGGGGGCCGTGCGGCCCCCTCTCAATAGGATAAAAGACGCAGCGGATCACCATTCATATTGATTTTTTTTTTTAATTTACGTGATTAGGTATAATGAAATTTGAGAAACACCGCCCGCTCAAAAAAATGGGGGGGCACGTGCCCCCCGTGCACTGTCCTATATCCGCGCATGAATGAAGCTTAAGAATGTAAATAATAAATGAATTAATTACCAGGAAACTATATTCTAATTTGAATAACTTATTCCAAAAATGAAGCTTTTCTCTCACAAACGTATATAACACACACAAAAACACTAAACTTTTTTCAAAAAATATCGATGTATGCAAAAATGAAACGATTCTATTTTTTAAAAAATAAAAACACGCATGTAGAGACGAGAAGAACAAAAAATAATGTTAACCATGTGGATGTGGACGCAGTCGGAGTCTAAGAGTAAACTGATGTAATTGGTAATACTACGAAGAAGATAATATCTAATAACTAGTCTGAAGCCTTATGCTAATAGTCTTGCAATTCTTCAATAAAATAAAAGAAGGTGGTAAAATAGTCGGTTCAAAAGGAGAAATAACTTTGTAGTAGGAAACACCACAATAAAGATAGCTCTAAAACAGTATAAAGATTACAGATAGTCCTCGCACCTAACTATTTGATGTCAAATATTCATTTCTCCTTCTCTTGCTTACAATTAACAAACTTTGTGTTTTTGCAGAAGGTGAAAAAATATGTACAACGAAGAAGCATCATGTTGATGGTATTTTACGTACCTACACAAAACTCAGAGCAGTCGGGCGCAACTTCTAAACGTTAGATGCAACTAACAGTTCCACAAGAACAACAAGATCCACAATATATCATGATATTCTAATCAAATGCCATGGTTGTGCGAACCCTGATTTAGCAAAATAAGACATTTTTGTGGTCGCGGATATTAAAGTAATTAAATATTGTGCACAGAATTGATTTTTGAACCCACATTTTACATTTCAATCAAAACAGATTTCATAGAATTTTCTTTAGAAAATTGCTGGTTCAATTCCGTAGCTACCTTAGGTTAAGAAAGGTTAATCATTATCATATAAATTACATTTAGGATCAAAACTTTTGACAACTTCAAATTTACTTAATTATAATATAACGGAAAGAAATAGAGAACAAGTTATACTGACATAATTATTTGGTAATACAATAAAGTCATCTCCTAAGCTGGGGGTACATTAGAATTCACCCAGTTTGCAAAAGAAATGTTCAATTGCAAACCGTCGGGTCTAAAATATGAGAATTTTTTTATGATAATAATTGGTTATGTTTGGAGGTAACTCGGCCTCTTGTCTAATAGCGACAAAGGGATGAAAGTATTCTACAAATAGGTGGCTAGTTACTATTATTATAGATATTCAAGTGAGTCTGGGGGGGGGGCTAAGGTACGCCCAAAACGGTTACAATCAACTAGAAATTCGTTGGAAAAAATTATATGATTTTTTTACTCTGTTAAAATATATTATGCAAGATGAGATAAACAACACTTTTTCAAAATTTTGAATCGACAACGAATCGAACCCGATATCTTCAATGAGCAAACCGAGTACAAACTCGATGTAAAAGAATATTTGGACTTAGTTTTTTTACCCTTGAAGGCGACGATATTATCCTAGTAAAGATAGGAGATAGGTTGTTCTGTTATGCACTTCTTTCATGAAGAAGATTATCCGGTCAAGGATAATTTAGAGATATTCTCGAACAAATGAAACATTATAAAGCAATTTTAATATTTTTGGTGAATTTTTGCAGGGAAAATTTGGAACAATTTGGTTTTCTTATAATTATTCCGCACCTTGACGGAGTTGGATAAAATGAAAATTACCTATGTTTAAGATACTACTAATGATCTTTATTTTCATGTACTCACTCACATAATCCTATCCAATAGAGGAAAAATAGCCCAAAATTATGATTTAGAAATATTAGTACATGTATTTTGAGGGGATCTGCCTGTAAGGGTATATGCCCTGAATAACCTTTAATAAGGTCTCACCAAATTTCGGTGCTGGAGGTTTGGAAGCAATCTTCAAGTGTCACCTTTTTTATATTTAGTGTTAATTTTGGAAAAGGACTCCGAAAAAATGTTTAAGGAAAGATTAGCAGATTATTAAATTTCCTACGAAATTGTTGAACATAATTATAATTCACTCCATTTCTGAGGGGGCAATTGTCCGCCACACAAAACTAAAGGAAAAACATCATTCATTAGTTGCTTTTTGGTAGAATCTGGGACAGTAAAGCTAAATCAAGTGCTTACAGATAATTCGGTTCATTAGGGCTATTTATTGCAAGAGTATTAAGTTCCATGTTTTTATTGCATCTCAATCAGATATTCATTTTACGCACTCTCATGGTGATATTTGAGTTTAAGTCTTGATCTCCACCCAAATAAAGACCTGTATCCGTCTCTGAATTTACTTTTACAATACAGACACACAAACAGACTCCGATGATTAGGTACATGGCCGAAGAATTGCTTAAAAGCAGGTAAATCTTTGCACGTAAACTTCCTGACGTAAATTTTTGAACTTGTCTAAAAGAAAAAAACTACGAATACATTTTTTAATTACGAACGTTGTTTTTCAATTTAAAAAAAATCACAAAAAATATATGCATAATTTATGAAAATTACAGTTTTTGAGATACCTAATAGAACTACAATAAACAAACAAACAGACATTGTAATTTCAATTATAGGGTTGTTGTCGTCTTTCTGGTATGGAACCCTAAACATAAAATGTAAGAAATAAAAAATAAAGTTTAACGAGCATTTCAAGAACACAATACAATATCTAATTTGAAGGAAATATTTTTAATATTGCGTTATCACGAATTTTTCGGCAAGAGATGAAATTCGTGTTTTGTTGTTCTTGAATCAATCGAATTACCTTTTCATTGATGATTCAAGAACACACGGTACGGTATTTTTATGTATAGTACATCTTAAGTTTTACATAAATCAGTTTTGTAGACTTGCGGTAAGCATGAGTTACAGATGAGCACGGCAAAAGTCTATTCGCAAAATAACTAAATGTAAGAGGAGGATGTTAGTGCACCACGCCAAGTTTAACATTGAGTTCATGTATTATCCGAGATGAAATTATTTTTTGAAGAAAAAAAAATCCTTCATGTGTTGTACCCATGATGCTTAAAGGAGTTACAGACAAATTTAATAACGCATTGAACGGTTATTTTCAAAACCTCATACAGTGCGACGTACAGTATTGGAATTGTTTTCGCGTGGCTTTTAATTAGGAGATCTTCACAATGAGAAAGTGCTCACTCCATGGGAAGTACATTCTTACAACATAAGGAACTTTAATATAAGTAATGCAACGGCACCGGCGCATGGGATTTACATCCGGTCGTTCGTCGAGGCATAAGGAAATACAAACATTTTAAGACCATCGCCTAATATAAGTAATTGCAACGGCGCCGGCGCATGGGATTTACATCCGCTCGTTCGTCGAGGCATAAGGAAATACAAACATTTTAAGACCATCACCCATTTTCTGGTCAGGTTTGAGCCCTGCGCTCTGGCGGATATTCCATCGATAATGGGAAGGATTTCCAATCAGACCCTTGGTCGTATGCTGAATCGTTTCTATGAAACATAATAAAACTGATTCATTATTTTCATATATTTGGAAAAGAACATTACCGATTGGCAATTGGACGCGTTTAGGCGAATTTCATGAACTAATGGGGAAGGGGGCAACAGCTCAAATGGGGAGGTTCTCACTGTTGGAGGTATATTGAGACAAACAAGAACTTGGCTTTCTTCTTCTGCTATGTTTTTATCGAGTTTATAAATTACCTACACTAGCTCTCATAATATTTATTAGGTATTTACATAACAAAACCATTAAAGCTAAATATCACTATACTGAAGATTGATTCCACTACATCCTCACACACCTATGCCGAGATTACTTTACTTCATTGCTGTCCGTAAACCATTATGTTCATACAGCCGCTTTGGTCTTGTGGTCGTCAAACTAGAATTTAACCCAGGAGACCTGATTTCAGTACCCGTTGAGCTCAAAATTTGTGAAACTTTTAATTAAAACAATAATTGCTTTTAAGAATTGATAAAAAATAAAAGAAATTACTGAATGCTTTAATTCTTGCAATCCATGTATGTATGACCTATGAACTACAACAAGGAAAACAAACATGCTTGATCCATCTGAGCTGATGGTGTAAACAACCACAAAAAAACAACTCTGAAATGTCACTATGTTTGTAACTCATATTCTTGTTTTGCTGATGTAATTATATTTGATATACTCAATAAAATGAATTACAAAACTTAATGATTTTGAAGAGTTGCTTTCTTAACATTACACCTTAAGTTCAGGTGTACTTGGCCCGTGAGGATGTTACCCTTAAGTAGAAGTAACTCCTTACAATCTCAAGTAAACCCGAAGAAGATGCATAAGACAGATCAAGGCGAGGCAAAAAGTCTACTAGGCTTCAAATGGCCCTGGGAGTAAGTAAGTAATTATTGTTTGTGTTAATACATTTAAATTCACTGTCACAACTTACTCTTGTATCACAGCAATACAAGGGCCACTATAGTAAATCATTACATTACTATTATGCCACCACTGGTGGCTACTCACACCTTAATTAGCTACTCAGTTTTCCTCACGAGGCTGAGTGCATGTTCAGTTCCGAAAAATATTTCGGTTCCGCCGGGAATCGAAGCCGGGTCTTCCGCGTGCAAAGCCTGTGTGATACCCACTACGCCAGAGAGGCTGTTACAATCTCAAGTATGATTTATTTTCAGGATAAAAGATGGTAAAACATATAGCATCTTCATTTGTATATCATACTGTGAGTGAGAAATGTTTTGAGTTTTCTTGTTGTCAAACAAAAAAGTAGGCATTTGAAAAGATCCCTTTAGAAATTGATTTTGGTAGTTGTGGATTGAACCCGAGAGCTTCTCTATGTACCTAAGAGAGCGACTTGCAAAAACTCCACCAAGCTATGACCCCCAGGAATTTTGTCGCGTCGGTAGCATCGACCTTCGCAACAATCACTTGTATTAAATACAAACTAGGTTTATTTTTCTGGTGCGATGCTAGGCTGGGTGATTGACTCACTCTTAAGTGCCCGTTGAGAGTAAGGTGATGGTACACAAACACCTTACATTGAATGAGCTCAGGACTTTTTTCTCTCGATTAGGTGATGCAAACCATTCACTACCCCCCACCCCTCCACACTTCTTGAGTGCATAATCTCTTATACCGTAAGCCGTTAGATATTTCTCAGGAACCCCCACCATTTGGTCCTGAGTTGGTCATCGCCATTCACGTTCCTGTCAGTCATATCTAGGTTTTTTTCATTAACTTGTGAATGAAAACAAAGCTCCCCTGATACCTTCCGTTGTTTGGAAACAAAAAGCACGACGAAGGTCTTATTATCAGTGCAAGATTAATGATCCGTATTTCTCTAACAATTCTGCAAAGTGAATATCTAATCGAGATTGCAAACTAAGGTTGTTATTTTGAAAATGAAATCACCCTAGTAATTAGTATTCTTCTTAAAAATTACTTTTTGTATCACTCCACTTCGTCTTGTTTCTCATGGATCTTAAGAATTATTTCAATTGTGACTAAGGGGTTAATTTGTTCTGATTTAACACATCAGTCGAACAAATCGTGATGTTAAATAGAGATCGTGAAATGTCCCCAGTTTAGAGGTTGAATGTTGAATCTTCATGTAGCTTTGACAGGTCGATTATCGTTCATTCTCTACATAATGAACACATTTCTTTTTAAAATATTATGAGACTCACATTATCACATGAAATCACTGTGCATGCAGCAAGTTTTTGAGAAAATTTGCGTATAAAAATAGTCAATCAAAATTACGATAAAGTAAGATTCTAGGATAAAAGAGATATGGGGGATGTCTTCCTTAACAAATATTAAACAATCAAATTTACTCTCCTCAAATATGAAATAAAATAAATTTTAAAGATCATGTAAGGAAGACAAGATCAAATCATAAGTTTGCCATCAAATGAAATAAAACTACGAGTACCTAATATCGGTCAAAATTAAACTGCAACTGGGTGACATTTGGGAAATCATTCATTCTGGCGATTGAAGCTGATTTCCATTATCATTAATGTTTATTTTAATATTGAAAAAGTCCACGACCAATGCACCTCGCATCTCGTCAACTGCCCAGTCAGCCCCACAATTCCCGGATGTCGCTGGTCATATTCCCATCAAAAAGTTTGGTAAAAATAACAAATCATGTATGGAATTCTTTGTAATCACGTTTTGTTAGCTTCAAGAAATACCTAGTTCCAGCTAGATCATGGTTAATATTCTATATTTTAGTTTTTAACTTTTTTGAAAATAATTCCGCGACGTTTGCACACACTCACGGTGGGACACAAAACGGTGCCGCTTGATGGAAGACAACACACCGTATTGTCATGTACGAGTAGTTCTAACTCATATATTAAACGAGGATATATTTATTTTCCAACTCTTTCATTCCCGGTGCTCCAAAATGGCTCCGCTTTAGGAAAGGAGATGCACGAAAACTAGTTTAAACTGCTAGGACGCTAAAATCTTTCATGAAGGAAGATATTTACATGTATTTAAATGGAAAAATATATATATTCACTCTTTTACATCAGTGCTTCAAAATGTTTCCGCTCCAGGGAAGAAAATGTACGAAAGCTAGTTTGAACTGCTAGGACCGTGAAATCTTGCATGAAGTTATAAATACTTAAATTCAATTAAACGCCCAAATATAAAAATTAAAACTCTTTAACTCTCAGTGCTATAACTTCAGGGAAGAAGATACATTATAAAATATTGCTGCTTTTATTTGCTGTATACTGCGTATTAATTTATTAATATTTTCGTGTTAGATCTCGGTTGGACATTTGGGTCCGGTTAACACAGATATTTCCTTGTTTCCGATATAGGTATAGTGTAATCGAAGAAAAAAAGAAATAGCGGCTGAAGAAATAGTTACAGAGATTACAAAAAATTATCATTGAAAAAATGCAGTTCCCCCTCTTCCAAAAAATTCCGCCTATGAATGTAGTGATATCTATTATTGAGCCAAGTGTATTGTTGCTGCTGTTCATCCCACAATTAAATTAATTATTGCTGCTGTTCATCCCACACTTAAATTTACTATTGCACTTTCTTCTGTCTCAATTCTCTTAAAGTAATACCGATTTTACACTTGGCCAGTTTGTAAGAAGGTAGTATTTTGCGATTTTCCTTTTTTCTGACCAGGTGTAAAGTCGGTATTAATTTAGGAGAATTGAGGCAGAAGGAAGTGCAATGGTAAATTTAAGTGTGAGATGAACAGCAGCAACAATAAACTTGGCCCAATAATCACTACTTTCATAGGCCTTTTTTCAATGAATTTTTTTTGGGATTGGTATTTACCAAAAATAATAAAATGAAAATACGATATATTTTTTGGAATTAGATAAAGAAAGCGTTCGTATCCAGTATGAGATCAAATGATTATGGGCTTTTATTTACAATTATGACAACAAAAAAAAAAAAAAATGAAATTAAATCTCGACTAGCCTGAAATGCTAGCTAAGTTTATGAAGCATCCTCTTGAACATTCCTGTCCATCAAAAAATAAATATTTTTTAAAACAATAGACCTAAAATTTTACTACCGCTTCTCAAGAATTTAATCATTTTAAAATTATGTAATCAATAACACTACCTACATCTCATCTGCTGAGTAGAGTAGTAGGTAGCAGAGTAGAGTACCTACTTGTAATATCATAGTAGATTAGCATATTGCTGAGAATTTTTTTTTATCAGAAATCTGCGGTAAATTAGATAGGACAATATTTACAATGGAATGTTAGGACCTAAATTGTAAAATGATTTTAGGGTTCTGTGAAGACTTTGGAAAAAGAAAAATAATTTATATACCTGAAGGTCATGCTCAGCAATGGTAATAAGGGAGAAACTGAAATTTATAACAGGATCAATTTGGCTAACGATTGCTTTCACAAAACTTCAGAATAAAGTTTTGTGAATCATTGACCTCATCGAGTCGTCACTTTAAATTTGAAATATGCATGCATCATCATAAAAAACTAAGAAAGAAATCTAATAGGCTTAGAAAATAAAATTCTGAGGAAAATATATGGACAAGAATGAGAAATTGAAAATGTTAAAAGATTAGAATTTGGAAATTGAAATGAGCAGGAGTCACGTGCTAAAAGAAAGGAACGGAATAGCAACATCTACTTAGTTATAACGAATTATATTTAAGATAACGTAAAAACATTGTTACAATGAGAGGAATGAAAAACCCGTCATTACTGTGGGCTTGAACCGACGACCCTCGGTACGAAACCCGCATCTTAATCAACTGAACTGATTGGGTCGGAGCATCTTCTTAGTTATGAATACGAATCGTATATCTCCTCCATAAAAAGACCAAGAGGCTGTCGTTGTTGTAGCGGTATTCCTCTTGAAATACACGGTTCTCCCCATTTTTTGATTCAGGTTTGGGAAAATGGTTTAAATTTTTTAATGTGGGGTTAGCGAAAAAGTCGTAAAAAACGTGGAGAAATGTTTCCGAAGATTGACAGAAATGGGGCGATAGCTCAAAGTCAAAGTTTATGGCGGACGACGCTAAACATCGACTGAGATGTGGCATAAGGGTGGTTTTATTCAATGTCTCTCTGTTTTATTTAAAGTTACACTTTCATAAATGTAAAATTAAAATCTATGATTTCGCCTAATGGTGTAAAAACTTTCCAAAATAATGATCTTTTGTTGAAGACAAGAGCAAATAAACATGAGATCATGATAGCAATTTGATCTTTTCAAGAAAGCCAATAAAGCTTACGTCACCGTCACAGAGAGGAAGAAGATATAGAGAACAAAGCCTATCTCATATTTTCAATAGACTCATGATCATCAGAGTGGAGTTTCTCATGATATAAATATTCCGTGTGATCGTCATTTGACCAACTCACATTTATTAAATGTCATGAAATCTAGATTGTTCAAAGACACGTTTGAGATAACCTAATAAACACACTAAATTTGGACATTATAGGTGAACAAATTCATTTTTATCAAGCAAAATGTTATGGTGATTGACGGTAAGCCGTTGTTTAATCAACTGCTGAGTCTACCTCCCAGACAACTTGAATGTACTGGCACGTAGACCTAACAATCAAAACCAGGAAAACATCAAATATGGTGTACTTTCCTTATGACAGTCATTTAACTGGGTAGCAACATCCGACCGATGCCTGAGATTAATCAAAATCCAGGTTACACAATAGTGGCAAGGTTCCTGAAGCTTCAAATTACAAGGCATAGTGAGCGGTATTTTTGATTCTGTAAATTTGACTTTATTGTATTTAGTTGTTCTTATTTCACTTATTTTTTATGTTACAATCCATTTGAACATTAATTAAACTAGAAGTTCTGTGAACTGTAGACCTCACTCACTTGAAAGAGCCACTATGAGTGTTCACCCAATAGTTTCCAAAAACTAATCAGACAATTTTATAAACCTAATAGTTTTTAATTACGGCACGTTTTGCTTCACATTTGGAAATGTAAATTTAAAATGTATTCTTTTACTTTCCCGAAGGGGTACAATTTGATGGGTGTGATTTGTTTATTCAAGTACATAGCAACACAGATTCAAAAGATTTTCAAAATTGCTCTGTCAAATTGTAGTTCAGGGTTAACGACCTCACGGCCCGAGTTCACCTATAAGCACATGATGTAAAAGAATCTCTATGCTCCAGTATTGTTTCTATGTGGATGGTTGTTGAGATACAGCCATATGCAAAGAAATAATATGTGATTATGTGGAAAGCAAGAATTTCACCACAGGCGAGGCAGGACAATCTCAAATCAAAATGGTAGTAGACTATTTGCCCTTTTCAAAGTCCTAACGGGCAACTTTTACAAAATACATGGATAGTCCTAATGAGTTTAATTCCGGGTTACGCTCACATTCGGATTCCCGGGTGAGCAGCTCCTTGGGAAATTCATGTCATGTGAATAAAGGGAGGGGAGTACTATTATATAATTTTAACTCAATTGTACGGCAAGTTTTGCTTCACACTTGAAGATGTAAATTTAAATCTTCTTCAAGGCTCTTTTGTTGTAGATGCATGAATAGAATACTTAAAAGCGGACCCCCACTTAACTTTTGAATGTTTCCACCTTGAAAGTTGAAATTTTGGCTAATTACTTTATTAAGGTCTAGTTTTTTTATATGTTAAAATGCAAGGACACCCTAAGGGTCCTCCCCCGCACTTCACTATCTCAAACGATATAACCCACTTATGATTTTTTTTATTCAAAACATCATTTCATTAAAAAAAATCAGCAAAAACAAACCATCTTTATCTTTTGAAAAAATAAAATGGCAGCCACTCAAAGTTGAATTTAAGAAATTGTTTTTCTACGACTAGGTAAGTGATTAATTCGAATGCTCTTCTGTAGAAGGTTACCACTAGACGAGGTTAATGTCTGAGGCATTTTCGAACACCTAACCCTTAAAGCTCTATTTTTATTTGGTCAAATAATTAAATTAACCCTAGAATGACCAAGGTATTTTTTGTCACAAGTAAGTAGTTTTTAGCTATAAAACCAGTTTAAATAAGAAAAACTATGTTGATAGTTATCTTTCAAAGTAAATAAAATGAAATTAAACTCTTCATTTATAATTTTGGACTTGAAACAATAAGAAAAAGTAGGAAAAAAAGAGAAAAAAACTTGATGTAGGAAAAAAAACTTGATCTTCAAAAATCACCTTTAACATGAGTTTGCCGACTGATTGTAGGATAACTAACCTTCTTATTTCTTTTCATTTAGAATTCAAACCAGAGAAGAAACAAATGAAACCATTATCAATCATTCGATTTGCCAAACTGACCCCCTAGTCTGAGTCTTCTATACAAATGACACAAGATAATATGGATTAGCTATGTTTTATAGTAGTCCATTCTGCTGACTGTTTTTATCAATATGTCCAAAAAAGTCGGCAGAGTACATTTTAAGAGGCAAATGGATTTAACAATCTATTTTCCCAGAGATACAATGAGGTGGAAAACAAAAAGTGTACATTTATAGTTTTTAAAATTTTTGTACCAAGTAAGAACAGGGGGGGGGGAATTTGCCCGCGCTCCAGAAAAGCTATCAGTAAAAGGGGCTATGCCACCATTACCATAGGTAAATAAATCATATATTTGACAATTAGCCTGGATATCAAGCCCGTGGTACCAAATAAAAAGAAAATCTGGGCTCAAACCGCAGGCAAATTTTGCCCCCCTTAGTCATTCTAGGGTTAATGAGGAAAAAATCTTGCCTCTGCGGGAAATTGAAACCACACCTGCTCCTGTTTACCAGTCGAGGCGAGCTACCGAGGCAAAATAAAAACCCAGAGTCCGTCAACCAAAAACTTGAAAAGTCGGCCCCGATTTCTTTTATCATTTTAATAATTACAAGCATAAACATACATTTTTTTACTTGCCGTTGCGTATAATTTTTCTAATGCAGAATACAAGGATGATAGATGACAATGATGATTGACAATAAATAAAACCTAAATGTATATAATGTAATAAATCAAATTTTATTTTCAACATTTTCTATTAATATCAAGGTAGGTACAATAAAAAAATTGATTATGACAGCACATTTTTTAAACAAGATTTTATGCATTATTAATTATATTAAATCGAAAATAAAATTTCAGTGATAGTTTTACTTGATATCTTAGAATTATTTTTATAACAAACAAAAAAATCTATTAATGACTTAAACAATTATTTGTATTGTTGGTATTCAATATTTTGATTCTAAAAACAAACTTTAAAAAAGTAGCCTAGTTGCAATGAAATGAAGTTTATAGCAGACTCAAAAACTTATCAAACTGATTACAATATTCCAATTTTATATAACCCTTGAAAATTCCGTTCGCAATAGACATTGAAATCCGGTCTTTAGAATTTAGAATTAATTAGGTCATGCAAACATTTAAGAAAAAAATATGCTTTATTCAGAGAAATGATATTTCGAAGAAAAAGAATAAAGTATAGCTTTATTTTTTTAAGTTTATTTTTTACGATACAGCAAATTAAAATGTTTTTCCTTTAAAAATTGTGGATCTTGACAAAATATATATACATATATATATTTCTTTTATAAGACGATTCCCAGGATCTGAGCGATGTTTGAATGAACAGTGCACAGTAAGTGAAAATATAGGACACAGATTCTCTTATTCACATCCTTAGAACATGCCTTTTTAGAAACAATGGAAAATTTGACCCTTTAAGAAGAAGTCTTCACTTATGATTCGTGCGCCTGAAGTAGTTCAGACATCAGACAAGTGATACAGCAGTTCTTTGAAGTATTTTATTACCCTAAAAGTGAGTTAATTACTTGCAGACACGGAGAACAAGGAAATTTGATTGACCGTACACTGCTGTCGAGCATACATGTTTCAATATATCTGGAAGCATGTGTCCAGCACGAATGTTAACATATAACAGATACCATTCTTCAAAGTTAACTAATATGCAAATCATATTTTAATATTTCAAGTTGAGTGAATATTTTCCTTTAAAACGCATTGGGCCCAAACAAGTGGCTGATACAGGTCTTCAGTTTAGGGAGGTCGATTAAGGGAGGCGGGGTGTGCTATTGTAGTATCACAATGCTATACATTTCTTGAAAATTATATTTAAGGGAGAAGAATAAATCGAAAAGGAAACTTGAAGTTCGGTTAGCTGTGTTGTAAATTCCATCAATATAGTACAAGGTATATTAGAGTTGTATTAATGCTATGAAATACTTCAAAAATAAAGGAGAATAATAATTATAAAAAGAAAGTCTGTTATTGTGTTGCCAGTAATATAAAACACAAAATGTACAACATATAAAAAATTTGCTTTTATAAATTTTTAAAAAAATTAATATTAGCGGATATTTTTACACTAAATATTAGAAGCTGATATTGTACTTTTTTTTTTTTTTTTTTTTTTTTTTTTTTTTTTTTTTTTTTTTTTTTTTTTTT
>CM022885.1:29036758-29053798 GCA_012654025.1 Pachypsylla venusta | reverse complement strand
TTTTTTTTTTTTTTTTTTTTTTTTTTTTTTTTTTTTTTTTTTTTTTTATAGTTTTTAGCTTCATTTCTCAAAATGACATTTTTAGTAAAGTTTTATACTGCCCTTATAGGTAATTTTAAGTTTATAAATAGTGATTTATTGTGCTATTGCATTAACAATTTTTCAAAATCATTATTTTGGAAAGCTTAGTACTACTGAAATTTTGGAGACCCCCTCAAAGGACTAATGTTAAAAGTTGAACAAATGATGTATATTGTCAGATAAAAATAAGTGCCAAATATTTCTCTGACACCATTAGGAATATTCAGCCAAAAGTTTTTTTTTCTCCATGAATATCTTAACGAGCAGCACCACATGTTATTAATCTAAAAAAAGGAAAAAATGGGCAAAGATAAGTAAAACAAATCCAGCTAATCTGAACTAAGAATATATTTTCTGTAGGAAGAAAGAAATTGAGAGACTTGACCATCGTTGGTCGGTTCTATTTGTTTCCATAAAAACTTCTGTTTTGGTTAACAGAGCTTCAGAGGGGGCCTTCTATTATAAAATGGTACCGGGCCGGGAAAGGTTCCCTGTGTAGAGACAATGTTTTTATTCAAAAGGAGGAGTGCCAATAAATTTGTAATTTTTTTCTATGCTTGAAGTTGTGGTGTATCCTTTATGCCGCTTGAATACAAAAGTGCAAGCGTTTCAATGAATATATGGGTTGGTAAACAGTAGCCCTACTGGTAAACAGTAGGGCGTGGGTTCAAACCCAGCCAACCTATAAAATTTTATCGCCATGAATTTGAGATATTTACCACATAATAATAGCACCCAAAAAACTGCCGGAGTCAAAGGGACTCTTCAGTTTTATTCGGGCAGTATAAATAAGGGACTATTATTCCTCAATTAGATAGGCTGATTGCAAATTTTGAATTTGAAGGATTTCTATTTACTCCTTAACAAAATATGTAGGCCTCTTTGACAAGTATCTGAAGTATCTGTTATTTTCTGTCAACTACCATTCGCCGTGAAGTCTCTTTTTTCAGCTTCAGCCCTCCTAGGCTTGGAAACAGTGTGAATGACGTTGAGATCGCAAACGACGATTTTTCAAAGAAGCATAGCAGAAATGATTGTACGAGTACTCTCAAAAAGAAAACGTTTGTCTTTACTTACTGTTGTATTTTTGATGAGGAGGACGGTAGAGTTGTGTGTTACTAGAAGATGAACTAGTAGCTTGAACGGGTTTACTAGGTTCATTATTTGAGCTTGAATTGTTTAACCGTATAGTTTCCATCCTAGAAACAGATTTAATATTAAACTCTGTCGCAATTTGTTTAAAGATTATTTGCTAGGTTGGTATAGGTTCTCCATTTTTTTTCCTTTCTTTACATCAAAGCCCTCATGCGCTATGGTCAACTGTTTCTCTAATTTACTTTTCTCTATCAAAGAAAGGACTACATTCATAAGACACCCTTTTCAAGGTTGATATTTCTCTCATATTTTGTTATTAATGAGATCAAATGTTAGGTATTCTATTTTCAAAAATTATAAATGGTTCTTACATAAAAAAAAGGTCCACATAGACATAGGACCATTTACATTGCATAGGGTGCTTAAAAAAAAAAAAAAAAAAAAAAAAAAAAAAANAAAAAAAAAAAAAAAAAAAAAAAAAAAAAAAAAAAAAAACCGGACTTGATCTTTTCTTATTTATTTATGTTTGAAAACATTGTTTTTACTATTTTTGTTATATATTATCACTGAAATTTAATGATAATTTATGTTGTTATTGTTCTTTTTTCTTCTTAACAATTGTTTGAGTTGTATAGCCATGGAAAGATAAAATAAGGTGCAAAAAAAAAAAAATTGATCACAGACTGCCCAATCAATTTTGTGAAATACACGTTGAATTTCTTGTTTCTACAGATTTTGAGGTTTCTCCTGGTAAACTCAATGCACCAGACCCAGATGGGAAGGTTAGGTCACCGACGGTGATCAAATTTGCTTTGAACGAAACTAAATAAAATGAACCGCCTGTGTAGAGTACATAGCGCGCCGCGTCGTACGCCATTTTGAATTCAAGGCACGGTCATCCCCCTTGCGCGTTACTCTGTGTACCTACAGTAAATTAATATTGTTTTCAAAAGGTACCTATGTAGTTCTAGTTCAGGATTCACTTTATGATTTCGGAGTTAGTCGCTTTCAGACTCCAAATCAGACTCCTGTTTCTAAAATCGTACGACTCCGACTTCTATGAATGAAAAAATGCTAAACTCCGACTCCGCAGACCTTAACACCGTTAATTTTTGCCATTAAGATAAAATAAAGATGGCGACCTTATTAATCCTGACGTTCTTTTAAGCACCATAGAGTTCGACAAACCGAAAAAGGTCCCTTCAGATTTTGGTTTGGTTGTTACCCGGCAATATTATATTATAAAATAATACAAACCTTTTATTCCATACGCTTTCTGCCGGTTTTGGGCCAGCTTGGGCTGATTGTAAAGTTGGAAAAGCAACCGTACTGTTCATATCAGGGGCTGTCTTACTTCTCTCTCCAGAATGTACTAAGCCTAGAACTAAAAACATGAAAAGTCAGATATATGAAATGTAAAAATGTTAACAATTAGCCATATATTAAGCGATTTATATCCTCCGTGTCAATTACAATGGGTTTAAATCTAGGAGATTAGGAATTTGGATGAAAAAAAATCTCAAATGTACAGAAAAAATTACCCAGTTCTCTCACTCTGTTTTATAAAACGTACAGAAAGAAAACCCAACAAATTGACATCGAAATCAATACCCGTTAATTTTTTTTTTCTTGATAACTAAATTAAATAATTAGACAATATCGATTCGGATTAAATATAAAGTGGCGCGCTTTCAATAGTTCTCAGACTATCATCGTCAGGCCGATGTTGGCTCTACGGTTTTCAGAGTAAAAGTGAGGGTATTAGAGTATGAACACCGTAGAGTCAACATCGGCCTGACGATGATAGTCTGAGGACTATTGAAAGCTCGCCACCTTTACAACCGATCCGAATCGACACTGTCTAATTATTTAATGTATTTATTACGATTCTTCTATAAAAATATTTAAATATTATAATCATAACAATGTGTACGCGCGTGGATCAATTATTCTCACATTCATTTTTCAACATGATCTTTATTTAGCACCACTACAACTTTCCTCTCAACCCTCACAACGATACCGGTCCTCAAACACAATTAATTCATGATCCACCTATGCACACAATCGGTGTACAATCTCACGATGGCCGTTTCATACTAGAACGACCTGAAACACATACCATCATCACAGTTCCAGCCAAGGGCCATGAAAATATTTTTTGAAACCACTTATTAATCTGATTCTACCATTTTTAAAAGCATGAATCTAGAAATGGGGGAAATAGTAGAACACTGCCGCAACAACAAATGTGTCTGGAAAGCTGAACACCTGTTACCCCTATGACAGACTTTGTTGACAATTGTCATTCTGTGAGATGTTCAGTATACGTGGGTAGTTACAATTAAAGCCACACAGAACTTAAAAAAATGAATGCCTAAACAGGCGGTAGGACAATCAGCGTTGACTTAGTGTTACGGTTCCGCTGCTACACTAGGTGTAAGGAACAGTACAAACAAATCAGTGCAGATGAATCAAATATTCAAACAAGGTCATAAATCCACTTTTTGAATTTGAAGAATTTCACTTACTTTGTTTTTGAACTGGATGTACATAAGTGCCTTTACTAACAGCTTGTTGCAGAGGCGTTTCTTTCGATACTACAGGGACATCTGAAGGAAAATAAAGATAATAAATATAATTCAATAAATGATTTAATACCTATCGATTCAGATCAATTATAAGGTGGGGAGTTTTCAATAGATCTGAGGCTAGCATCGTCATACTGATGTGAACTCTCGAAGTAGAAGCGAACTCTGAATACTGTAGATGCAATTTAGGTCAAATGATGATAGCCGGACACCTATTAAATGAAATCGGCACTGAAATAAATAGTAGAAGAACAAGTTCGGGCTTAGGAATAGGACTGAAAAATAATTTCATACCAAGTCGCATTAAAAACACACTTTATGTGTTCACCTCGACCACAGACATGCTTTAATCATAAGCGTCTAGCTACTTTCAAATATACTATTTTTCTAATTAATTCTATGATTTCTTAAATCACAAGCAATTTTTATCCTCCTCTGAAATATCAAATTATATTTGTGACTATAAAATATTTACTGTACAGTATGTCTCAGGAAATTTATTCAGAAGGATTATTTCAACATCCACGTTCGAACCTTGCAGTTGCACGATTTTTTTATAAAACAAAATGTCTACTTCTCGAGAAATATAGATATTTTAAATTTCATGTTCTTAATACACAGGTCAACATTTCTATCTAGTTTCATTTTCCTATCAGATGGAGGTATCAAAAGGTAAAAACTATAATACCCTGTAGATTTGTAGCAATAGACAGTAGACTACAACGTATCTGGAGCTGCAGTCTCATACATCTGGCCACCATGAGACACGATGATGCCATTTTTATTACATAAGATGTTACTTTCATTTATTATCTGGACATTGAATACGAATAATTACCCACCTTCATTTTGACTATCCTTTATTTTCCAAGGGCCATTTGCTTTCTTTCCGCCTTCCGATCCATCCTGACCTTCTTCATTAGAATCATTTGGATTTTTATCAGAATCATTCTGGTCATTTTCATTCAATACAAGATGCTGTAATTTCAGACCACTATAATCTTTTTTGTCTTCTTGAAATTCCTTCCACTCGTCTTCGTTCTACAAAAAAATGATTCAAAAAAATTATTTGATAACTTGCAATGTCTTATCATATATGGTTCAGGGGGGGGGGGGCATGTCAAAAAATAGATGCATGATGACAGTTGAAAACTTAAGAAGCAGACATTATCTAATTCAGGAATGCAGTCTCGAATAATTGGCTAATTCTGGAATGCAGTCTCGAACAATTGGCTAATTGAGGAATGCAGTCTCGAACAATTGGCTAATTCAGGAATGCAGTCTCGAATAATTGGCTAATTCAGGAATGCAGTGTCGAACAATTGGCTAATTCAGGAATGCAGTCTCGAACAATTTGCTAATTCAGGAATGCAGTCTCGAACAATTATTGGCTTCCATTAAAAACGATGATGCCACCGCATCCTAACGATGGTTGGTTCTACGCACCAGGACGAACTAGAATGCCTAACATCACAGTCCTAACAGATTTAGCCCAGGGCCATCAAAACCCTTTCGGTTACCTAACCACACATCAACCAATTTCTACAATTATTCCAAACCTCAATGTAAAAAATGGGGAAAATGGATGATTTTAAGAAAATCTACACCATGCCACCAATATTACTAGTGCCATAATTATTTGTAATTTGTATAGTTTCGACAAATTACGAGAAAAATAATGATAATATTGAAAATTGGCAATATGAACTTACATATTTATATGGAAGTAAAAGTCGAAAAATGAACTGGAAGTGAGTTATCACAAAACGACCCCCCCCCCACACACACACGCACAAAAAATCCTTCAGAAGAAATATAAAATCCCCTGTATCTTGGTTTGCATTCAAGCTATCCGCTGTATCTTGGTTTGCATTCAAGCTATGACAGATTCTCTGATATTTGCAAAAAAAAAAAAAAAAAAAAAANAAAAAAAAAAAAAAAAAAAAAAAAAAAAAAAAAAAAAAAAAAAAAAAAAAGACATTGAGTTATTTTGGCTAAAATTATTTCTACGGTCACAGGAAAAGACGCACACAAATTCACGGACATCGTCTGGTATTGATATTTTTTGGTGAACCTAACCCTAAAAGATTCTCGATGAAAGCTAAAAGCATGCACAGTGTCAGTGAAAACACATGTTGTGTTTTTTATTCACTTTTTTAAGTTTGTTTCAAAGAAGGTCAGTTTCCGGAACACATCTTGAGATTTATCTTTTGGGTTCAAAACACAAAAAAAAATCTGATACCGTGTGACTAATCATAGAAAATCAGAGACGGTGTTATTGCCGCCTCTATTTTTACTAACCTCTTCGCCGTTGTTCGTAATATCTGGATTTAGAGATTGAGATTTGTCTTTTTTTCCTTTATCTTTTTTCATACTAAAATCTTCAAGTTTTTTAGCAATTTCTTCAGTTGTTGTAAACTTCTTTCCACTTTTACCTTTCTTTTTATCTTTCTTCGCAAAAAAACTATCAAGATCTGACATATTGATTGGTTTTGAAAAACGTTGCTTTAGATTTGAAGGAAATTTAAATGAAAAGAAATTGATTTATGGGTTGATGATTTACTACAAAGTAATTCAACTCAGTCCTTCAGCTGTGAACTTTAACTGATAATCGGTTTTCGATCAACACAAAAGTAAAGGGTTCTTTGGTTGACTTCGCAAGTAATCAAGTATCGTGTAACCAATCAAGAGATAAAAGAGAGAATTAGAGAAAAGGTAACAGAAACAGACCGAGATGAACTCACCTACAAATCCAGCTACACAAATATAAACAAGGAAAAACACGTTCAAAACACTACACCATTTTTCTCCCACTCAAATCTGACAAATTCCCCCTTTAAAAATTTGAACAAATTTCGTCTGAATATTATTATTATTAATTATTTATTGTGTTTGTGTTTCAAACCTATTTATTAACCTCTGACTCATTACAAGCCCCTTTGTCATTGGTGAAAACATTATTTTAATTAAATTTATACAAAATCTGATAATATGATAATGACCATTAAACGAATACGCCACATTGGAAGTTCCTCAAATTTCGACAGCAGAGGCTAAATGTTGTTTATGTTCGAAAAAATAAGGTCAAAATAGGGAACAACCTCGAGTTTGGTCGACATTCGATTTTTCCCTTCCAAAGCCGTGCATTAATAGGAAAAGTGTATATAAAATCTGATAATAGGATAATGGCCATAAAAAAATACGCCACATTGGAAGTTCCTCAAATTTCGACAGCAGAGACTAAATGTTGTTTATGTTCGAATAAATAAGGTCAAAATAGGGAACAACCTCGAGTTTGGTCGACATTCGATTTTTCCCTTCCAAAGTCGTGCATTAATAGGTAAATTGTATATAAAATCTGATAATAGGATAATGGCCATAAAAAAAATACGCCACATTGGAAGTTGTCCAAATTTCGACAGGAGACGCTAAATGTAGTTTATGTTCAAATAAATGAGGTCAAAATTGGGAACAAGCTTGAGTTTGGTCGACATTCGATTTTTCCCTTCCAAAGTCGTGCATTAATAGGGAAAATGTATATAAAATCTGATAATAGGATAATGCCCATAAAAAAATACGCCATATTAGAAGTTGTCTAAATTTCGACAGGAGACGCTAAATGTAGTTTATGTTCGAATAAATAAGGTGAAAATAGGGAACAACCTCGAGTTTGGTCGAGATTCGATTTTTCCCGGCCATAGTCGTGAAATTATAAACTTGAATTTCAGTCGGATGACATTAATGTAGGGCTTTCTAATTTTAATGTTGTATTCTTTATATTGTATTTAACACTCCTAATCATTTCGAAATAGACTGTTCATTCTTAATTTCATCAAAAATCATTTTTGAAAAACAAATGCATTGAGAGGTAAAAATCCCTGCAATATTTAAAAAAGGGATAACCAGCTACAGGAAACGTGGATTTTTTATTAAAAATCCCACCATTTCCCTCTGTTTTAATAAAATATCCCACGACACAGAAAAAGTTGATTGGTCCTTAACAAATTGACCTGAAATTCAAGTAACAACAGGGTACATAGTACACACACAATTAACACTACACTGTCAAATAGTGATTTATTGCATGATTGATCTGGGAAAGATCGAATGCCGACCAAACTTGAAGTTGTTCCCTATTTTTACCTTATTTTTCGAACATAAACAACATTTAGCGTCTCCTGTCGAAATTTGAGGAACTTCCAATGTGGCGTATTCTTTTTATGGCCATTATCTTATTATTAGATTTTTTATATTTTTTCCCTATTGAAGCACGACTTTGGAAGGGAAATATCGAATGTCGACCAAACTTGAAGTTGTTCCCTATTTTTACCTTATTTTTCGAACATAAACTACATTTAGCGTCTACTGTCGCAATTTGGACAATTTCCAATGTGGCGTATTCTTTTTAATGTGGCGTATTCTTTTTTTTTCCAATGTGGCGTATTATCATATTATCAGTTTTTATAATTATACATTTTCCCTATTGGTGCACGACTTTTGAAGGGAAAAATCGAATGTCGACCAAACTCGAGGTTGTTCCCTATTTTGACCTTATTCATTCGAACATAAACTACATTTAGCGTCTGCTGTTGAAATTTGGACAACTTCCAATGTGGCATAAGTTTTTAATGTCAATAATAATCATTTTAGCACATTTTCCATGTAGGTACCTATTATCATCTCAATGTATATTTGGGGGGGGGGGGGATTTGTCAAGAGATCAAAAGTTTGGGTTGCTTNTGAATTACAGGTCAATTTGTTAAGGACCAATCAACTTTTTCTGTGTCGTGGGATATTTTATTAAAACAGAGGGAAATGGTGGGATTTTTAATAAAAAATTCACGTTTCCTGTAGCTGGTTATCCCTTTTTTTTTAATTTTCAGGGATTTTTCCCTCTCAATACATTTGTTTTTCAAAAATGATTTTTGATGAAATTAAGAATGAACAGTTTATTTCGAAATGATTAGGAGTGTTAAATACAATATAAAGAATACAACATTAAAATTAGAAAGCCCTACATTAATGTTATCCGACTGAAATTCAAGTTTATAATTTCACGACTATGGCCGGGAAAAATCATTCGACCAACCTCGAGGTTGTTCCCTATTTTGACCTTATTCATTCGAACATAAACAACATTTAGCGTCTCCTGTCGAAATTTGAGGAACTTCCAATGTGGCGTTTTCTTTTTATGGCCATTATCATATTATCAGATTTTATATATATTTTCCCTATTAATGCACGACTTTGGAAGGGAAAAATTGAATGCCGACCAAAATTGAGGTTGTTCCCTATTTTGACCTTATTTTTTCGAACATAAACAACATTTAGCCTCTGCTGTCGAAATTTGTACAACTTCCAATGTGGGGTATTCTTTTTATGGCCATTATCTTATTATTAGATTTTTTATATTTTTTCCCTATTGAAGCACGACTTTGGAAGGGAAATATCGAATGTCGACCAAACTTGAAGTTGTTCCCTATTTTTACCTTATTTTTCGAAATAAACTACATTTAGCATCTACTGTCGCAATTTGGACAATTTCCAATGTGGCGTATTCTTTTTATGGCCATTATCATATTATCAGTTTTTATAATTATACATTTTCCCTATTGGTGCACGACTTTTGAAGGGAAAAATCGAATGTCGACCAAACTCGAGGTTGTTCCCTATTTTGACCTTATTCATTCGAACATAAACAACATTTAGCGTCTGCTGTCGAAATTTGGACAACTTCCAATGTGGCGTATTCTTTTTATGGCCATTATCCTATTATCAGATTTTATATAAATTTTCCCTATTGAAGCACGACTTTGGAAGGGAAAAATCGAATGTCGACCAAACTCGAGGTTGTTCCCTATTTTGACCTTATTTATTCGAACATAAACAACATTTAGCGTCTTCTCTTGAATTTTGAGGAACTTCCAATGTGGCGTATTTTTTTATGGCCATTATCATATTTTCAGTTTTTATATACATTTTTCCTATATATATATTTTCTTTATAATATAATAAAAGATATATATTATATTTAGATATACATATATAATATATTTGTTATTTTTTACGATAATACAACTTTGGACTCTAATTGTATGGAAGGATTTTTTTCTGTAAAATGAGTGAGATTTTTCCCACTCTAAAATAATATTCTGTTGTTGGCATAGTAAAAGTAACGTGTAGGTGAATTCATCTCGGTCAGAAACAGACAGAACTACAGAACGGAATTCTCATCAAAACTATTACTATTCTCAGCTGATCCAAGGTTTATAAAGGGGTCTAGAACTGGGGAGGAGTGTCTGACTACAAAAACTTATGTTTTTAAAAAAATATATATATTTTTTTTAAGAAAACTCGCTATTTTTATTGGCCGTCATGGGTTCATGTTGGACGGTTGTACATACGCAATAGAGGCATGGCCGTATAAACTTTTCCTAACCTCTAGAATTGGGGTAAAATTGGTTGCCAGACACTCCTCCCCGGTTCCAGAACCTCATTAAAAGACACCAGAACTTGATCAAATCCGTCGTACATGCGGTCTCCATGTGACGATGGGAGACTATAAAATAATAATGTAAATCAGTGTGATTTCTTAATTCACTTAATCGTGAATATGTTTGTACGTGATAAAGACATTTTTAAAATAGGTACCTATAAATTAAATTCTCCTACCTATCATATCATATTAATTATGAAATTCTAAAGTTATTTCTTTAATCAGATAGGGACGTCAGTGGAGACCATTGATGTAGATTGAGAAATACAATACTTTCGAACTAGGTGCTGGGTCAAATTTTTGACCGATGCAAGACGCGAACCCGACACCTGCATGATAGCCGAGGAATTTTTACCTATCACTATTTTAATTATAAACAAAAGTTTTGTTATTCGTCCTTGGCATAAAAATTGTAGGATTTTAAAAAGCGAAAAACCCGTCAAAGGTAGTTTCTATTTCAGCCAAAAGTTTCGGAACACAATCAGAATTTAAATGAGACCTACATACCGAATTTCAATATCATCGGTAAGAGCAAAGTGCCTTTCACGGTGGACGAGCATTTTAGGATAGTACGTATCTTGAAACGTAAAATATCCAATTTTGAGGGGGGCTTATCATTATTTGTTCATGACGATTGAAAAGATTCATTATTGCAAAAAAAAAAAAAAACAAAAAAATCATGAATATCCATAAAGTGGTTGTAAAGTTATTCTTTTCAAAAATTGCGATTTCTCCATAAGAACATGTATTGTTCACATCTTTTTGGTCCCGCTCTTCTCCCTGTATGCTGGCATGAGTACTTTATCTATTTGTTTACATCAGTGGTGGAGACCTGAACTAATTATTCAGAATCATAATGATATATCTTTTCTTCAATGTACCATGAAGTGGGTTGTATTTTTAACAATGTTGCCAAACTGTCGAAGAACAAAGTGGGATTTATTTAGAAATTACCGTACGTAGGTACATGTAATTCATTTTTAACGCTTCACTTGTCGCCTATGATTCGTCATTAAAAATTCGGCCGTAACTCAGGGCCGGATTAACAATAGTAGCGCTTGTAGCACGTGCTACGGGCCCGCGCTTTGACAACTTACACTAGATATTTTGACATTTCTGGGTTGACAATTGAAAAAACACATCATTTTGACGGGGCCCCCAACTCTACAAAGTATGTAGTAAAATCTAATTTAGGAAATTACAAGTAGGTACCTACTACCTAGGAACTTAATAAAGAAACGAGTATTGCAACACAAGCAAATTAATTTTTATAGCATGAGCGGTAACCATGTTTTATCGATGTTGGTATACTCAAAATATAATTTCACTTTTCTCTACCAGCTGTAGGCACTAGACCAAAAGATAATCAATTTATATACTGGCTCCAAAAAGTAGTACTTAGACAGCGGCGGCGTCTGCGGTGGATGGAGGGGCCCCGCTCTGTGAAAGTGCTACGGGCCCCGCGGAAGGTTAATCCGGCCCTGCCGTAACTCAAAAACATTTGGAGTCTCAGTGTATGGTTTTGGGGGGTCCATGGATGGCTAAACAATTTTAAATCTAAATTTTATTTGTCCTATTCCAAGAAAGGCTAGTCCTAATTATTTGCAAGCTTTGTTCTAAATTATTAAGAGGCTACCTAAATCTTTCTTGCTTTGAGTTGATATGTTGTGCCGACAAAATTTAAGACATCGGTAAAAAATCGGCCGTAAGTCGAAAACGTTTGGAGTCTCAGTGTATGGTTTTGGGGGGTCCATAGTAATGGCTAAAATATTAGCATTCTCTAAATTTTATTTTGTCCGATCCCGGATTCAAACTTTTCATTCCAAGAATGGAAAGTTCGAATCCCTGATTAAGAGGCCACCTAAATCTTTTTCGCTTTGAGTTGATATGTTCTGCCAACAAAATTTAAAATATCGGTAAATAAAAAAAAAAAAAAAAATCGAAAAATCGGTCGTAATTCGAAAACGGTTCATTGTTCTGTGGTTCATTATTCACCTAAACCTTACTCAAGGAAAACTCTGTCCATTGGTGAAAACCCCATCAAAATCCGTTGAGTGGTTTTTGAGTTTATCGCGAACAGACCGACTCGCTTTAAAACCCCAGCTTGCACGAGCGTTTATAAACACTCTAAGTGAATGCTGTTCAAAATAAATACCTACATGTGCTAGCTTGAGCAAGTGTTTCAAAAATTCCGTCTAAACACTTTAAAAAACTATTTCAAATTCATATTTTCAGTCAATTACCATAGACACTTGAGGCCATCTTATCGACACTGAATTGGAACTACAATGTAAACAAACCATAAATACTCGAACAGAAAAATGGTTGACGTTCCAAAACAGGTCCAACCTTAATTAACAATAACAATGCTATTGAATCACTTTCTCCTCTAAGATCTTTTTTTATTCAAATCGCCATACGTATTGCATTCGCAATATCTGGGTATATTATTCTACATCAATGCTGTGAATCATCAAATTAAAACAATGAGCACTTGAGCACCAAAATAAAAAGAAAGGCTTTAGGAGCGAGTGAATAAAATTAGTTTCATGAAAACCTCTGGTGTGATTGTTACCTACTTCTTCCCGTTTCTGAAATAGAGACGTTTAACTCAATAGGTTAAGCTTATATTTACGTTTTTTGTTAGTTCTTGTAACCCAATAAATTCTGAGATGGCTATGTTTATGGTTTTAATGATATTAGAAGGAAAAAATTGAACTATTGCTTCGTCTAACTATTTCTATAATAGAGCCCTATGACCTATGACCAAGAGCCTTGTCATGCCGTGAGTACCTACTACCTACGTTTTCTTTATGACGTTTTTTTATTAACTGTTGCGGCTGATTGAGTTTGCAGGTAGGTAATTTATTCTGTATGCATTATATAATTATGTATGCCCTTGGTTGAAAAATAATAAAAAAAATGACAATAATTATATTGTGGGTTTTCTATAGTTTGGTATTTTATTATAAGTATTAATTTTATATTAAAAAACAACATTAAAATAAAAAAGCTTTGTTGTCATATATACCTACCTATATCTCAAATATACCTAATATGGATGTTTAATGATAGGACAAAATCTATAAAAAAAATAGTACAGCTTAGTGTATCTTGTACCGGTAAATGAATGTGTGTATCAGTATCACTAACTATATTGTAACTCAAAACAGTAAGAAATCTTGAAAAACTGAAAAAAAATGACTCTCTTAAATACATAGTAATTTCTTAAAATTCCTAGGGGTCGGTTCCACCAAAAATCCGAACTTGAGAAGATTTTTAAGCAATTGTGGTTGAATTTCGTAACCGTAGGCCTGATAAAAAAATAATAACCCACCTACTAGGTACATATTTTTTAATTCCCTCGTGCCTCGTTAAGCTCATTAATATTCAAGCTATATCTATGTATTCAAGTTCAAGGTACCTATTTGCTGTCATTTGGTGCGTACCTACTGACAACGCAACAATGGTCGGTAAACTTGGCACATTACCCATTACATATGAAATCGCTCTTTCATGATGTAATACTATTTTCTTTGTATTTAATAATTTTTTCACATTGTTATGAATTGATCTAATTACCTATCTTAATCATAGATATAAAAGAATCTTACATCTAATGACAATTTTGTGAACAAAAAGTTGCCTAATGTTGTCTAGTTGTCTAATGTCTATGTTTAGTAGGTGAGGCAGTGCGAAGGTGAGTTAGATTTTTAAATTTTTTTACCTACCGTTTTAGTGCATAGGTAATTTTGTTCTGAAGGAAATCTGCCAACTTAGTGCTGATACTTGCTACTAATATAGGTAGTCGGTGTTTTTGGTACTGACACTGCTGAGGAAAATTTACATTTTTTTTAAATCATTGAATTTTGAACGCGGGTTCAATTCCAAGCGGGGACGGGTTTTTCTTATCCTACTACCTTCTCTCCTCGATTTCAGGATAGGTACGTAGCTAATCTCTTGTAAGAATAGTTGATAGCTGAAAATTTCATCTTTAAAACCATAATTAAAGTTTTAAAGTTAATATAGGTAAATAGGCTTTGCGATAAGTATACCTAGATAAAATCCAATTGTTTAATACAATACTTTATGGTCTGTATGCTACCTATCAGCATGGAAGAGAAAGTAAAAAATCTTTCTCGATTGTTGTGAAAAAATAAAAAAATCTGATATCTTAATACAGTCAGGGATATTTTCTTCCGTTCTATCTTCTCCGTGACATTTGAGTGAAAGTCGTCTGTTTTGCTAAAAGGTATTCAAATAATGGGTAAAAATTTACATTAGCCTCCATGACGGAATTACTTTAGAATTTTAATGAGGTTTGTTGTGCAAGCCATCTTCAATGTCACGTGGAATACACCATTTCCCGATCACTGAAGTTAAGCAATAGCCAGCGAGGTTTTACTTGGTGGGTGACCACCTTGATTCAAGCCTCCGTGATGCTGGTGGCTATTCTTGGCTCCACCCAGGCTGGGTCCGGTCAATGTGAGTAGCTCCGCCTAATGACATTAAATGTTGAAGGGGCGTTCAGCCACTAAGAGTTCCTCTTAAAATCAACTGTCATCGCAATTTTCAGATTCAGGTTTGAAAAAATAGTAGAAACAGGTTGATATGAGGTAGGTTTTATTGACTATGGTTAGGATACGTGTATAATGATACACGTATCCTAACCATACTATTCAGACTGGAGTTCAATTCAGCAGTCTGTAAACTAAAAGATAGAAATCTAACTTTAATTCTCCTATCTCCTATGGCATTACATCATTACATCTTATCCAATTTCACCCAAATTTACTGTTAAAAGTCAACGTCTGTAAACCAAATAGTTCTGATTTTAACTACTGTGACTACAAGAAAGAAAGAAAAAAAAAAATAGAAATTGGTTCTTAATTTCCATCTGTTTTAAAATTATAAACATCTCGACAAAATGGATTAGAATTTCGAGACTTGGCCATTATTGAAGACGGTATATGTGTCTTTTTGGACTTCTATAAATGACAGGGACTCTTAAAATCATTCCAAATTTTATTATTATAATTTCAGAAATACCAACGCTTGTGCTTGTGTGTGTGATAGAAATAGGATGTATACTAAACTCATCAAAAGAGTGTTAGAATTTTCAATTGGACGAAATGGATTTGACACTTGTCTGAAAGGAGTAAGTAGTCGTATTGTGATTGTGTGTGTGATAGAAATGGGATGTATACTAAACTCATCAAAAGAGTGTTAGAATTTTCAATTGGACGAAATGGATTTGACACTTGTCTGAAAGGAGTAAGTAGTCGTATGTTGTTCGTTTAACTTTTCATTTTCCTGAACTAAAGGTATTAAAAAAAAAAAAACAAAAAAAAAACGAATATACGCACAACACAAAGACGTCTTCTATAGGGTTATTTTCAATAAGAGCGAGTCGATATTGGCAGCCTGTAGCAGCCATGTTGTTTCGGTGGCGTGTGTCTACCTTTTACAGATACTATAATATGTTACGCGATTGAGGAGCTGGTTCATATGATACAACTTTATTATCGTCACGATGGATATTCTACATGGACAATTTCAGGGTATGGTTTTCGCAGAGGTGACGTGAATTGGTTATCAAGATTGCTTGACTTGATTCCGGTAGAATTTTTCTTATGGGGTTTCCTAAATTCTCACTGAGGGACCCGGGTTCAATTACTGGCGGGGTCGGAAAATTTTAGACTTGGTGCTTGTGATTTCGGGGTATGATTAAGTAGCTACTTTATTTACTGTGAATAGCGACCATTGGCGGCATTACCAGAGTAAAAGCATTTGATTTGGTAGAAGATTTTCATTTTCATTGCGACATAAATCTGAATTAAACTCATGTACTAAAGCCCTCGAACAAAATATAAAGTGTGATTATAAAACTCACTTAATTCAAATATCCAAAGAATCAAAAACTAACCCACGAGCATTTTGGAACTTCACTAAAAGCAAAAAAGCATCTTCTCGCCAAAACACATTTAAAATTGGCGATCATGTAACATCTGACTCGCAGACTATTGCTGACGCCTTTGCAAACCATTTTCAGTCTGTTTTCAGTTCTTCGGGTTGTGACTACTCCTGTAACTTCTCCCCTCATTCTTCCACCTTTTCTTCAGCTCGCTCCCAATTTCCTTCTTTCTCCCCACCATCACCTATCTCCCCTTCTTCACGCTTTGAAATTTCCGATTTTGAAATTTTTGAGGTCCTTTCTGCTATCAAAGAACTCAAGTTGAGCAAAGGTCCTGGACCTGATAAAATCCCTGTTTTTTTAATCAAAGACTGCGCCTCAGTTATTGCATCCCCCCTTTGTTATATATATAATCTCTGTCTCCATAACTCTTGTTTTCCCGAATCTCTCAAACAAACTTTAATTACTCCAGTTCCCAAGAAAGGCGATCTCCAACTACCATCCAATTTTAGACCCATTGCTACTCTTAATGTTCTTTCCAAACTTTTTGAACGATTAATTTTCAATAAAATTAAAGATTACACTTACTCAAATATCTCAAAACAACAACATGGTTTCACCAGAGCTAGATCCACAACCAGTAACCTTACATCTTTCTTCCATAATTTAACTGACCTGTTACCAAAATCAACCCAAATCGATGTGATCTACACTGATATTAAAGCTGCCTTTGACAGGGTGGATCATTCAATTTTGCTCCAAAAATTATATTTTTTTGGATTTCCTCTAGCACTGGTTAAACTATTTGCTTCTTATCTAAATAAACGCAGTCTCCGAGTTAAATTTAATAATGTACTTTCAAC
>CM022885.1:28988861-29035512 GCA_012654025.1 Pachypsylla venusta | reverse complement strand
CATGGCCGTAAAAACGTTTCCTAACCTCTCTAATTGGGTTAAGGGAGCCGTAACAGACCTTGGCTTAAAAAATTGAGAGGTTAGGAAAAGTTTTTACGGCCATGCCTCCCTTTTTTTCGACCATTTTTGAAAAGTTACCCTAAAATACATATTTACCCACTTCAAGTGTTCTTTGTAGCCAACGATCATACCACGTTGAATACACCAGTTCCCGTCAGATCACTGAAATAAGCAACGTCGGGCGTGGTCAGTACTTGGATGGGTGACCGCTTGGGAACACCACGTATTGTTGGCTCTTTTTTCTGGCGCAACCCAGACTGGGTGAGGTCAATGTGGGTAGATGGTTTCCAGCGAATAGAGTTTGAAACCCCGTCTTGAATGACCAATAGATGTTTTAAAGAGACGTTAAGCCAAATTAATAATAAAGTGTTCTTTGTGACGCGCATCATAGCTACTCATTCGGCCCTCACAGAGCTGAATATGCACCACGAAACTTGAAGAAACCAACACTGTAGTAGTACCGTACTACGTATTCAGTCCAAGATGTTGGGGTGTGAACATCGAACACTGACCATACCCTCCGTTGCTCAACTTCAGTGATCGGCTGGGAACTGATGTACTCAAAACACAACATGGTATAGGCGTTGGTGATGTTAAAACTTATTGCAATTCAGAAAAAAAAATCAAATTATTTGGTGTTTAAAAAGCTGTATTTTGGCTCTCTACACAATGTAAAAGTTTGCGGACTTAAAAAAATTTGCCACTGTAAAGGTCTTTACATTTGGCAGATTTCTGCTGTCTGCCTTTACGAAACCATCATCTAGTGATATGTTCGACATTTTAAATTAAAATTATAACTTAAAATAAAATAAAATAATATTTTAAAAATCAAAATTACAAATAACAAGTACTACTCGATTCACAATACAAGCCAGGAATGGTGCATCAAAAAATTTCAAAATCTTTGTTTATGTGCGAATGACGTCACTGTAAACAACCAATCAGATTGCGTTATTTTTTAGACGACCTTTGAAAGGCATTTTCTACCCTTAGAAGAGAGATTTTTGATTTTTTGACAGCGGATTCGTGTTTTTCAGATCATTTTACCTAAGAAATCATCACTAACTCGAAAAACATTTTTTTTGGGACTGCCCCATTATATTAGTTTATATTACGACAATAGAATGTACATCAACCTCGGCTTGCATGAGGGAGGTACCGGGTTCAAGTCCTGGTCCGGTCGAATATTTGTGTAAATTTTAGATGCTAGTAAGAAAATAATTACGTACAAAAATCCATGTCATAGCATGAATATTGTATTTGTACAAAACTTTATGCCATATAATGAATAATGTAAAAATAGTTGAGTCAATATACGAGAAAAAGTGGCAAAAGGTGGAACAAATTGCAACAAAAGGTTTTTTGACGGTTATTGGTAGTACATAGTGTCCTTATTGACAGAAAAAAAGTTTACCAAAATCGGCCACCCGGAAGTGCCCAAAATCGGCCAAATTCAAGATGGCGGCCATGTTTGGTCTCAACTTCCAGTTTTTAGTCGGAATAAGTTCTAGAAACCCGATTGAGACAATCGAGGTGTCGATTTAATTCAGAATTGAACAGGTATTCCAAAAAAATATAAATTGTTCAAATCGGTTGTGCCGATGTTTCAAAAATCGTCCGGAACTTTGTGATGGCACGATTTTTTTTAGAAAAAAAATCGTTTAAGCGCCTATAACTTTGAAAGTAACAATTTTTAGCATTTTAAAGCTCTATACTTTTTGACTTAGAATATATAAAGCTTGTAGGCGATATAAAGATTGTCGAAATCGGTTGAGCCAATCTTTAGCTATACAGCTTTCCATTATGTCTGACATAACGGCCGATTTTTATACAAATTGACACTTCAATTTGATTCAGAATTAAACAGGTATTCCAAAAATACATAAGTCGTTCAAATCGGTTGAACCGATTTTTCGAAAATCGTCCATAACTTTGTGATGAGCCGATTTTTTTTAAAAAAAATCGTTTATCTGCCTAAAACTTTAAAAGGAACTATTTTTAGCATTTTAAAGCTCTTTACTTTTTGACGTAGAATATATAAAGATTTCAGGCGATATAAAGATTGTCGAAATCGGTTGAGCATACAGCTTTCCAATATGTTGATATAACGGCCGCTTTTTATAGCAATTTCGAGTTTTTACTCCGGTATGAGTTCTAGAAATCTGATTGAGGCGAACGAGGTGTCAATTTGATTTAGGTATTCCAAAAATACATAAGTCGTTCAAATCGGTTGAACCAGTTTTTCGAAAATCGTCCATAACTTTGTGACAAACCAATTTTTTTGAAAAAAAAAAAAAAAAAAAANTTTAAAAAAAAAAAAAAAAAAAAAAAAATTGGTTAGCTGCCTATAAATTTAAAATATACCATACTAGCAGGATACGCCCGCTTCGCTTGGCGCCTTATAGGCATGGCCGTTTATAGTTTCAACCCCTTTTTTCGCGATAAAAAGTAGCCTATGTCCTTTCCTAAAGTTTAGCCTATCTCCATACCAAATTTCATCAAAATCGGTTCAGTAGTTTAAGCGTGAAAGCGTAACATACATACATACAGACAGAGTTACTTTCGCATTTATATATTAGTATGGAGTATGGATGAATGATTTTGGCTCAATACTTTTGACATGGAATATAAATAGCTTCCAGGCGATTCTAAAACTACCGGTTCGGAATCCAAGATGACGGAACGTACTTAGATAAGTAAAAAATACTTTTTTTAAAAAAAATATCCATTCTCTTTTTTCAACCTACGCTTCGTTCTTCAGTAGTCCTTACATTCAGTTTTCTGTTTTCATTGAAGCTATTTTGAAAAATGATGCTAATTTAGATAGATAGATAAATACATAATATGTTTATTAATTTTTATAATACAATTTACTTAATTCTAATCACAAGCTATTCGTATATTCGTGAGCTAAATTCCTCTTTGGGACTATGTAAGCCCTCTGCACCTAAGCCTCTTCTGGGCTTTTTGTGCTTGGAAAGTAGCCTATTTAACTAGCTAAGGCCTAAGATCTGCGTAAGCTTGATTAGCCTTTTGGCCAGGTGTTTTGCGTGAATGTCAAGCCTGGGATGTAGCTGTCCCATGCTTAGTCTCCACGCAATTAGGAAGTTACAATCAAAAATTATGTGAGAAGTAGTCTCCTCGTCCTCCCCATATAGTCTGCATATTATAATCTGGTCTTGATGGAAGCCCATAGCCATAGTGTGCATTTGACCAGACCGCAGTGACCAGTGATTAGGCCTGTGGCTAGTCTGATGTTTTTCCGACTGAGGGCAAGGATCTCTATTGTAAGGTCCTTGGATGGTCCTTGTAACACAGCCTTGCTGTGTCTCAGGCTTGAGACGTCCTTTGGAATCTGAGCGCACGGTAGTGCGCTAGGTCAAGTTTCAGAAAGCACCAGTGTATCTTTACACGAAGCAATTCACACCGGCAGATATTCTGTTTTACAAGGGATAGAACATTGAAATTTTTAACATACATTCCGTAGTATAGTACAACACTACAAGATAAACTTCAAAAGTTAATGCTAACCCGGCCGGGAGATACGTAATTTCAAAGTTTGCACTTTTGGATACTCACTGACTGACATATTGACTGATTCACTCATCATCAGAAGGCACTTCCCGTATACCTAAAGCGCTGAAATTTTGTATGAAGTTAGCAATTGACATCCAAGTAAAGGGAAAAATTTAAACTTTTTAACTCTGAGTGCTCCAAATCGGTGTCGCTTTAGGGAAGACAATACAACGTATTGTAATGTAGTTTTAACTGATAAAACACTGAAATCTTGCACAATGTTAAATATTAACATGCAATCAAGCAGTAAATAATTTATATTTGAACGTTTACCCTCCCGGTGCTCCAAAACGGTTCCGCTTTAAGGAAGGAGATGGTCGAAAACAGTTTAAATTGGTAGGACGCTGAAATCTTGCATAAAGTTAGATATTTACATACAATTAATCAGGAAATAATTTATATTTGAACTCTTTCACTCCCGTTGCTCCAAAATAGTTCCGCTTTAGGGAAGGAGATGCTCGAAAACTAGTTTAAACTGGTACGACGCTGAAATCTTGCATAAAGGAAGATATTTACATTCAATTAAATGAAAATAAATATATTCATTCTTTGACTACCAGTGTTCCAAAACGGTTCCGCTTCAGGGGAGAAAATGCACGAAATCTAGTTTCACCTGCTAAGACGGTGAAATCTTGCATGAAGGTAGAGAGACTTAAATTCAAATGAATCCGCAAATATCAAAATTCAAACTCGTTAACTCTCAGTGTTATAACTTCTTGGAAGAAGATACACTATAAATATTTCTGTTTTTATTGCTTTGTGGTGCATATTACATACTTTATTAATACTTTGTTTTTAGATCTTATTGGACATTTGGGTCCGGTTTACATAAAAATTTCCTGGTTTCCGATAGGTTGTGTAATCGAAAAGAAGAAGAAGAAAAAACGGCTAAATATAATCAGTTACATAGTAATCTTACAAAAAGTATTGATATCTCACAAAAAATTATCATTGTAAAAAGGCCAAGTTCCACTTATTCAATCAAAAATTCAGCCTATGAAAGTAGTGATATCTATTATTGGGGCCAAGTTTATTGTTGCTGCTGTATATCCCGCACTTAAATTTATTATTGCACGTTTTTCTGTCTCAATTCTCTTAAAGTAATACCGACTTTACACTTCGCCAGTTTGTAATAAGGTAGTACGAGTATTTTACGAATCCCCTTACACACCTCGATTGCCTCAATCGGGTTTCTAGAACTTATTCCGAGTAAAAACTCGAAGTTGGCTCAAAAAACGGCCGCCATTTTGGCTGATTTCGGTAAACTTTTTTTTTCCTTAATGAGGACACCTAGTACTACCAATAACCGTCAAAAAACCTTTTGTTGGAATTTGTTCCACCCTAAATCGTATATTGACTCAACTAAAAAGATCATGTCATATCATGAATAATGTACGAAAGTGCATTTCATTGCATATGTACACATGTTCATGTCACATAATGAGTAATGTACAGAAGTGCACAATTGCATATCATAGCATGAATATTTGTACCGGCTGTATGGCAAAGCTCCCCGAAGAGCAGCCCAAGCCGACACAAAGAAAAAAATATATTTATACAAAAGCTCATGTCATATCATGAATGCTATGACATGAATATTTGTACAAATATAGTAGAATAGTACAACCGTTTGTCACAGCATGAATATATGAACATAAGTTCATGACATATCATAAACATAAATTTATGAATTATTATCAATTAGCATTTCTAACGCAGCCTCCGAAGGGCAATTGGGTAGCTAGCTATGTTAATAGCGACTAGTGTCAGTATTATGCTTAGTGATATTGGTCATTCAAGACGGGGTTTTTACCCTTCATTCGCTGGAAACTTGCAAACCAGCTACCCACATGGACCTTACCTAGCCTGGGTTGGGCCGGAAAAAAGCCAGCATCGCGAGAGCGCGAACCCACGTGGACACCCACATGGTACAACCTCGCTGGACGTTGCTTAACTTCAGTGATCTAAGAGGAACTGGTGTATTCAACGTGCCATAGACTCTGGCATATCCTGGAATGATTTTCACATAATGAAATGTACATTTGATTAATTTTCTAGGTATATTCGAGGAGCTAAAATGGGCGATTCCATTATTATTGAATCAAATACGAAAAAATGTGGAAAAAAGTTAGCATTTTTAGATGTTGTAATCAAAAATAAAGATACTGGAGCGGTAGTTGCAACAGGTGTACATACAAAATATATCGCTGGATATTCGTAATGGTTCATATTTTTATAATATATAAGCTAGTCATTAAATGATAGTTCGTCTGGTTTGTGATCACATTGGTGCACCCAAGAATATAATTCTACAAGTGTTGTAAAACAACCAAGGGATGTCTTAATAGGAACGGGAGATATGAATTTTCAATAGAAAATCATTTGCTGAAGCTATTGAAATTTAAATTTAATTGCACAGATCCTCTGAAAATCATGTACGGAAGAACACAGAGGTAATAATTGCAAGTAGCTGCCAAAGTTTTGGTGGCTCATGCGTTGTTTTATCAAAATATTGAATAAAAACAGATTTGAAGAAATCTGGTGGTATTTCGTTGATTTATCGTCGAATACCACCTACAATGATGGGTGATAGTGTTTGGGGGTTGTTGGCATAGACCAGGTACACCAGATAAATCCACCAAAAATAATCCGAAGGCCTCAAATTGCAGGATTGCAGCGACCAAATTTTCTTCAACGAAACGAGAGATGGATGACACGGACTAGGGATTTTTTTACAAGCGCTGTGGCACTTGCAACAGATTTTGGGTTAGCAAATAATAGATTTCTATTGGTTGAACACTGCTTTTAACAAATTTTTGGCCGTCAGATCATGTGAGACCAAATGGCGGGCACTTAGAATCTTGTTCTCTTTACAAATAGTTTTCTAGAATTGAACTAACGTTTAAAATATATATGGGAGTTGGTGGTGCACGGTGGGTATTGGGATATGAGCTTGTGATAAAATTTGAAATCACTTCCGAATCCTTAGATTGAAATTATAGACCCAAGAGAAAAAAAAAATAGTACTTTAAGTTTTATTGCTTAAAGTTGAACATGGACATATGGAGGGTAGGTGAGGTCTACAGTACCCAGAACTGCTATTTATTCTCATATTATCTACAAATTTTAAATCTGCATATAATTTAGAGTTCATAATTAAGCAATATTTTTTTCTTGACTATTTATCATAGAGCTATTTCGGTTTCCTAAACATCTTTCTCAGAAAGTTTCCTTCTCAAAACGCCGCATTTTCTGCAACAAAGTAAATTTTCAAATTATATCTAATTATGTTCAGTAAAATCATTATTTAAGTAAGTTTCATTGTTTATGATATCGTTTGAAGTATGCAATGTCTTTTCTTTCTCTTCACCAATTATTCGTCCTGATTGGTTTCCATTTTTTTTTTTTTTTTTCATTGAGAATATTTTCATGTTATTTCTTCATTGTAGGTTTCAACTCATGCTTTGCAATGTTGAATAATAAAATATTTTTATTTCCTGTAAATGGAGATTCAACATGATTTTCTAAAACTCATCTGTACATATTGAAGCGAAATAAGTTTTATTGGAAGATTGCCCTAATATTTTAATTTCTGAACCGATTTTAGATTTATATACAATATTTTTTTTTTAAAAAAAAAATGGTTAAACCATAGTACGATCAAAACGAAAAAAACCCAACAACACACAAACCGATTCATAATTGCCAAGAAAATCAAGCATTCACTTAAAATAACCAAAGAGATTTTTCTAGTGGGTATTAAAACTTTATGATGGCTCTGTTGCTGTAGGGTGTTCCTCTTAAAATCAACTGATCTCTCATTTCTAGATTCAGGTTTAGAAAAATGTTAGAAACAGTTTGAGGTACCGAAAAGGTTTTAATCGCCCTTAGCTGGAACTGTGATGATATGCTTTCTAGGTCGTCCTGGTGCGTAGAACCGGCCATTGTTAGGACGTTGTGATGGCTCCCAAATACATAAAGTGGAAATTAAGAATTATATTGTTGTAAAAATAATAGGAAAAAAAAAAATGTAATTTTCACTTTCAAAAAAAAGTTTTGTTATAAAAGTAATAGGAAAAAATAAGAACAGTAAGAAGGATTGCCAAGAAAATCATGCTCTCATACACGTACAACTTCCCCAAAGGTGTTCTCCAAGGTGACCAATATCCTTCCCAATAAATAGGATTTGCCATATTTTCATATGGAGTATTTTGAACTGGAACATATTTTGAAATTAGTTTGTAATCGTCCAGTAGACTCTGTAGTTGTAGTACTATATGTGGGTAATTACTAGCGAGATTTCTGTTCTCACAGGGATCTCCCTTTAAATCATACAAACAATATTTATTTGTGCAGTCGTCTTCTTCTAGTGTTGCATTGATTTGATCACATTGAACGGATGCTTGATTTCTAAGATTAAGTAATATATCTTCAGTTAAATGTTTGTCAAGTGAACTTTCTTCTACTTTATTATATTTATTTAAGATTTTGTTTGTTTCTGAATTCAAAATATTGTCCACTTTATATTCTTCTTTACGATCGTTGTTGGTAGCATTGTAATGTAAATGGGTAAAATATATATCACTGTTTTTATTGGCTGAAATACAACAAAATCAACAAAACATATTACATAAAGCTGTTTAACTGTTGCAGTTCAGCTGATTGGGGCTAAACCGTATTACCCCCTAAACTGATTTAAACATAAAATAGCTGACCGAATATTCAAATTTTTAGTGAGCTATGGCCGTGAGAACCTAGGTGACCAACCTCCTCGGGCTGGGGAAAACTACAAATGTTAAGGTTATCGGTTATGTTTTCGAAAAATTTAATATTTCAAGGAAATCTCATTTTTTGGCTATTTTTTTTTTTTTTGTTTTTTTTCTTAAAAAAAATTAACATGTTTTTCAAAGATTCAAACAATAATTTTCTGGCTTGAGTCAAAACCACGTTGGGACATATGGTCTAGCCGGGAAATATTAACATGTTTCTGGACGTTTGTCTTCATAAGATGTCTTCGGTTGGAAAATATTTTGTCTAGGCCCACAATTTTGACAGTTAAACAGGCAAAAAAGGTTTTTTTAAAAAAATAAGTTTGAGCATATACTCGTATGTTAATGACATTCATAAACTTGGGGTGTTTGCTGACAGATGAACAAATCGTATTACCTTTGACAATTTTCCAATGATTGTGTATAAAAGCCTCGTCATTGTAACTGGTCAATATGTGAACCAGAACGTCATTTCTGCTTGATGCGTGTTGTTTTCCTTGAAGCACTTCCCACTGATCAATTCCATCCAGATCTTTGGGTAGATCCGATACATTGCCACCTAAAATATTTTTTATCATGTTATAACGTTTTTCCTCAAAGGCATACATTTTTTTTCCATAGGCTGTTCCAATATGAACGCAAGATTCAAATTTAAATACGAACCCAAAACGTAAGCAAACTGTGGGTTTTATTTTTCATAATGTATGGTGATTGATGATTTATACATAATGACCGGATGTGTACAATATGAATCAATTATTATTTCAATAGTTTGCTACAGAAAATAATTTCATTGAAAATTCAAATCTTCCGTGCTAAAGCTCAAATTACATTAGTCTGATACTTAACGACACGACATAGTAAGAAGTATGGCAACGATAATTATGTCGGTAGGGTGGGGGAAATGATTGGTTGAAAAAGTATGGTGTGAAATGATTGGTTGAAAAAGTATGGTGTGAAATGATTGGTTGAAAAAGTATGGTGTAGTGTCGGAGGCTATCACACTAATGTAAATTGAGCTTTATTGAGACATTCTTTAATAGGTCTTTGTATTCAAAGCAGACTTTTAGTATTGTATGGATTAACCCGAATGCCAACAAAGAAGCCCAATTATTCAATGTAGAATGCTTGTCTGTCCGTCACCAGATGTCTGTTGGTAGTGTTAAAACACTGTAACAGTGGTTCTGTGCTTTAAATTTACTGTTCTAACCATTTCTACATTCTGGAAGAAATGGGTTCATATAAGGTCATTGAAAAGGTTTCGATGGGCTTTGTCTGAAACTATGATGGTATACGTTCCAGGTCATCCTGGTTCGTTGAACCGGCCATCGAATTGTAAGGACAAGAGGTCTCGAACATTAATAGGTATTCTTTTATTGGCATGAGTTATTGCCTTGATCTCCTCGGTATAGCATAATTAAAATCTTGAAATAACAAATTTAATCAATCGTACGAGTATCACTATTACTTAGCATTATAAATTAAATGCACTTTTTATGATTTCATTCCAACTTGAGGCTTACTGCTGACTTTTTTTTTAGAATATAATGTTTGTCTAGATTAGTTAGAGTGTAAGGTGTAAGTACCTGCTATGCTGTAAAATGTGGGCAACCAATCTGTGATATGCATGAGCTTTTCTGTAACTTTTTGTCTAGATCTCAAAAGTGGACTCCAAATTGCTGCCACCCCTCGAACTCCTCCTTCATAGATTGAATATTTTGTCTACAATAAGATGGAATTCAATTTGATTCATTTTTGTTAGTGCCACCCAATAACAAAAATAGATTTCTAACAAAAACACTAAAACAAAACAGCTGAAAAATTTAAATTCTCAGAGTAAAATATTTTAGATGTTATGTCAGGAACCGCATGTTTTTCTGTTTTCATTTCAGCACTTTGATCACATTTTTGTGTTTTATTGTACTAATAGTGATTTCTGTGTACTGAGCTCAATGATTTAATCATGCCGAACCCAAATATACTATTAAGATTTTTGGTTATCTGAGTATAGTTCCAGTTTATGTTTATATTCTCTCGGGAACCTGCTTCAAACATTTGACCTACCGTGTGGTATTTTTTGAATTTCATATTTTAACGATCGGTGGAAATAAATATAATTACATATTAAAATAAATATATGTTGTTTTTTCTTCTTTACGTCTCTATTGGTTATTTTACCCTCTGTTCCCTGGAAACGTAGAAGTCAGCTACCTATATTGACCTCACCCATCCCGGATTGAGATGGGAATCTAACATCAGGAAGGCCCGAACGTACGTGGTCTTCCACTAAGTAAAACCACGAGGGACCTCGCTTATCTTAAATGATCTTATGGGAACTAGTGTATTCAACGTGCCAAAATCACTGACTGTAGATTTTGTTTAACATGAACTTCGTAATTATACTTACAACCTATAATAGTGTCATTTTTTCCAAAAAAAAAAAAAAAAAAAAAAAAATTAAGAAAGCGATCAAAAATTTAAAAATTGTTAAAGTATACTCGGCCGGGAAGGGTATTGCTGAGCCATTCTCAATATTGGAGATCTTTTTTTGTTGCCGGGGGTTGAAGGTAATCACTGCAAATAAATCTTCGAAAGCATTTTTAATTTTAAACTATTAATGTAGCGATTTTTTTGCACTCTATTCATAATAGCTTTATTTTCATGAGACAATTTACCCCTCTGAGTGGCCAATTTGATCCTGTATTTCCATAATAGTACAATCTGTCCACTGTTGGACCGCCATTGTCTGAGATAAACATTACAATTGAATTTTCAAGCAAACCTTCAGTTTCTAGAGTTTGAATAGTAATTCCGATTGAGTCGTCCATGCTCTGAAGAAGACCTGAAATAAAAATCACTTTCAATAGTCTTATAATTGTTGGATGATCTAAACAGATGTTGCTGATACATCTAAATATTAATAGTCCGAAAGCAAATACACTTAAATATAAATGTCGGTACAAAAGTGGAGAAAGACCTGCAGCCTGCACACTAATCTAATTTGCTAAAAAAGAAAGTTTCCGGAATTACAAATATCCCATTGCATTACATGTTTTAGATATCAAGCGAATAAATTCGGTCCCGTGCCTGTTTGTAGTCAATATTTTGTGTTCATTATTCTTCCTAAACTGCTTATCCCAATTTTCAGGAATTGTGAAGATCGTTTTAAAGATAGTTTCATATCAATTTCATAGAATTTACTTCAATAATTTCGTCTGAGCTTGCAGTGTCAACTTTGGAGGACTAATTGCCCTTTAAAAACTGTAGCAACATTAAAAATAAAAAACACTTACTAAGAGCACTTTTTATATTTATTTAACTAAAAATTAGTTTCTATTCGTTCGAATCACTTTCAATGATTCGAACGAATCGAAGATTGAATATGGTTCAACCGATTCGAAAATAGGTACCTAGTTTCTGTTTGAATAAAATAAAAAGGTTTTTTGTATTTTTATTTATTTCAAAATAAAGAACGGTATGAGCTCTCGTCCAAGAACCTGTTCTTTCTCACTTGAGGTGAGAATCATCTTTTTTTCCAAAATAATGCCTGTTTGCCTGTTCACATTACTCGCGATACGTTGTTTTTCGAATGTAATTCACAAATGATACTCCATGAGCTTCACCCGTTTTGATAACTTTAGTGGCACAATTCGTTTCATATTCGAAGAAAAGAACACTCTCATTTAAAATATACCTAGTGACAACTAGTTCTTTTAAAAATCTTTTGGATGATGCTCACGTCAAGTGGGAATAGGCTCTAAGGCTCAATCATCTCAATATGATTTACAGTACTGAGTACTCAATGGTGAGGATGAAGGACCACCATCTTCACCTGCGTATAATTTCCTGTATGGATTTTCAATATGTTTGTATCTCCGATTATTTTGTTCCATATCAGGCACTTGTAGTATTCCAGATTCAGCATTGGTACCATTCTTGTCAGAGGCGTGTACAGCGGCATGCGAGATTTGTAGAAATAAAGGTTTGGAATGATTATGAGATTTAATAATTCGAACAGCCTCTTCAGTAAATACCTCTGTTAGATATTTTTTGCTAAGTTCTGGTGCATATTTTTGCATGTTATTTCTAGCATCCAAGCCACAAGCATGTGTCTGTTAACAGAATAAGTAAGGCTGATTTTAATTATTGTCTATAGAGGCATCATCGTGCTCATGGGCGTAGGAAGGGGGGGGCAGCAGGGGGCAGCTGCCCCCCCCCCTAGAAATTCCCAAGAGTATGCAGCACGGAAGGGGCAACTTAAATTTACAGTAGATAAAATGATTTTTGGAAGCAAAAAAGTCATCAAGCTCCGAAATACGATAAATGCCGCATTTTGTCCCTAATCCAACAGCCCTACTGTGAACAATCAAATGTAACTGAGGCAACCTTGTCGTATAGTTTGGGCTGTTATCATTTGTGTCGGCATTTTGATTGTTTTCGGGTATCGCGGTCGCAGTCTGCCGCATTCTTCTTGTCTCCCTGCGATCACTACCGGCTCACGTGCTGTCACTTCTAGCGGTGGCTCCAGAGGTGCCTTAGTGCCCCCAGGAGGTAGCGTTTTTCAGAGGTCTGAATAAAAATCCTTTTTTCTCCATTGGGAGATCGCAGTTGATGTTCATGTGGTATTAAAATGTTACCACACTACTTCCTGGGACGTTACTGATACTTGTAACTATCCAGGGATCATCAACCACTTGCTCGGGCCCTGGAGTCGCCCCCCCCCAATAACTTAATCATCAGTTACCCCTGGGGGTTTATTATTAAATAAGTAACGATTTACTTTATCGACCCCCACCCTCTCCCACGTGTCATGAAGATCTCACCTGCCCCCCCCCTAGGCCAGATGCTGGCTACGCCCTTGATCGTGCTCGATGGTGGCCAGATGTATGAGACTGCAGCTCTAAATATGTTTTTTATGCTTATTTTTTTACTGTCGTCATGGTATTGTACATAAATATGTCCTATGTACTTTCTGACATAACACTTACCGAGCAATGTACGCTGTCGTTAAAGTAGAGAAATCCATTCCAGAATCCAACATGTGAAGCAAAACCACGACTGGTTGGTAAAAAACTTTCATTATAACACCCAACGTGCCATTTTCCTATCAAGTGAGTAGAATAACCAAGCTCTTTCAAGTACTGGAAGAAGAATAGAAAAGATAGAATAAAAGTAAATTACTGTAGTCAAATCACCAAGTCAATCATATCTATACTTTATGAAATACATTAAAACTCATTGTAACGACAGATGTTACTAATTGTTTAGAGATATCGAAAAATTCATGGGAATAGACTCCCCCATAAAACATAAAGCTCAGGTGGTATACTGACTGGCTGAAAAAATTAACGTATCTCCACTATGACTGGATTGTAGGTGTCTCTTTGGTAGCTCAGGTGTAATAGGTTTTGTATTCTGGAGTAGATATGGTTCTTGGTGGTTTGATTCTTCTCAAATAATGGTTTCATCGAATGGTAAATAATTCGATAGAATTATTTAATGAGAAAGGGTCTTTTCTCCAATAATTTAGAAAGGAGAAGATGAAAAAAATATGTATCTTGGTATTTACAATGATAAAATGAATTTATTATTTATTTCAGAATAAGGTTCATATTGGCTGAATCCAATTCGATGGGTTAAGTCATTAGCCACTTTTCATTTGGTGCTTTAACATTCCTTTTGGTGCGCCAACATTATGTACGAAATAAGAAAGGAAAATATCGAAAGTTTTGGCGGAGTAGCGTTATAGCCAAAATGAAGCTTTTAAGAGGTACAATAACACAGCCCAAACAATAACAGTTATCAAAAAATTGCCTGGAATGGACCGCTCATAAACTATACGCAAAACCTTCCGTTCCCATTGACATTATCATGAAACTTTGTTTAATTTTTTTTTTGTATCGCCAACAGAATTCAAGATTACCGTGTATACGAGTGTTCTGCTTACATGGGCGTAGGAAGGGGGGGCAGCTGCCCCCCCCTCCTAGAATTTCCCAAGAGTATGCAGCACGGAAGGGGCAACTTAGATTTACACTAGATAAAATGATTTTTGGAAGCAAAAAAGTCATCAAGTACCGAAATACGATAAATGCCACATTTTGTCCCTAATCCAACAGCCCCACTGTGAACAATCAAATGTAACTGTGGCAAACTTGTCGCATCGTTGAATCGCATTTGGTAAATTTGGTGGGAAAATTCAAAAAAATTAACAAACGATACAAACGTATAGGTTCCATCTGTATTTTTTTTTTTTTTTTCGGCTTTCCGTATATTTTTCCATTGTAAAACTCCTCCTGCTAGTTGAATTTCGCCGGTTTGGCACTTTCCTTTATCGATATTTATCACAGGCCCTGGGGTCGCCCCTCCCCAATAACTTAATCATCAGTTACCCCTGGGGGTTTATTATTAAATAAGTAACGATTTATTTTATCGACCCCCCCCTCCCTCCCGACATGAAAATCTCACCTGCCCCCCTCTAGGCCAGATGCTGGCTACGCCCTTGTCTGCTTAAAATGACCTACACTTTATTAAAAAATAGCAAGCTCCATGTAGTGTACTAGCTGTCTTGGAGGCTATTATTTTCTAGTAGTTCAGTGGCTACTATTTCCTATTTATTTTTCTCTAGTGGTTAAGTGGTTATTATTTCCTATTTAGTTTTCTAGTAGTTGAGTGTTTACTATTTTGTAGGTATTTAGTTTTCTAGTGGTTACTATTTTTATTTAGTTTTCTAGTGGTTACTATTTTTATTTAGTTTTCTAGTGGTTACTATTTTGTATTTAGTTTTCTAGTGGTTACTATTTTTACTTAGTTTTCTAGTAGTTAGTGTGGTTACCATTTTGTATTTAGTTTTCTAGAGGTTGAGTGGTTACTATTTTCTGTTTACTTTTCTAGTGGTAACTATTTTATATTTAGTGTTTTAGTGGTTACTTTTTTGTATCTAGTTTTTATCACTATGTCTATCACAACATTTCTATTATAATGTACGTTCCTTTTGTTTTTTTTTATCTCAAATTATCTCGGGATACATAGTTATCAGTTCTGTTTACTCTAAGGAAATATCTCGGCTAAGTAAATGTTCTAATATTCATTTGTAAAAGTTACCTAAAAATATTCTTTTCAAAACTTTTTGTACTCTCTTGAGAAGAGGCGACTTTATTGTGTTCTCTATATTTTCGTATTGTTTTGATGCGCATGGGGAAAAACTCATTTTCATTTTCACATCACGTTTTAAATTAAAGAAGCTATATAAATTCATAACAATTAATAGATTGTACCTACTGGGTAATTCAAAATATTTGAAAAGTTTTTTAAGGATTTTGCACCTGAAGATTAACAAGGGGCAAATAATGATAAGAGCTCTCTACCTTGTCAATCGAGCTAGGTTATTTCAAACCTGATGTTTCAGATCAGAAAAAAAAAATCACCGGTACGCTTTGCCTTTTATAATTAAACCAGCTGATGGTCGCAACTTCGTATGCCTCTTTTCCCGTGGCTGTAAAATCCTTTTGGCTAAAATAATTCAGTCAATTTTTCCCTTTGCAAATATCGGAAAATCTGTCATAGCTGGGATTTGAACTAAGATACAGTACATTTTACCTGACGTTATTTTTAAGATCTTTTAAATATATCTTTTTGCTGATAAAGTGTTTCCAGTTGATCTTTCGAGTTTTTCTTTCCTATTTATGAACCTACATACGAGTATTTTACACTAAAATGTAATTGTGATCCAAATTTCAAGTTTCTACGTTTTCAGTAGTTAGTGAATCTCTCAGAATGACAACTGGTCTCTGTGTTTTATAAATATTTGGTACCTATCTATATTTAGATTAGATTTTGCCTGTATTTTCAGAATCTCAAGTATATATAATAGATACTTAAATTTTTCCTGTATAGGTTAAATTTTTATATTTCAAATCAGGGGCGTAGCGAGGTGTGGGGGGGGGGTAAAATGTATGAAAATGCCGACTCAGCACTGCAATTTGCCGACTGCATAATACCATATAGGAAAGAAATTAGTAAAATCTTTGTAAGTATGAATTCTCACTGAATTTTATTGTGAAATTGGGGGTCACCCCCCCCCCTCCTCGAAGATGAAAGTAAAATGGAGATTTAATAGTTCCCATTTTAGTGGTATTTTTTATTCTGAAATTTCTCTTCCTATAAAAGTATAGGAATCCTGCAGAAAATTTGGAAATATTTTGGCCTAAAAAAACGTTTGACAGGAACCCGAAACCCAAAATAGAGATCAAATATGTCATTTCCTATTGCTTTTGGGCCATATTTTCATTTTTGAAGTTTGGGAATATTTGGAGCCATGGGATCCAAAAAACCAATATGTTCGACGTTCCACGTATGGCGTACGTACGAAATCGCGTGCAGAGCTCTGGGAGCCAAACCGCTGATCAATGGTAAAAAGCCCGACCCATATTTTTCTTTTTCTCGATATTGCCTCCAGGGCCCCGAACAGTTTTTTTTTGGACCAAATTTCTAAAATCCAAACCACATAACCAATTATGATTAAATTTGGTATGCACAGTCACCTGAGTAATTTATTGGATATTTTTTGGTATTTTATAGAAATTTCGGTTTTGGGGCACCGACAGTGGCCCACAAATGTAAAAATATAAAAGTCATCTCATTTTGACAATATTTGGTATATTGATTCACCCGAGAATTATATTGGATAATTTTTGATATTTTGTAGAAAACATAGAATGTGTCTGATTTTGACAAAATTTGTTGTGTACAGTCACCAAAGTATTTACCTATTATAGTTGACAATTTTTGAAATTGTCAACTATAATAGGTACATAACAACAGTCACCCAAGTATTATATTTGACAATCATTGTTTTTTTTTTTTTTAGAAATTTAGGACCCTGATATTTGAAATTTGCGCCTACTCAGCCACTGTCTTTTATAATTCTAAGAATAAAAAAACTCTGCTAATGTGACACATGGGTATATTTTTTAAAATAATATAATAATACTATTACTAAAGAGCAGTGTCTAAAGCAGAAGGCTGCTAAATCTTTTTAAAATGATACTATCACTACAAAGCAAAGTCCGCAGTCGAATCGACAGATTTTTCAACGGCAGATTCGAATTCTGTGTTTTAAGAGCAAAAATTTTTCAACCATTTCATGGACGTTACTTTCGTCAACCTTATCATTCGAAGAATATAGCATCATCAATGCATTCAAACGATCATCTCCCATTGTTATTCGCAAATGATTTAAAACTAATTTGAATTTACTAAATGACCGTTCACAAGATGCTGACGTTATAGGAACTGTTATAGGAACTTAACATTGATGATACAATTTTTAAAAACTTGTAAGAACTATATGCACTTTGTTTGAAATCCGAATTTCAAACGGAGTCGGCAAATCGTGGATACTTCCGATATTAATGTCGGATTTTTTAAAAAATATATCCGATTTTATCTCCATGAACCGAAAAATTCAAAATTTTATAGATCCATCAGTCGGCAAATTGCGGATACTTCCGATATTAATGTCAGATTTTTTAAAAAAAAATATCCGATTTTATCTCCATGAAACAAAAAATTCAAAATTTTATGGATCCATCAGTCGGCCAATCGCGGATACTTCCGATATTAATGTCGGATTTTTTTTAAAAAAATATCCGATTTTATCTCCATGAACTGGAAAATTCAAAATTTTATGGATGAAGTATCAGCGATTTGCCGACGCCCCTGTTTCAAATCAAGGTTATCAGACTTTTTTCATTTAATTTAATTTTTAAATTTATGCTTATCTCAGGTTTATTATTAAAATACCTTGTATTTTATTCCGCGTCCATCTTGTCATGCGGCAGAGGACTAAAGTAGGTCTCAAACTCCCCATTCTCATTTTAGAGATTTATGGGCAAGATGTGCACGTGCAGTATGCGACATGAAATTTTATTAATATTCCGTGTAGGTATGTCATCTTGAAAGTTCAAGACATGTTGTCCAACATCAGTGAAAACTCCTAACTCAAGATTGATCACTTGTGCGAAGTACAAAATATTCATAAATAATAACCAATATGAAGCTTTTTATTGTTGAGTTTGTATTTGACGATATTACCATGTGAATGAAATATATCACTAATTTCCATCATAAACCTAACGTTAAGCAACGGCGGACTTGGTCAGGACTCACCGCCATTTAACAGACGATAAATCACGTCGGACGAGGAGAGCGCTTCGGCATACCTTTGCCTTTGGTTGTTAAAAAGTATACTTAGACTCTTTGGATAACTGAGTAGAATTTGATTATTTAGTGACACGACTGGGGGGCTGTACGCTGTATCTTTGTATAACCCCCTGGTTGTATTACAGGCGCCTCTTGCGCCATAGCTTCTAAAAAATAAGAATGTGTGTGAGTGAAAAGTTTCATACTCCATTTTTGTTTATTATTTGAATTCCTGATTCCATTAGACTTTAGAACTGCATGCATACAAGTAGAATTTAAAGACTTGTTCGTTAAAGCCGAATGGAGTAGTAATAACATACCTAAGCATGTATATTTGAAAGTTGTTTAAATTGGTTGATTTTTTCTCAAGGAATATCGAAAAAAAAAAAAATACATTTCCATTTCAAAAGGCCAATAACTTCTATATTTGGTGCTGATACCTCAATCAATTTTTCTCAATAATAAATAAGATAGCCTAAGTGAAATGCCGAAGAACTTTTTGGGCATTTTTTTTTTTTTAAAAAAAAAAATTACTAGCGATCAATTTTAAAGATAAATGTGTGCATACCCAAGAGATGAGCATACCAATTTTAATCTTCCAGAGGAAGATTTTGTTTTGTGAGTTGTAGTCAGTGCCGCTTGAGTATACCACGTATCTTTGGCTTTATGGAGGTGCACTTGGCCACTTGAGGATAATCAACTTTTTTTATTATTATAAAATGTAACGTCAGATGGGATATGCTTTCTCTATCATAGTATTTATGTTTATAAAGGATGCCTCCCACATCTGTTTATTCTGCTTGACGTGGAGTAAAATTAATAAAAACAATAATTAAAATCTAACGCGTGATGTAGAGCGGAACTTGGCTTATGAAACTACCTTGCATTTTTTACTTGCTTTACTGAGTAGAAAAACTTAAATTTAAAGTCATAAAGATGAAGGAGAAAAAAGCTCTGGCTGTTACCCAATTTTTAAATAAGCCTGGAATGCATTAAGCTATTAAGTGCTCTTGAAATAATATATGAGATAGTTGAGATACAATTCTGTAGTTACAGTATGACTGAGGAAAAGTTTGCATTTTCTAAATGGGTATATATATACACACAAAAGATATTGACAACGCCCAAAGGTTTATCAGTGCAAATGGGCTCACAAGAAAAGTTGATCTATCGCTCTTCTAGAAATTAGCAACTCTAGCACAAATCTATTGAGTGCACTGCCGGCTTAACGCTGTAAGCGGGATCACACTACTACGAGCGACTGATACAAATTAATGTAGTTTAATGGCACCTCGTTCGCTGTAAGCGTATAACATTTAAAGCTTACAGTAGGGCGACCAGGGTTATACCTCTCGTTACTTTTGTAGTGCAATTGATGACGTTTGGTTATGTCGTCAAGGCAATGTATTGTTCCTTGCGTAAGTACTTACCTCTGGCAGTAACTTTTCCGTTGTCGGTATTGCGACTGGTTGTCCAGCACCAATGGGATCCTCAATACCTTTGAAAAAATGGAACTTATGGTAATTATTATCTATCATCATTTTTTGACAACGAATTCGCTGAGTACAAAGCGAGGGAGAGAGAGAGAGAGATGATTATCTTTAGATACTTCTCGATTGATCCACTTTTCATGTAGAAAATAGGTAAACACACCGATTTATTTCGATGAACCATAGTCATTGCGGAATGGCATGTCGTCGGAAGTATTTTTATATATTATTGAAACATTCTAATATTTTCTTCGCCACAATCATTGAAATTTGTTCTGCGAGAGATATGGCGTACGTCCATTGATCATTTAATTTGGTGAATAAGAAGTTGCTTTTTGCTTATTTATTTATTAGTTAAATGAAAGGATGCATAATCTTCATTCAAACAGAGGTCGCGGCGGCTAACGCGTTGTCTATATATCATACGTATATTAAATTTGAAACGCGACGTCAAATGTAGGTTTATATTAAAATATGGCTAGTACAAACCACTGTGGACAATGCCGTGTAAACGCTCCCAGAACCTTTCAATTTGGTAGAAGCTTAAATCAGACTGTGTAGTGTTATCTGCTTGGGGATTACTCTCTGGTGATAACATATAATCACAGGGTAAGTACCAGGGTGTACACACCTAAATAAGAAAACCTATAGAAATACTTGTAATGCAACTTACCATATCGTATGGGATATTTTCCTGTTAGGAAAGCTGCCCTGGATGGAGTACACGTTGGCAAAGTGTAGTGTCGATTTAAAATAATACCATTGTATGCTAAGGCATCAATATTTGGAGTTGGAATGAGATTTTCTCCATGAAATCCAACGTCATTCCATCCCTGTAAAATTTGAATTCATTAAAGGTTTCTCTTGTTTCACCTTAGAAACATCAGCTTAATTTATGCGATAAAGAGTAGCCTTCAAACAATCACTATGCATAAAAATCATGTCGATCCGTTGCTGCGTTGAAAAAGGCTAAACAGACCAATTGAAAAAACGCACTTTTGCTAAATATTTTATTGGTAGTCGATTCTTTTTTTAAACATGATTTCCAATCTTAAAGCTTAGGGAAGTACCTTTAAATTTATAATTGTAAAAATAAACTTGAATAATTTAATTTTAAAAATCTTCAAAAGACTTGGATAGGTTGTGCTTGTGCAGGAAATCATAAATCTGAGCGCACGGCAGTGCGCCAGGCCAAGTTCCGGAAAGCACCAGTGTATCTTTACACGAAGCAATTCACCGGGTTTTTCACACCATCAGATATCCGGTTCTACAAGGAATAGGTCATTAAAATTTTGAACATACATTCCGTAGTATAGTACAATACTACAGGATAAACTTCAAAAGTTAATATTAACCCGGACAAGAGATAGGTAATTTCAAAGTTTGTACTTTTGGATACTCACTGACTGACATATTGACTGACTGACAGACTGACTGATTCACTCATCATCATAAGTTTCAGGCACTTCCCGTATACCTAGAGCGCTGAAATTTTGCATGATGTTAGCAATTGACATCCACGTAAAGGGAAAAATCCCAAAAATTGAACTTTTTAACTCTAAGTGCTCCAAAACGGTGTCGCTTTAGGGAAGACAATACAACGTGTTTTAATGTAATTTTAACTGATAAAACACTGAAATCTTGCATAAAGTTAGATATTTACATGTCTTTTAGCAAGAAATAATTTATATTTGAACCATTCACCCCCGGTGCTCCAAAACGGTTCCGCTTTAGGGAAGGAGATGCTCAAAAACTAGTTTAAGCTGGTAGGACGCTGAAATCTTGCATGAAAGAAGATATTTACATGCAATTAAATGGATAAATAAATATATTCACTCTTTTACTACCAGTGCTCCAAAACGGTTCCGCTTCAGGGAAGAAAATGCACGAAATCTAGTTTCAACTGCTAAGACTCTGAAATCTTGCATGAAGTTAGAGAAACTTAAATTCAATTAAACCCGCAAGTGTCAAAATTGAAACTCGTCAATTCTCAGTGCTATAACTTCAGGGAAGAAGATACAATATAAATATTCTGTTTTTATTTGCTTTGTAGTGTATATTACTTTATTAATACTTTGGTGTTAGATTTTATTGGACATTTGGGTCCGGTTTACACAGAAATTTCCTGTTTTCCGATATGTTGTGTAATCGAAAAGAAGAAGAAGAAATAAAGAAAAAACGGCCAAATAATCAGTTACATATAGTAATCTTTACAAAAAGTATTGATATCTCACAAAAAAATTATCATTGAAAAAAGGCCAAGTTCCTCCAATTCTTCCAAAAAATTCCGCCTATGAAAGTAGTGATATCGATTATTGGGGCCAAGTTTATTGTTGCTGCTGTATATCCCGCACTTAAATTTATTATTGCACGTTCTGCTGTCTCAATTCTTATAAAGTAATACCGACTTTACACTTGGTCAGTTTTTCTAAGGGGATTCGTAAAATGCTACCTTTTTACAAACTGGCCAAGTGTAAAGTCGGTATTACTTTATAAGAATTGAGACAGCAGAACGTGCAATAATAAATTTAAGTGCGGGATATACAGCAGCAACAATAAACTTGGCCCCAATAATCGATATCACTACTTTCATAGGCGGAATTTTTTGGAAGAATTGGAGGAACTTGGCCTTTTTTCAATGATAATTTTTTTGTGAGATTACTATTTTCAAAAATGTTTCAATTTGAATTTGAATTTTATATTAATGAGAATAAAGAACCTGTTTTAAAAAATGCGTCTAATCGATTAAATAATTATTATATTGTTCTAAAAGAAGTTTTTGTTTGAAAAAAATTTGTATATTTTTTTTTTTTTTTTACCAGTTTTATCAAACCCTCCTATATTATGAGGTCAAATTACAATAGGTACCTATTAAAATTACAATACCTAAATTTTGCACAAATAATATCCACACGTAATAACCGTCTGTTACCCCGGGGTTACCGAGCAAGTGGTTGGTGTACCTGGATGGCCTATGGTCATTTGCTGTCCCAGGAATTAGTGTAATACCCAAATTTTGGTTTTCAAATTACATGAAACACCAACTGCGGCCTTTCAAACTGATGGTCCAATCGGTATGGGACGTCTCAGCAAGTAGCAAGTAGTATTATCTAGGCATACAGGGGAGATTATGAAGAAAGGTTATATTCTGGTCCTTACTCTCGTAGTGGGTTACAGATAACGTCTTTTCATTTGACAATAAACAATGAACTGGTCTTCCAGGTTGGGGGTTTTGCGTCGGGCTAGCTACCTGGCCACATAAAAAACGAACGGCTACAAAACCATAACAAAAGCCTCGGAATGGATTGATACACTGGCAAATTGCCCGGAACAAAAATGATGAATGGATGGGGAACAGCTGTGCACGACAGAAATGTATGGAGGCGCTATGTAGAGGAAGCCAGGGCCCACCAAGGGCTGTAGTGCTATTTGGTAATGTAAGTCCGTAATAATTGTCTTTGATTTTTTTGTTAAATTAATATATCTTGAATAAAATATATTAATTTAATAAAACTTGCGAAAACTGACATGAATAAAAAAAAGTTCCCGTTATATTTATAAAAAACCAATGTCATTTTCTTCCAATTTGGTTTGGAAGGATGTCGGTTTGTTATTATCATATCCTGTGTTGTACGGAAATGAAAATATAAATGTATTAACCACGGGAAAGAATTTTGCTGTCATATTTGATTTTTCCTTGATAACTTTTTGTAGTATAGGGAATTAGAATAAGTGAACATTCCAGGACACTTCAAATGACCTTTGCAATCAAGTTTTACGACCTATAGATTACGAAGAGTTAAGAAATTTTTGTGACAGGTCGTGCTTGGCCGCATTTTATAATTCTGGAATCATTACAATTCTGGAATCATAAAAAAGATTGTCCCAGAATTAATTTGGCAATAGATTTTCACGTTTCGATTGAATAAATTGATAGAAAACTTATCATTGTTTAATGTACTTACAAATTTTCAATTCTATATGAAAGTTATAAGACAAATTGAGCAAAGATATTGATCAATATTTGACTCCGCAAAAGTCTGTCCCGCGTGCTCTTTTCACAATGTTCTACCCCGTTTTATCACCAAAACTTATATTATTGTTTGAATTCGAACTCCAAGAAGGCACGATTAGTGGCTTGGGAGGAGTTTTTGCATGTAACATCAAATTTGTTAAAAAAATGAAAAAAAAAAAAAAAAAAACACCCTCATGATTTCAAATCTGCTACTGAGAATGTGAAAAATATAGTAATATACCTAAAAATTTTTATGAGAATTTCCTTTTCTCAGAAATTAAAAACAACACCAAATCCTGTTAATATTCAAGAACCAAAAATACGTTACTGTTTAAAAAAAACACCCCAAAAATACTTACCAAATCATCTGCTAATATAAATATAATATTCGGTTGTACTTTACTTGCATACACTACATTTTGACGTCTACACAAAAGATAACACACAAATAACTGTAAAATATACAATGGCCGATAGCAAAATCTGGTTTTCCAAATATTTAGTTTCATTTTTGTTTTGGGAACACTATTTATTTAAATATTGATTACGTATATTAGCATGTATGTATTGAAATTGATTACCATATTAATATTTCTACCACACAAGTGATAACAAGTGCAGGGTAAGCTATTTCAAAGTAGAGAGGAAATACGCACATACACGTGAGATTTTTTTTTTTTTTTGATTGAGATTCTGTAGTTATGTACCTACAACAATTTATTGTCGCCTGGTACAATTATTTTAAGAAATTATTCTACGAGTACCTAATACAATGTTAAATCACTAACTGAATACCGTGGGGAATGTTAAAGACCTTATACATTAGGCTATTAGATAATATACTGTAAGGTACTGTACCTTGATAATTTTAAACAACTATCAAAAATTAACTTGGTGTACAATGTTGTCCAGTGTGCCCTGGGTAAATATAAATACATTAGGCCGCAAGCAATGGAACAACATCATATCTACTGTATCTTTGGCAAATATTTAAAAAATAACACATCAGGCGACCAGACAATCGAATCATTTCATTGAATTACAAATAAATTTGAGATATTTACCGCTATTGGAGAAAGGGGCCGGTGTTAGTAAAATCTAGTCTGGCGCCCCAGAGTAGCATAATATGCTACCCAACTCTTATAGTTTTTACTGTCACAGTTATAATTGTGGATATTTTTTCAACTCAGGATCAACACATCGCCCCAATACCATTTTAAATATAAAAGATGTGTTCATCTTTGAATAAATTTCGAAGACACTAAATTATAATTAGTATCGTTCAAAGTATATATTTGTTTGATTTCAGTCTACAATAGGTAATTGACAGAAAGTTCGTCACTAGATACTGAAAATGTATTTACAAAAAAAAGCTCACACACACACACACACACATTGGATCCAATTCGGACTTCAAACTGGTGTGCAACAGTCGAAGGCACTCATTTTTGATGATTTAATACTAAAAGCATCCTATGAGATCTAGAAAGTGTGCTGTGAGAAATCTCTTAATCCAGATTGTTTCAAGTTAGTACCTAAATTCATGAGGAATTCAATGGGGGATGTAGGTATTAAAATTTCTAAGTCTGCTGCAGTGCCTATCTACTAACGAGGAAGATCATGGTCAACGGTCACAACGTACTATGTGCTGGATCAAGTTTCCGGCCGTTAACATCTTATAAGGTGCCCTTATTTTCAGAATACAATATGGTAATTGTATATTCAATCATTTATTATTTTTACATATTTTTCCTATTCATAGTTTCTGCATAAATTATTTTTGCATTATGCAAATTTGTTTGTTTACATTATACTCGTAGATTCAAGCTGGGAGTGGGTAAAAAAAATAAACTCGAAAATCTCCAAATTTTATGAGGTGGGCCCTATCGCACAAAGTTTTATTAATAATAAAATAAATATTAGTAACATAAATTTAGTAAGAAATTTATTTTACTCATATAATATAGTGTGTCCAAGAATGACTGATCACCCTCCCTCAGCCAAATTTATTTTACTCATATAATATAGTGTGTCCAAGAATGACTGATCGCTTTCCCTCAGCCAAATTTATTTTACTCATATAATATAGTGTGTCCAAGAATGACTGATCGCTTTCCCTCAGCTAAATTTATTTTACTCATATAATATAGTTTGTCCAGGAATGACTGAGCACCCTCCATCAGCTAAAATTATTTTACTCATATAATATAGTGTGTCCATGAATGACTGATTACCCTCCCTCAGCTAAATTTATTTTACTCATATAATATAGTGTGTCCAAGAATGACTGATCACCCTCCCTAAAATTTATTTTACTCATATAATATAGTGTGTCTAGTAATGACTGATCACTTTCCCTCAGCTAAATTTATTTTACTCATATAATATAGTTTGTCCAGGAATGACTGAGCACCCTCCATCAGCTAAAATTATTTTACTCATATAATATAGTTTGTCCAGGAATGACTGATCACCCTCCATCAGCTAAAATTATTTTACTCATATAATATAGTGTGTCCAGGAATGACTGATCACTTTCCCTCAGTTAAATTTATTTTACTTATATAATATAGTGTGTCCAGGAATGACTGATCACTTTCCCTCAGTTAAATTTATTTTACTCATATAATATAGTTTGTCCATTAATGACTGAGCACCCTCCATCAGCTAAAATTATTTTACTCATATAATATAGTGTGTCCAGGAATGACTGATCACCCTCCCTCAGCTAAATTTATTTTACTCATATAATTTAGTGTGTCCAGGAATGACTGATCACCCTCCATCAGCTAAATTTATTTTACTCATATAATATAGTGTGTCCAAGAATGACTGATCACCCTCCATCAGCTAAAATTATGTTACTCATATAATATTGTGTGTCCAATAATGACTGATCACCCTCCCTCAGCGAAATTAATTTTACTCATAATATAGTGTGTCCAAGAATGACTGATCACCCTCCCTCAGCCAAATTTATTTTACTCATATAATATAGTGGGTCCAAAAATGACTGATCACCCTCCCTCAGCGAAATTAATTTTACTCATAATATAGTGTGTCCAAGAATGACTGATCACCCTCCCTCAGCTAAATTTATTTTACTCATATAATATAGTGTGTCCAATTCTGACTGATCACCCTCCCTCAGCGAAATTAATTTTACTCATAATATAGTGTGTCCAAGAATGACTGATCACCCTCCCTCAGCTAAATTTATTTTACTAATATATACCTATAGTGGGTCCAAGAATAACTAAACACCCTCTCTAATCTTTTAAACGGCTGGGATTTTTTTAATTATCAGAGATCAAGTCAGTACATCATCTGGGTGTACTGACTGACTATCTGATAATCATCGTAGCTTTACGATAAATACTTGGGGTTAAAAATACATTTGTATACCTTTTACAGTGTGGGTACGAAAGGAAAAAAATCGAATATTCAAGCGAATTATCACCAAAAATACGTTTCCTAAAGGTATAACTTTACGGCCCAAATGATAAGAGATATCAAAAAATATTCGGACTTCAGGAAAAAATATCTATTTCAGTCCATCTTGGTTCGTATTACAGCAATGAAACATGTATTGTTCCATTGCTTTCTCAAAGAAAACTCCAATGGTGTAAATATTTTTTATGTTTTGGGGCAGTTGTCCTTTGGAAGCGGCTACGCGCGACTACAAGTTCACACTTCTACGAACGACCACACTCTACACGTACGAGCGAATTCAAACGACAAATCCAAATCGAGGAAAATTGCATGTAGTCGCTTGAATTTGCTCGTAGTAGTGTGAGTTTTAAGTCAAAAGGACCACGGGGTTAGAGTTGTTTTTAAAGAAATGAACCTTTTTTTACGAAAATGGTACCTATCGCTGACACAACATTTCGTCTTTTAATTTAAATTTTAGTTACTCAATAATTTTCCTTCGAAAGATTTTCCTGTGCGTTGATGAATCATCACGGAATTCCTTATTTACATCAAGATAACTCCTGGTTATTTGGTGTTAAATAGAATCTACTTGGAGAATCGTTCGTTGGATCCTATATAATTTTATTGAATGTCAACAATGATTAATGAGAATAAACTTTGGCCAGTACGTGATTATATCTAATATTATCAAAATACCTAGCTTGAAAATTATTTATCACTGAATAATTAAATTATGAGGTTAACCTAGTTTGTTCACACTATTTTTTGGTTTTATTAAAAGTTGCGTGAATGACACTAACCATACTTATGTCACTCTAAAAAAACAACAAGGAAGTCCCAATTACCTATGCCTTAGGGCCTTTTCCTACAAAATGATGGGATCAATTTTTAAAGTGTTATTAAAAAAGACATTACAATCTTTACCTCTATTTTTTTTGTTCCTCTTTCAAAGGTTTGCTTTTCAAATGTTTTAGTTTTTTTCAACTGATTTCCTCTTAGACCAAAAATTATTCAATATCTCACTTTTACATATTTTTTTACTTTGTTTTCATTTGTAAAACATTTGTCCACTAAGTAGTTCTCTATCAGTCATTCAATTATAAGGAGAAGATAAAATATATAAAAAATGAATTAGAATTATATTTACTTAAATTTAAATATGAATATTTTTTCATATTTAAATACATATTGGCCGTTATCCCGTGCTTCGCTACGGTTACGAAATTCAACAAACAATTTCGAGATTGCGAAATTAAAGCTTCTCAATTTTAAATTTTTGGTGAGCCATGCTCCTATTTAGAAAATTCAATATTTTACTCAATGATATTACTTTTTATATTGCGGAACACCTCAGTATTAATTCCGATTTTTCGGCGGTGAAAACCCGGCCATAAATCGGGAACAAAACCGGAAAATTCCAATTTTTATATTTTTTATGGAGTCCTTATATAATATTTTGGAGAGGGGTCATTCTTGATCATCTCCTTTAATTTGTCCACAAAAGAATTGCAAAAAAACACTAAAAAGCGACATTTTAGCGCTAACTTGCTTCCACTTTGAATTTCGATTTTTCCTTATTACGCACCTACATATTAACAGGTGTCAAATTTCAAGGTTTAGCTATCGTGGAGCTACGTTGATTATCAGTAAGTCAGTAACTCAGTATAACATGTAGTCTTTGTATTTTATAAGTATAGATAAAGCCTGGTTCACTAAATGCGAACAAAAATGGATAAATATATTTATACACTTTCTATTTAAAAGTCCTTAAAATATATTTAGTAAAAATTGATAAATATATTTGACTTGGAATTTTCACACATATTTTTTATATAACTAATATAAACTAAGGTTAAAGATAAAATATTAGACATTATTGGTCAAATAAGGTGACAAATTTTACAGCTATCATTTGTGTTATCTGGCAAACGTACAAATCATAATCCCTTACTCTAATAAACAGGCAAATAATTTAATTGTCGTCTGTAAAAAGATCCCATTATCTTTTAATTGCTTATTTTCTTTTGTTGCTATATCGCTGTGTACGGTCAAACGGGGCTAATTAGTAAACGGGACTTTTTGGACACTAGTTACCGATGTCAGACAATTGCTTTTTCGATGAAAATTTATTTAATTTTTTCTTTTGAATAATTTTTTACCTAAGTTTCACTTTGACACTGAAATTTTCCCCCAGTTTTTAGGAAATCTAAAAATTAATATTTAAGTCAAGAGTAAAAGTTAATGTTCTTATTTTAATACATTTTTTACCCACTCATTTTTTTCAAGAACTATTATTATCTATAAGAGTAAATTTGAATTAGGTAAAAATCTTTAAAAAAAAAGAGTATAAGTTAATGTTCTTATTTTAATACATTTTTTACCCACTCATTTTTTTCAAGAACTATTATTATCCATAAGAGTAAATTTGAATTAGGTAAAAATCTTTTAAAAAATCGTGACAACAATACTAAGATAAGATTATGTTCATCACCAAATCCCACTTAATCCCACTCGAGGAAAAAAGAATTTCTATAACTATACACTCTATACAGGGTGTCGGGGATTTTTTTTTCTTACAAAAGCTTATCTTCCAAACAGGAGAAATAAGTCTCTGAACATATGCCTGCACAAAAAGGTTCCCAATGGATATTATGTTGAACCAAAATTGAATAACAAGTATACTGAAGCCATGGGTTCATCAATGAGACATTTCTAGTAATATAATAATAATAAATTAGTAGATACACTGGTAATTTCTGAAGCTTGGCTTGGTGCAATGCCGTGCGCTCAGACATCATTCCGTTCAACTTGTAAGTAGGAATTTTAGCAGCTCTTGTCTTCAGTTTCATTTCATTGGTTAAAAAATCATCGTAGTAAGACAGTCTTTTATTTACTTGTTCTCGGTTACAATTTATTTTATTTGTTAATGGCCAAGCCAAGGTATTCTTTCATTCAGTTGTCCGGTTGAAATTATGTTTCCCAACTGGATGTACCTACACATTATCAAAGGTATGAGTCAAAGATAGTCTTTTTGCAGGAAACTGTTCGGTATGAGGAACCTAATACTTAGATATTGAAAATTCCGAGAATCTAATTGCTTAAGACTGCATATTTTTCAGGGAGCATCCTTTATTTTGCCCCACATTTCATAGTATATATGCCAATAATCTAATTGCTTAAGACTGCATTATATTTCAGGGAGCATCTTTTATTCTGCCCCATATTTTAAAGTATAATTGCCGATAATCTATTTGCTTGAGACTGCATGTACTTCAGGGAGCATCCTTTATTTTGCCCCACATTTTATAGTATATATACCAATAATCTAATTGCTTAGGACTGCATTATTTTTCAGGGAGCATCCTTTATTTTGCCCCATATTTTATAGTATAATTGCCGATAATCTAATTGCTTACGACTGCATATTTTTCAAGGAGCATCCTTTATTTTGCCCCACATTTTATAGTATAATTGCCGATAATCTAATTGCGTACGACTGCATTATATTTCAGGGAGCATCTTTTATTCTGCCCCATATTTTAAAGTATAATTGCCGATAATCTATTTGCTTAAGACTGCATTATTTTTCAGGGAGCATCCTTTATTTTGCCCCATATTTTATAGTATAATTGCCGATAATCTAATTGCTTACGACTGCATTATATTTCAGGGAGCATCTTTTATTCTGCCCCATATTTTAAAGTATAATTGCCGATAATCTATTTGCTTGAGACTGCATGTACTTCAGGGAGCATCCTTTATTTTGCCCCACATTTTATAGTATATATACCAATAATCTAATTGCTTAAGACTGCATTATTTTTCAGGGAGCATCCTTTATTTTGCCCCATATTTTATAGTATAATTGCCGATAATCTAATTGCTTACGACTGCATATTTTTCAAGGAGCATCCTTTATTTTGCCCCACATTTTATAGTATAATTGCCGATAATCTAATTGCTTACGATTGCATATTTTTCAGGGAGCATTCGTTATTTTGCCCCACATTTTATAGTATATATGCTTGGGAAACGCAGATTCCCAACTAGATTTCTCAGTATTGCACGTACATAATATTATTTAATATTGTGCATAATCAGCATAATATAATAACGCCTCTTCATTATGATTTGTTCTCATCCACAGGATACGTTATAATAACATGACACCCTATATAAAGTGGCCTTTAAGAACAAAATTTTCCAAATCCTTTTTATGTGACCGCTTAAGACGAAAGACTGATGAGTGTCATATTTTGTGATAAATAAATGAATATAATTACGATTTGGTTTTTATTTAATCATAATAATCATTCTTGTAAGAAGGCTGAAAACATGGTCCACGCATCGACTATAAAATATCCAATTACACGTCACTCCATCACGGAAGATCCGATGTTAGTAATGTATGTGTTTGTTATTTACACATCATTCACAGCGTGAAGCGATATTTGAATATGCAAAAGCACTAGTCTTTTCACAAGCACTCGTAGAAATATTTACTTTTTCTATGACATGTTCAGGAATTAGTCAAGTGAAGATATAGGACTTTTTAATCTTCAATATGGTTTTACTTGACATAGTATCTAAATTTAACGAATTTTAATAACGATGCTGATAAAAAAGTATGAGGAATAAGTTGAAAGAAATTAGCTGCCGAGAATGCATAAATGAAATAACAATATTTTTTATAATTTAATGCAATAGGTAAATCATTGCTCATATATTTTTAATTTTTTTTTTTTTAGATATTTAATTTTGTGTATAGAAAAATTAATGTGTTTAGTTTAAGTATAAATTATTTTGAAAGTGTATGCAGGGTCATTGAAAATTAAGTGCATGAACTGAAAATAGAACCGTCTCGGCTGAAAAATTCTTTTGTAGGGGAGAAGAGGTGTTTCGCAAGTTGGACCTAATAAGTCGAATAAACGCTTAATTGGTACAGTATTACAGAATTTTTTGACAGGCGATATCATTCCTTCTTTGGATGGAAATTTTCAGGTTAGAATAATGAATGGTTAGTCCTTTAAAAACGGCTAGAATTTAATCAGATTGGCTAGAACTCAGTCAGATTAATAGCCTTCCAAATTTATTCAATTAAGAAATTTAAAATAAAAAATTGTATGTTTGCGAAATTATTACAGTAAATAAAATTATCGCACAAACTCAATAATAAGAAAACAAAGGTTCATTATTGAAAATAATAAACCAAAAGCAGCCTGGGAAACTGAGAGACGCGATTTACAAAACGCCTTGAAATCATTTAGATATACTTAACATCTCTGTATTGACCAGCCAAAATAGTCACTCTGTTGTTAGTCAAAAATCAAACTAAATTTATTCATTCTGTTTTTTCTAATTTTTCAGCTTTCTAAAATGTATTAATAAAAAATATATAAAATTGTACACTTTTACTGAACTCTTCTAAATTCATTATTTCTACAGAAGACTTCACATCTTCTGACTTACAGACTTCTAAATCTTCTCTTTTAATTCTTTAATGCTCTGTAAAAAGAGTAGTTCTACAGGAAATGTTCCCACTTTCAAGTTTTGGTTCTATACTGCAGAACCCCTAGCGCAGTTTGGAATCTTTAGAAACTCCTGAACTAGTTTGAACCACGGAGCCATGGATTCAGTTTATACACTTAATTTTTATCACTCTATATTTTAAGTTCTTGGTTTAGGTCGTAGTATAAAAGAAATATTTACATTGTATTTAAAACTAAGTTAGTTCCGTTTAAAAGATTTGGATCTAAAGTTGTTACAATACTGTTAACAATGGGCTCTCTGTAACAAAGAAACGAAAAAAACACAAAGCTCAATTTTGGAAAAAAAAATCTTTGAAAATAGAGTTAATCTTTTACAATACCTATAATGAAGTGACCCACCAAACTATGAAAATGGAATATTCATAGTTTGGTGGGTTTAATCCAATTAGACTTACTACACTTCTTGCAAAATAACACGGAGAGTAAGTCTGTAACATTTTATTGCTGTTATTAGTCTCCAAGATTAGATGACAATTAAAAACTTTAGCCGCATACATTAACTTATTTATAGCTTTCGAAGGTAAAGATCTTCTAACATAAGGTAAAAATATGGGGTTGTCTCAAGGCAGGAATGTAGGATAATAAAGTGGCAATTTTAGAAAATCCTTTTAACTTTAACTGAAGAGTTAAAATGGGAAACATATTATGCTGGTACCAGATTCTATGGTTAACTGGAGAATAGAATTAAAAAACATGATGAAAGTCACATTAATATTGATCAGTAATAACGTAGGCAACTATAGAATTATGAATTCCCAATGAAAGTTACTTGTTTATACAATTCAATGAAATTATATCTTTTTATAAAATAAAAGGCAATATATTTGTCAATGGGGCAGTTGTATTTCATCTAAAGTTTCGATTTGAATATAGAGTGAAACAATAGTGTTGTCACAATTTGAAGAAAAAACTCCCCAAGCCCGATAAAAGGTTTTTCAATAGTTTTCGAAGAAATAAATGATTCCGATTAGTTAATCATAATATGACGTCACGATTTCTAGTTGTATTGCAGTAAAAGGTATTGTTAAACCTTTAGGTGAATATCCTCAAAAATCACAGACTACTCACCCATTAGTGATATAGCGATGTTTAGTTGTAGCAATAAGATTTGGTTTTGATTGTGAAACTCTTGCTCTGGTCAAAATTGATAAAACAGTCCTTTTCGTTGGTGACATTGCTGGTCTTGAGCTTCCTGCAGTTAATAAAGGTCTTTTGCGATTTACCATAGCAGCTGAATTGATTGTTTTGGTCGGTATGTTAACTGGAAAGAAACCAGAAAGATGTGAGCATTGCAATATAACAATTGAAATCAACATGCTTTGTATAAAATTAATTGCAATCGGATTTCGTTATTCCGAAGTACCTAATGTAATGCGGTTCCGGAACGATGCCAGAATTTTATTTTTAAAATAATAATAATGACAAAATAGTCAAAATACCTATTAGATATCCCGTAAACTGAACTCAATAGCAACTATCGACTTGCTGTACAATGACAAAGTAGTCTTCATGCTAAACAAAAATGGATCAAACTCGAATGTACAAAGGGCTCACTTGGTTCCATTCTCGGAAAATGAAAAGTCGATGATTATCTTTTTCAAAATTTGATTTATTCTTATCGTATTAGGTCTTATTAACTCTTCGCTCAAAAAAAAGAGAAACAGTGTTATAGAAATGGTAAGCACAACATAATAGAAGTAATAGTAGGTAATTGTTTCATAAAAATGTATCAAAGTAATTGAAATTGAGGTATTTATTTGAAATACCGAAATAATTTTTTGTGAAGATTTGAATTTCTCAAGGCATTTTCATTGCTTTTACTTTTCACTTAAAAATAATAAAAAAAAATTACTTGTATCGTTCGCCGTCTGCATTCTGTTGAATGCAGGATCAACAATGGTATATTCAGGAGGAGACGAATCTTCTTCCGGGGAGGTGTTTTCAGCGTAGATGATTGGATTGTTTATATTGTCACAATTTTCAGAGGATGATACTCCGCTATCTTCTTTTAAAATTTGCATTTCCCACATTTGTTCCTGTCGTATTTCATCATTATAATCCTTTAAAAATAATAGATTTTAGAAAAAGAAAGATTTAATATTTTGAGAATTTGGTCTTTTTTGTAGGGCCTACGAAAATGATGGAAAGTTCTGCTTGCAGAGTATTACTCATAATCTCGAAATCTAGAAAGTCAATTTTTGTTCGATAGGAAACATGGATCTGTTGTGTTGATATTGATGAAAAAGAGGATTGAGGATGAGACTCAAAAGGATTGAGCGCCGAGGATAGTTTTTATGCTGAACTTGTTACGGCCGTCAAAAGAGTGAAACTTTGATGTTATCAACCTACCAAATAGATAATTGATAATTTGGTAGCACATGCAATATGAATTTTTAATGAGAATATTTCGTTCTATCAAGAGTTGCGAGAAATTAAACAAGTGTTGGTCCGACACATATTTCGACATTTGAGAGTACGCTATAAAATGTTCCAAAGACCTTCGAACAATTTTTTTTCACCGTCATGATTTTCATAGTACTTACGGGTACTAAAAATCTTCTGACTTCTGCTAGAGCATAAGCGATTCGAGCATGCGCCTCTGCTGGAGGTGCAAATGCAGTAATTTCCACGTGCAGTTCTTCTAGAAGGTGTAAAAATTTTGGGTCTCCCGAAATTCGAAGCTCTTCTTCCTGAAACAATAAATAATAATTTAACTAAAATCATTAATTTAAGAGAAACTGGATTAAAGTTAGAAAAGAGTTTTCAAGGTTGAAAGAACCGACGTTTCCAGGAATTAAACCTGGGTCTCGTGGATGTTTCATTATAAAAAAAAAAATGGAGCAGCTGTGGTAAACTACAAGGTGAGACCAACCACCTGCTCTTTCTCCCACTGAGACAACAACTACCCTGTTTTCTTCACGTGGTGCATCCGAGTTCTTATCAATCCAAATGCCGCAGGTGGTCTTGAGCCACTCATATGTGCCAGTATAGTAGGATTTACTGGAGACTTGAATTTTGTTCATTTCCTGATTATTTAAGAATCACCTGTAGCATATCTGCTGATAGGTACACTTCGGTCTAAAAAACGGCAGATCTAAAGTGACCACAATTGGTATGCCGGCAATAGAGATTGCTCTTTGGTTGGAGTTTACATTAAAAAACATTCTGGTGCATAACCATTAATAACAGCCAAGTAGCAAGAAGAGCAGAAGAATATTTTAAACTGGGAATCAAAATCCAAGAAGCTGACTGAATAAAATTTTGTATCTGCCAAACATTTCTCGAAATGAAACAATTCAGCAGATCTGATGTTTTCGAACAAGAAATATTCTCTCTTTAAAAAAGCAAGTTTGATTCCCCTGTGTAGAGTAATATATATTCAACTATCTAAACAAAAAAGCAACAATAACAATAAATTGTTTAGTTTTGTATTAAATTATTAACGAAATAGAAGCTATAAAAACTGAAAAATTGCACCAAATTTGGTGAAACTCTAAATGTCGAAATACATTTACAAAGGTTCAGATATTTCTTTATAAAAGTTTGACCCATTTTTTTATATATTTTTTTTTTTCATTTTGGCAAAGGTATCGTGGGAATCATAAAAGTCATTAGGAACACAAAATTTTCTTTAACATTTTCTTAAAGCAAAGAGTAACTATTTTACGGTTGATAACTTTTACTTTTAGTGTAAAAAAATTATATGAGATTATCTGGTACTAAAAATTCCAATCCTATGGTAGATTAATATACTGTGCCAAAGCAGCCAAGCACCCAGCAATAAATTGGCAGCACCCGATTGCAGGTACCTAGGTAGCTATATTTTTTGGTATTAGACAAAACGAAAGTATAGTTTTAACTCGACAATTATTTGCTTTATCTTTTTGTACCACGATAACTCTCGAACGCCTTATCCGATTGTGATGAAGTTTGGCATGGACAATTGGACATTCATTATATTCATAGAATTTGGGTCCTATGGAGCCACTTGGAACCTCATGGTGGCGATTTGAAATAAGTGAGGTCACAAAACTACTAGAATCTTCATTTTTATGTTTACGAATACACCGCTATCGGGCATATCTCACGAGTCCGGGGACCAGTATGATGAAAAAATATTGTGGACTAATTCTTCTTTGTTTAGGTTGTTCTTGTTGTTGTCCTTTATTTTACGTTTTCATTTTCAGTGAGGAGTATTTTCAGTAAACGTTGAGAAATTAATTGATATCGAGAATAAATATATATTATGTACTATCGCCCTTAGCTATTACAAAGAACTGTCAATCATTGTGATGCTGATCGTTACAAATACATAACATGATGTGCTCATTCATAGAGAATTCATTTTCTGAAAGGACAAAATAGAGATAGATTGTTTGGAAGAAAAGTACGACTTTAACATTTTTACGACCAAGTCTTCTTAAAAATACGAACTTTTAAAGAGAATTTATTATTCTGGTAACTCTTATTTTAAGCCTGGATTCACTCGTGTATGTGTTCCATGATCAATGTCGACCTTCTTTTGATAAGTGAACATTATTTTATCAGCAAGATTTCTAAGCATTTTCTTTGTTTTTGTTACAAGCCAGATTTTTCTACAAATTCTTATTAATTAAGGACCGTTGCCTTTGGAAGCGACTACGCGTGACTACAAACTCATGCTACTACGAGCGACTGATTTAAATGAATGTAGAAATTGAACCTCTGTAAGCAGTGTTGCCAGATTCAAGAGTTATTTATCTTCTTCTATCATTTTGCCTTTTGGTTTATTATTTTCAATAATGAACCTTTGGAATCGTCACGAAAAAAAAAATACCCCCTCTCAAAATTTGATATTATGCGCTTCAAGGTACGTAGAATCCAAAAATCGAATAAAATAATAAAAAAAAATCCGTTTGTCCGCCGTGTTGGGCACTTTTGCCACTTAGCGTTGAGTGATTTGGATGAAATTTGAGATCCCATTTGGGCTCTAATTGAGCCCCGAATTGGGTGCAATCTATTACACCCTTGGCGATTTTTGCCGCTTTTTAGGGGTTTTCAGTATTGCTGTCTAAAAGGAGAATGGTAAGAGCTGGAGATTTGAAATTTTGTAATTTGGGGTCTCAGTTAGCTCCGAAACATTTGGGTACAATCAAATATACTGCTGGCGGTTATTACCGCTTTAAAGCGGTTTTCATTAATCCTGTCTAAAAAGAGAATGGTAAGAGCCAGAGACTTAAAATTTAGCGGGTATGTCAAATTTAGGGTCTAATTACGAATCGTCACGAGAACCCTCCTCAAATTCCCCCCCCCCCCAAAAAAAAAATGTTTTGGGGGGGTGCCAAGAAAGGTTTATTATTTTTTACCAGAAAAATAATAAACCCATGTGTCACATTGGCAGAGTTTTTTTAGACGTACTTGGGGTCGGCATTGTTTAACCTCATGGTTGAGGTTGGTTAGCTCGGAAATACCAGCCTCACATGTGGGGACTAAGCATATTTTTTTGTTAGAAAATTCTGCTAGATGGAACTCAGGATCCCAGGACCATAAGCAATGGTCACAACTGTTAGACCACGGAGGCTGGTTGGTGATTACTTATCTACTAGAAAATAATGTCCCTTTTATAGAAGAGGTGAGAAATTTTATATTTTTTTTTTATATAAAAGTGAATTGAATTTTCTATGGTCTTACTGGTAAATATTCACTTGGAGAATTATGGTACTTTTACAACTCACTATAGTACATAGTACAGGGGGCCTTCATTATAGTACAAATACTATAATTATAGTACATCTGGTAACACTGTCTGTAGCCGCGTGTACTCGTTTCCAAGGACAACTGGGGATGAATTAAAGGAAACAAAATTTTCTAGCTAAAAATATTCCTCTTTATTTTAATATCGACCTTCAAAAGGTACTTAATAATATTCTTTGTTAGGAAATTAAAAAGTTAGAAACTTTTTTTTTTCATATTGATTTGTTATAAAAAATTATGAAATATAGAAAGATATCTACTGGGTCAAAAAAAAAAAAAGTTTTTCGGCAAAATAAATTGATTATGGGTACCTAACACATAAATTCTCTGGGTACGACAAAAAAGCTATTACATATTTCATTTACAACATTCTTTTAATATCTTTGGTGGCGGCCCTTTTCTTTTTGATTCTGTTTAAAAAAACAGAGATATTTTCTTTTTTAGTTTTGAAACAGAGATATTTTCCTTTTTAGTTTTGAATTTCTTTTTTACTTTTTAAGTTTTGAATATTGATATTGAATCAAATATTTATAATTATACATACATGCAAAAGTAAATTATGTAGTGTATACATATATTTTACAAACAGATTTATAATTTTGATACATTTGATATGTTGGATTTAAATGAAATTCGAATACTTTATACAGAAGAAATCACTGCATTATTTTCAAAAGGAAAGATCATACAGTCAACGTCAGATTTCGATTGTCGCAGTGACAAGGCTTTGATGACGATCAGGGTATAATTCCAACGAAATAAAAGTGTAACGAAAGAGCGATCCCAAAGCATAATCAAAGTTGCATCTTAATAAAAACGTCAGGCAAAATCATTGTTTGTATAATTTTTTTATGTTCATTTTTGAATACTAATTCAGTGTCAAACCGATAAGCTTAAAATGATAGACCGAAACTACGTGGCCCATGAGTATTTCAAATATAACGTAATGAAAAGTTAAGAACAATTTTAATTTTCATTCAAATTTAAAAAAATGAAAGTAGGTATGACAAATCTGAAAGCTCACATAAAGATTGAATTTGGTTTTTTGTGGCACTTCCAATGTTCTAGCCTAAAATGATAGACTGAAACTACAGATAAAATTCAAGATTAGCTTTTGAATAATTACATGCAGGTAACGAGAGTCGACAGTGTGCCTGAATACAACCAGTACATTTTTATATAATAATAATAATTTAATGAAAATGATAGACTGAAACTACAGATAAAATTCAACATTAGCTTTTGAATAATTACATGCAGGTAACGAGAGTCGACAGTGTGCCTGAATACACCCAGTACATTTTTATATAATAATAATAATTTAATGAAGTGATCAATCAACCTCTTCCCAAATATTTTGAATTTTTAATCATTACAAAATTTTTATCATGTCGATTTTTCCTTCTTCATAGATAGATATAGTTTTCCATATCATTTTTTCTCTTGTCGCGTAAAGTAAGATTGATGGAAAAAATCTTTTTGAGTTTTTTTTTTTAAAAAAAAACTGAAATGCAAGACGTTGAAGGTGTTATACCATCTCGATACCTGTCGCTAAGGATTTTTATGTCACAAATAACAACGTCGAGTAAGAGTAGAAATATATTTATCACGAGTATTTTTACTGTTAATTTGTCATTTTTTTGTGAATTATATTTCCTTATTTATACAGTTATGCGTAAATAATGTTGATGATACATTTTTTTGTGAATTATATTTCCTTATAAATTGTTTTAAACAATTTCCTCATTTATGCCTTGGAAAATTGCTTTAAACAATTTCCTTATTTATGCCTTGGAAAATTGCTTTAAACAATTTCCTCATTTATGCCTTGGAAAATTGCTTTAAACAATTTCCTTATTTATGCCTTGGAAAATTGCTTCAAACAATTTCCTCATTTATGCCTTGGAAAATTTCTTTAAACAATTTCCTCATTTATACCTTGGAAAATTGCTTTAAACAATTTCCTCATTTATGCCTTGGAAAATTGCTTTAAACAATTTCCTCATTTATGCCTTGGAAAATTGCTTTAAACAATTTCCTCATTTATGCTTTGGAAAATTGCTTTAAACAATTTCCTCGTCGAATGAAAGCTCACCTGCTCACTCTTATAGTTATGCGTAAATAATGTTGATGATACATTTTTTTGTGAATTGTATTTCCTTATTTATACAGTTATGCGTAAATAATGTTGATGATACATTTTTTTGTGAATTATATTTCCTTATAAGGCATAAATGAGGAAACAATTTCCTCATTTAAGCCTTGGAAAATTGCTTTAAACAATTTCCTCATTTATGCCTTGGAAAATTGCTTTAAACAATTTCCTCATTTATGCCTTGGAAAATTGCTTTAAACAATTTCCTTATTTATGCCTTGGAAATTGCTTCAAACAATTTCCTCATTTATGCCTTGGAAAATTGCTTTAAACAATTTCCTCGTCGAATGAAAGCTCACCTGCTCACTCTTACTCAATGCGGAAGAGGAAAGATATCCTCTCACACTACTAAGTAATTTTTCAAAACTTCAAACAAAATGTTGCAATTTATAGTATCTACCTACATAGGTACCCAGTAGAAGAATAAAGAATTATTTAGTTCAATTGTAAAATCGAACTCACATTGAGAACTTAATTCATAATGTTTAAACTTTTCTTTTAATTTTTAGAACATACCTATCTGATATATAATTATTAATATGCTGTTTGCTAAGTACTACTGATAGATTCGTAAGCTGGAGGATATTAGATCGAATCCAATCATGGAGATAGAAATATGGTGAAGCATATATACTTCAATATTTTAGTATTTCTGAGAACAGTAAACCTCCCTCAGCAGATAGAAATGTAAGTAGACGTACATAAGCTATATTTGTTAATAATAATTAAGTGGACCCCTGATATTTATTTATGTTACTTTGTGTAATACAGATTCTTTTCGCAAAACACCAATAGAAGAGTAGATTAATTTTGGGCTATACCCGAATTCATCAGAATTCGAAAGTTAATGTTATATAAAATAAATAGAAAAAATAATTACAGGTAAGTGTAAAATCAGGAAGGTATGGTCAAGTGTTTACAGTTGTGCAATGTGCATAGTTAATTTGGACTACGGACATGTCTTATTAGGTACAATCAAGCCTGAAATAACAACATGGAATCTGTCTCAGCTGTGAAAACAAATCTTGTTTTCAAACTGAAAAGTATCAACCAAGTTTTAAGTACTCTGCCGACGTAGCTCATGAGTATTTCATTTGAAAAGAAGACATAAGTTGTAAAATATTTTGAACAAATAATTTGTTTTATTCTATCAGAGATTTCAAAGAAAATTGAAATAAACATTATACACAAAATGATGTAGGTATTTCCCTGAGGGTAAATAATAAATCATCTTCACGACAAACAAAAAGATATTATCGTAGTTGCTTCATATTGCTGTAGAAATATGATTTGTATAACTTGAGTGTAGAAAACATTAGAAATATGTTTACTATCAGCAGAATGTGGAATACTTTGCAAGACTTACTGTAGTAATACTAGCACAGTAGAACACGTTTGGAGGACCAGCAAATTTGGTCCACAAGTTAAAAGTTACTCTCAAATAAAAAGAAAATAATGAACAGAAATATACAAAAGCTTTTTATTTAACATGGCGCAGTCAGCAAGAAAATTATCACTGAAATATACAAAAGCTATTTATTAAACTTGGCGCAGTCAATAAGAAAATTATCACTGAAATATACAAAAGCTATTTATTAAACATGGTGTAGTTGGTAAAAGAATTATCAACTGAAATATACAAAAGCTTTTTATTTAACATGGCGCAGTCAGTAAGAAAATAATTATTTGAAATGAACAAAACATTATCCTCAACATGGGGGTCAATTAGCTTGGACACCGCAAAAATTTAACATAAAATTTGCCAGTTCGCATTCAAGCTACGATTTTGTAAAGAAAATCATACTATCAGTTGTAGAACGGAAACGGACATTCCTCTAGTAAGGGGGCAGTAAGCGGAGTGTGCGGTCTTCTAGTGTATGCATAATAAAAAGAATTTGTTTCGAAAATACAGTCATCATTTTAGCGTTGGGACATTGAAACAAAAAACATCGGTGTTGAAACATCGATGTTTTCAAAGTTTGTTCAATGCCAATATACCTGGTCGTCTTGTCTTTTTTCAGACTAATGGTGCAAAGAGAGAATAAGCAGTGATGGTCTGGGTCTGGCAGTATAAAAATTGATACTAAATCGAAATTTTAGGAATTCTCCAACCGGTGGCTGAAACTGATGCTGTCATAAAATTAATTTAAAATTGTCATTGGCATTAAAATGAATTTCAAATGGCTATTTGCTTTTTAGTACAAAAATTTTAGGAATAAACATTGTTTACTCGATTTTTTCATCGAATAAAAAATGTTTTTGTTTCGATGTCGATATTCCAACCCTACATCATTTATCAGACAATCTGTTCTACCCAGAAAATACCCAGTATTTTCATATTAGGTACATACCTATAAGGTATTTTGTTATTACTTTTAATAAAATTTTGACGAATCCAAAAGATTATTTTATGCACGTGTGTTTAAGATTTCTTAAAGAAGTTATCCTAAAAACATTTCATACTTGAAAAACTATTTAAGCTCAATACATTACAGTTGAGAAAACTTTTAGATTTAAGCTGATGATGTTCGTCCCAGATTCTACAATATAAAATATATATTCTGCTATAAAGTTTGTTCATATAAGATGGTAAGTTCATACTACAAATCACTTTATCAATAAGTGGGAGACAAACGTTTCACAATGTTCAATATCCAGACATTATATTTTACATCAAGAGGATGCTGTAGACTTCGTGATCCAGGATTGTAGTTTGGAATCCCGAGCGCAGTGGACATTTTCCGAAAGATTTCTTACCTTTCCGGAATGGTATGGTTGTAAAAGGAAGCACTTTGAAGAAGGTATCACCATCTGACCTCAGGAACATGGAAGTTCTTGGTCATAATTTTTGCTCGTAAAACAAATATACCAGTATTAGTTACCATGTGACTATAAAAATATAGTTGGTCTGCGAACTGCAGACCTAATTCAGGTGAAATTTATTAATATTACCCGTTATCGAATCTTTCCATTTGAAAAAAAATAAATAATTAGAAAAAGTGAGAAGATTTCTATCATGTTTTTAATATGATTTTTGTCCTATTTAGGGATTACGATCCCGGGATCCCGCCCGAAAATGGCTGAAATTTTGATCCCGGATTCGCCATCCAATCCCGGGATTTTCGGATTGACATTGATATAATAAAAACGAACAAAAAACATACTTTTTTATTGAATTTGAAAATAAGGCCCCAATACATCAACCTTGAACATTACGTGAATGTCGATGTGCTGCCATCTGCCATGCAATAAAAAACTGCAAGACCTTTTTAAATGCTTTTCTTCTTTGTGTAGACCGAATGAACCGATGACTGATGTGTTGTTTGTATGACTCATGCGAATTATCCAAAAATAGATACCTAGCCTTTTGGTAAATACAAAGCAGTCGGTATTTCACTTGTTTCAGTTTCTTTTACAGTCAGAATACTTGCAAAAGTGTGCAAAGTCTGGTGCTCGGTTTGACTTTAAAATGGACGGTTTTATATCGTACAAAAAAGATTCAAATCCTTCATCCGTTTGGAGTCATTTTTTAGTGTCTAAAGACTGTAAAAATGTATAAGAAATGTGATGCTATTTTAAAAACTCTTGACGGTGCCACAAAAGGACTCCACACACATCTCTCAAGTTAAAAACTTAATTTTTTATTTTATCTACTTATTATAGTAACTACCTACTTTTACTTGAATTTTGGAAGATTCCCATTTTTTTTCTAATCCCGGGACCAGTACCGGGATCACGGGATCGTTCCAGTCCCGAAACTTCGGGATTGTCAAGAAGGTTCGGGATCATAATCTCTAGTCATATTACAAACTAATTGTTTTGCCCTTCTTCGCTATGGTTCTTATATTGCTATTTTTCAAGGACAATGGAAATTGGAGAGGGGGGTATTGGTTTGTGTCCACCATGTATATTGCAACCTTTAAAAACCAAGATTTAAACGTTTCGCCTTAGAGACTCGGCCATTCTTACTTTGCAGAAAATGTCGTAAAATAAGAACTAAACAGCCACCTAAAAATTTCTCGCTTTGAGTTGATATATTATGTTGTCGCGACAAAATTTAAGATATCGGACCGTGACTGTCCGATTTTGGAGAAGAAATTAGAAAAAGGCTTTACATATTTTAGTTCTGATAATTTCCCTGGGGTCGTAGACCATGATTTTGAGGGATCCATCACTCATCAATTTTACGCTATCTGCTACCGTTTGGGTTGTGTGCATGGTATTGTAACAGACAATCCCTACATAGGTAATAAGTATTACGATATTTGTAAGTTGGTCCAAATATTTTTCTATCAAATTTAATATGATACAATGCGTTATACAGAAAATTACTATTTCAAGGCCCCGCTTGTTATTAAAAGGTACAAAAAATCTAAATATATAAATCAGAATTTTTTGTTTACCTATGTATGTGGTAGGGGTTCCAATACCACAGCCCGAACGGTAGCAGATAACGAAAAATTGACGGCCAAATTTCTAATTTATTCAACAAAATCGGACAGCCACGGCCCGATATCTTAAATTTTGTCGCGACAACATATCCATCAACTCAAAGCGAGAAAATTTTAGGTGGCCATTTAGTTCTTATTTTAAGCCATAAATAAAATTTAGAAAATACTAAAAAGTTAGAATGGACGCTCCCCTAAGGCCACTGGCGAAACGTGAAATCTTGGTTTTTTAAAGGTTGCAATATACAGGGTAGACACAAACCCATACCCCCCCCCCCAATTCCATTGTCCTTGAAAAACAAAAACTGCAATATAAGCGAAGCATAGGTGAAAGAGCTAGTAAATTCATATAAAGAAAAAATATCTTAACATGGCAAATAAAGAGAAATACAGCAAATATGGCCAATATATATCTAAAGTAAAATTCATTAAAGAATTCCAGAAACCTGATAAACGAAAAAGCAAAATATTTCACGAAAAAAGGAAGAAAAGGAGCAAGAGTAATGAAACGCATTGAAAGAAAAGAGGACGTGGAGATATGACATGAGTTATTCGGGGTCCAAAAAAGTACAAATGGACAAGGAACATAATGAGTAATAATGACGCCTAGGCCTATGGTGTTCCAAAAAGATTAAAGAAATAGATTCTTGAGTGGAAGGTAACCAAATGACCAAGGCATTAATTGTAGAAAATTATAGAAAGCTCTATTTTTCTATAATTCTTGTGTTCAATTCGATGGGAATTGAACCCACGCCCCCTGTTTACCAAACAAGCGCTTGACTACTATGCCTCCTAGAGAGATGAAGAGACATTTATTGTGAGAATGCTGGGTATCCAGATGATTCTAAATCAATTTCATATAATTTATTTTCCGATTAAAAAACGAATTAAAATTACGAGGAAGCACTTTTCAAAATTTCCGAGTGCTGATATTTTTTATTACCAGTCAGTCGTTGGCCCCCTTAAGAGCAAAAAATACAAAATTGTATGTTCGAAATACTATAAAACCTTGAAAAAAAATGCATTATTAATAAAAATTGATTATTCTAATAGAAAATATCATTAGTTTTAGGAAATGGTTTTGTTTTATTAATCTTTTATTAGGGAAAAAATATAAAATTACCTATTCAGAAAAGTCTAAAAATACTGAAAAAATGTGTCGTTGGCCCCCCTATTTTAGTCGTTGGCCACCCAGTCGTTGGCCCCTTTCCAGTTCTGATTGTT
>CM022885.1:28962255-28985537 GCA_012654025.1 Pachypsylla venusta | reverse complement strand
AAACATTAACATAATTTATTATTAACATTTATTATTTAATTTATTATCAACATAGTTATTGGTTTGTCTCTCAAGACACCTCCGTCTTGAGTGATCCAGCCGTTGTACACTACTGGTATACACTCACCTTTGGATGAGTGTATACCAGTGTATACGTTGTAAATAGTGTATACCAGTGTATACGTTATACACTAACCTTTGGATGAGTGTATACCAGTGTATACGTTATACACTCACCTTTGGATGATCTCGAACTGGTACAATAACTCTGATGGTCACTTTTATTGGTTTGTCTCTGGTAATGTCAACCATTTTCTTTGGATGGTATTCTTGCGGTTGAACTTTTTCATCTGAAACCAAAATTGAAAAAGTAAACATTTTTATATTTTTATGTGAATATAGCAATATGACGTACGTGGGTTTAATGATGTTACAAGTTAAGACTTTGCATCTGATGGTTTTCAATCGAATATCTTTTAGAAATGTCTTCTGAATAAATAGTTATTTAATAAAATAAAATCGGTATTATTTTTTCATTATTTTAATGCAAAAATTTGACGAGCATTAGCAGTTGACCGATCAGCGAGTACATTACTTCAGAAAATTTTGATAAGATACAAATATGATATGAATGCGTAATTCCTGAAGACTCGAAAATCGTCTTAACTCAGACATTTTAGTAAGAACGACGTAATAAGTACTTACATAAACACATCATGTAGCAAAACTGTAGCATGTACAGGGTAATCAAAATCTTGTTCACTTTAGCTAATCTGTGTTAGGCAGATGATATTGTAAATAAAGAAAGACCAAAAGAAGTTCAACTTTTTCGATGGCATATAACTTTTTATATGCCATCGAAAAAGATGATGCCACCAAATAAGGATAAATGAGACGTTAGTAATAGAATTGGAAAATACTTAGTTGAGATTTTTTTTAAAAAAAAAAACGTTCAAGTATAAATTCTATTTCGTAGAGTTAGTAATAGTGTTAAGTATTTTCTATACAGGGTGTTTCAAAAGATTATGCAAAAAAAGAAATCACGTGTAGTAGAGCTCAAATTAATAAAGGCCACTTTGCTTAATAAACCCCGATACGGAAATGGACAGCTAGGACCAGGGGCGGATTTAAGGCTATATCTTAGGGGGGCGGTGCTGCACTTAGGGAGGGGATACACAGGCAGGGGGGGTCGGAGCCGCCGCCCAGGGGAAAATTTTGAATAATTAGAATCGTCCTACGCTCAATTTTTGTGATTTTAAAAGGTCAACGGTTGGTTTTAGACAAGAGCTACTCCGGTCTTTTTTGTAGCAAAATAAATTTTAGAAGACATGTCATACCTTAAAACACCAAAAAAAAAATCGCATCAAAAAGTTTTAGGCATTTTCATTACATGACCCCCCATAACTCCGCTCTGATCGGGGGAAAAGTGCCAAATACTCACCAAAGCATAACATAACAATGATATGCTAACAATCGGAGATGTCATGTCAACAATGATATGCTATGATAACAATCGGAGATGTCATGCAAAAAATGAAGTCGATCGCAAAATAACTCGATTTTTAATAATTATTTTTCGATTTTTAAGTGCCAACTTTGGGTGGCCCTAGCTACCTTGGGGTCCATTTCCGTATAGGAGTTTATTAAGCAGAGTGGCCTTTATTTGAGCTCTACTATACGTGGTTTCTTTCTCTGCATTACCTTTTGAAACACCCTGTATAATATAAAAACTAAGCCTTGTGTTGATATCCAGAATACCCCCTCCCGTTTGATTTAAATTTTTGATAGAAATGGCGGCCCAATATTGTACAACGGATTTTTTTAAAAAAAATCTGGACGACATTTAGCTTCCCCTAGATCCTTCTTAAAGATGTTCTGTCTTAGCTGTCTTATTGTTATAATTGATTTCATACTTAATTAGATTTCTTCCTTCTCTCCCATATGCCAGCAATACTTTTCTACCCACTTCGTCTTTGTCATGTTTCTCCACATCTATCCTGCTTCCAATATATTATTCTTATAATTTCCTTACGTTCATGCCTCACATCCAGAATGGTATAACACTCTAAGTTTGGTACTGAGAAGATTGTGATTCTTCGAATTTCTCACAGATATTTTACCGTTGCCTATGTTGATGTTAACTGTTACATTGTCTGTATTACCATCAGGGTAATAAACACCCCAACAATCTAACAACAAAGTCAGATTTGAACACGTGTTTTTCAAAGTCCAAAACAAGCCACATGAATAAAATATTATTCTTTGGAAATTTTGTTTTTGGAAATTTAGGACTGATTCTGTAAAACGCAGATGCTTTTACAATTTTAATGGAATTAGGACATATTTTCAAATTATACTTTTCCTAATATTGACACATTCTGCTTTTTCATGTAATACTCGTATGTCCTGCTTTTGAAAAAAAATCATCTTGCAATCCTAACCGTGAACAAGAGACCTGAAAATTAATTTAGAGCTAATCCTTTAAATACCTTTTCCACAAAATAAAATATTTTCGAATTCTTTTAACCTCTTTCGTGGATTATATCTTTTGTTTTGTTCAGCATGAATTCATCATCAATGTTCGCCAACTCGATGGATGTGTGTCAGATACATCCCAGTTTTAAATAATTCAAGTCTCTTATGAATTTTCCAACTCTCATTTCTGTTTTCTTGGAGGTTAATCATTAAGAGCCTCGCCAACCAGCCAATCACATTTTGTTATCATATGGAATCATTACCTAAAAAACTTATAAGTATACATTGACTAAAACAGTCCTAGTCATTCTATAAAATGCCAAGACAATAGAGGAAATACTCTTTTATTTCATTAAGCGACTGCCCCTTTTTGTGCATTCTATAGAATGACTAGAATGTGAAATCCGTCATTCTATATAACGCATATAGAATGAAGCGGATTTCACACACTGCATGTAACATAAATACTAGGTAATATATATACAGAGTGTTCATAAAGATGGTTGTTCCGCCCACTTTGACCGCGGAAAGCGAGCCTTCTTAGACCAAACCTATCCCACTGTTTTGATAATTTTGGTCTAAGAAAGCTCGAAATCTGCGGTCGAAGTGGGCGGTATAACCATTTTTTTGGAACATTATTTTTTACTAAATTACTTATTTGGGATCATAAAAAATTATTTCTAGGCATTTTTACTTACCATTTCGGTGCGGTCGCAGAGAGAATAGGTCACATGTTCCACCCTGTAATTCGTGAACGGTAGATCCTACAGAGCTCTAGTTTTCTGTAGTGAACTCGTCTTAACGAGACCTTTAAAACAAGGTGTCACTTGATATACCTTCTCATTTAATATTTTGAAGCCAGTCGGTGCCCAGCCTAAACGGCTGGCCGAGGCCAAAATTTTTTTAGTCTAAAATTAATCCCCCTAAAATCTAAGGGATAAGTGTTTTTGCGTTTTCTTATATTTTCAGCCATTATCGAGATACGGGGGGTGGGGTGAGACTTTATGGACACCCTGTATATACATATTTACTATTAATGTTTTTCGAAAATTGTTTTACTAAACTTATATTTTGCTGAAATAAGATACTTTTTCAAATAATTGCGTGTCAGAAAAACAGCATTGAGAAAAATCATATGAAAAACAGAAATTTCAATAATAAAAGCAAGAGCTGTACAATGCGGAACCTGGTACTGATAAACTTTAACATATTTATGTTGAAACTCATAACTATTCCTTTCTAATGAGAAAATCCATAGAATAGATTTACTACTAGCCTTCTACCCTACAAAATATGGGTGGTCGTCCTTTGAAAGAGACCACAGGCTCACGTTACTAGGAGTGACTGATCCAAATCAATGTAAGTATTTGGAACCTCGTCCACTGTAAGCGTATGAAATATATCGCTTACAGTAGACGAGGTTCCTTTGAAATTTAAAAGTTATGATAGCTTTTAAATTTTTATAAAAGCTCATAACTTTACCCGTTCCCGATAGATCAATCAAGTTTCAACATGAATACTAGGATGGTAGACTGTTTGACCACTTCCTATTCTGATGTTTATTTAACTTTGTAACTGGGTAGCAGTTGCGTAATGACGGAAGGGCCTGAGTCCAACCCCATACATGACAAAGGTGTTTCAAGCGGATTTTCATTTTGTGCCACGATTATATGACTTGACAAATAAGCCTAAACACTTGTTCACTTAGAAAGAACTGACAGATTTTTTTTTTTTTTTTTTTTTTTTTTTTTTTTTAAANTTTTTTTTTTTTTTTTTTTTTTTTTTTTCATTTGAATTCTCTTACAAAATCAGGAAGTATATCAATGCATACTAATTAAGTTATTTTATCTTTTTTGATCAAAGAGCTGTTGCTTATTGAAACTTAATTCAATTTCACTCAGAACAAAAAGAGAAGAAAATAAATTAAGAGAATGGAAGTGTTCAAAGTGTTCTTGACGTAAAATAAATTTTGACTCTAAAACATGAATTTTTGTTGACCGTTTCTGTTAGAAAATTAAAATTCCAGAGGTCATAACGTGAATGAAAAATAAAAGAGATTAGGTACCGATCACTGCAAACTTTTTTTATTAAAAAAAATCCAATACAGACATAAAATTGAATTTGAAGTTAATCTCGTTTTTTTTTTTTTTACAATACTGAAAGTTTTAATTCAGCTATCAATAGTGGCATCATCGTTAAAGAAGTTGTTGCTGGCTGCTAATATTTTTTATTGTTATCATACCCAGATCCATGTCAAGCACGACAATATAATTGCGTCAGTAACAGAATAATAATTGCGAAGTTGCTTTCTATAGATATTATTTTACACCATCAGCTCGGATGGACTCGGTCCGTGAGGATGTCATCCGCAAATAACATCTCACAATCTTAAATATCACCTATTTTCAAATGTGACACAGCACAATACCATGATGATGATGATGATGATGATGATGATGATGATGATGATGATGCTGATAATTATCGCATACTTTTATTATCATCTGGCTAGATAATACGTTGCAAGTTAGAATATTGTATAATGGTTTTCCGTGTGAGAGGTATTAGACGTAGCCAGTGAACATATAATCCACAATTAATTTGAGTAATCTAAAGTATAATTTATTTTCATACTAGTTTTGTTAACTTTAATAGATTTCAAATCTATTAAAGTTACTTTCAAGACGTAAATTTTCTGATGAAAAATAATATGTAGGATTAAAAACGCACGCCCAGCTCTAGACCATATTACCATCAGCTCAAGATACATAAATCGTATTTTTTATAGAAATTCTACAGAAAATTTCTTATCTTTTCTGGCGCGCTTAACATTACGCAAATGAAAAAGAGATTTACTTCTAAAATCTGATGCCATTCGCTTGACGAGAATAATGTTATTTGACTTTTGTATAGGTCTAAATTCTACACTACAGTTTGCTATGTCTACATGGAGTTTTATTTCCTATTAATATTTGATAAGTGAGGAAAATATATAATTATGACGTGAAGCCAACAGACACATTCGTATAGCTTTTTATCTGTGTATTGCCAAAGTTGACGTTCAACGAGACAAGTACAGACAGGATTAGAAATTATTTGTATCGATATTACTGGTATATGGTAAGATAATTTTTTTCTCTAGAAGTTGACTAAAATTCCAAAGATTACCTTATGCCTTTGCAACGAAAAATAACTACATTATTCTGCCATTTAAAGTACCAATGGAGTCAAAATAAATAAGTACTAGGATTCCGGGCTATTTACGTTTTCTCCACACCGATACAGGTAAGATGGCAGTCCAAAATGAAAAGGTGAAAAAACAAAAAAAAAAGAAACAAAAAAAAAAAACAATCTACCCGATAACATTTGTGCTATCACCTGCAAAGTGTCGCGTATACGACAGATTTATTCCACTAATTCATATACTTTAATCGACGCCGCGTCGTGCAGTTTGAAACTTTTTAAGGAATGTTTAGAAAGCAATCTACCTATTCACACCTAGACAGCGGTTTCTAAGTAATTCTAATCACAACACCTGATCAATCATTTTTCTGTTTAATTGTTTTTCCTTTTTGAAATGAAAATCTTGTCTTATGATAAGACTAAGAAATGATATCATTTGCCGTATAGATGTAAAAAGGCTCTTATTTTTGAACGTCCGTCGTATATCGGAAAATTTGTCTATGTTTCCATATGACCATGGCAATTTGTAGGTAAAATCAGTACATTAGTTTTGGCTGAGAAGAGAAGATCGATGTGTCCTTCAGACTATAAAGCATTTTTTATGTATAATAAACATAATCTTCTTTAAATAAATGAAATTTTATACTATTTAAGGCAAAGTCTATATCATATTATGAGAAAAAAATGTCGTGTGATAAAGTGTGCTGATGACAGCTAAAAGAAGTGTCACAAAAGAGCAAGGAGTTTGTTCATAATACTTAAGCTATACAATCATCAGCAAATAAACAAGCTACAAGGACGAACAATATAAAAATCCTGGGATACCCAGAGAAGAATAATTGTTTTTCGTTTATATTTTGTGTAACTCCCCACTGAGTTGAATTATTGCATAACATACGAGCGTTACAATTCATATTTACTTTATTTTGTTATTTTGGTACTGTTTTCCCAACATAGAATTTATCATTTTTCAAAACCAAAGGCTTTAAATTTGAAGAAAATGATCAGATGTTTCCTTATGTCGAGATGCGTCCGATAACCAAAATATGGAAATTTCATCGGGAATAATTAAATATAAATAAATAAAAAGTCAATAAAAAATAAACCACTTTTTTTGTGTAACGTGGGAAACGTCACAATGATACAATCAGTAGCGTACCTGGGGGACGGGGGGGGCGGTTGCCCCGGGCGCAATGATTTTGGAGCGGCAGAACGATCTTCGCTGTCCGTAAGATAAAGAAATGATATTAAAAAAAAAAAAATTATTACTTAAAAATCGAGTTTTTCATTCATAGAAAGATTACGTCAACATTTTTGATAAAAAAAATCATTCTTTGCCCCGGGCGCTCAATGTTCTAGGTACGCCACTGGATACAATTATTTTTCTCCGAAAGAATGAAAAGTCCGTTTCTGTTAAGAAAATTCTTGCCGACAATTGGGTATATCGGTACGGAATTAAATTAATCATGTAGGAGAATTTATTGAATTAATAACTCCTGAGAAAAAGGAGATGGCCTTTGAAATAACAAAAATACTAGTCACGGAATTACTGTTTTCTCTACTATTCTAGGCTACGAACATGAAATCTATAATCTCTCGATCAAGAAAAAGCCAGTAGCGGCCCGTGAATATTTGGCCTGGGGGGCTACAGTACAATTTCAAAAAAATTTGCATGCCTTTGCATGCAAAACAATAGAACATTTTTATCTTACCTTAAAAGTATTTTATTTAACCCTCTATAAAATTGGCACTTGATAGAGAAAGGAGGAAAAAAAAAAATCGCCCATGCAAAATTTTTTTACACCCAGGAGACACTGATAACATTTTGTCAACATGTGGATTCAGGGCAGGCACAATTTTTTATATTTTAGACATGATAATGATGCCTGAATATATTCGATATTCGAATAATGATATTCGAATTATAATGTAAATTTTCTAGAGTTTTGGTGTGTGGGACATGGTGAACATATGATATTTTTTTTTGCAAGAGAACAGCAGATATTTTAAGCAACTCGCAAATTAAAGGGATATATTTTTTCAAGTTTTTTCCCTTTTTGGGGGAAGAAGAATACTTTGGTAAGTATAAAATTAAATTACAAACAAAATATTTTTATGCTTTATTTTCTGTAATTTTTGGGGGGCTGTGCCCTTTTGCCCTTAAGGAGCAGCCGCCCCTGGAAAAAGCTGAGGCAATACATGTCCCATATATTATATTTATTCATTGATGCAAATGTATTAAAAAGATAAAGCTACTAGTACTTTTGTGTTGACCCAGCACTTCAATGCTTTCTTCTTTTTATTATTTTAAAGTGTTATGTATCTTGCTCAACAGATGAGCGCCATGCAATGGTATGGGTATGCTGCAGCACAACAGCAATTGTCTGATTGCCACCCAAAGGAAGAAAATGAATTACTCAGCTTTTGAATTTAAAAATGAAATTTGGATATTTAAATAAAGAGATAAAGGATAGGAACTATGTACTGGTTGGTGACACTTCTAACGTCAGCCATTGTATTGTATCATTGTTATTGTTTACATTTCATGACCTAAAATGGTTATGGTGTATGAATGAAAGTATAGAGAGAATATCAAAGCAATCCTTACTTTAAAGACAATAATTATTTCAATGTGAAGCCCAGAACATTTTTATTTTTACTCAAATCTAAATGAAAGAAAGTATAGCCCAGTAGTCAGAGACAAAAAAAGGGTGTTTCAATGCAATATTTGCCCTTAAGGAGCAGCCGCCCCTGGGAGTTGTCCATATAAATTTCACACCACTCAAATTTGGCGGATGAAGAATCTCATTTTAAATGATATTAATTATATAAAAGACTGTGTGAAAATAGGATTTTCCCAATATCAATCATTATCCAATTCCTTTGAATTTTTCTATTTTACCTACAATGCTGGCACCGGATGGCTATGCGCATTCATCTCCAGTGAACAGCAGATATTTTATGCAACTCGCAAATTAAAGGACATTATATTTTCAAGTTTTTTTCCCTTTTTGGGGGAAGAAGAGTACTTAGGTAGGTATAAAATTAAATTACAAACGAAATATTTTTTGCGATTCATTTTCTGTATTTTTTTTGGGGGGGGGGCTCCATAGCTACTCATTGTCCTCACGAGGCTGAGTGGGCCCCGAAAACATGCAAACCACATTGACAAATTATTGCCCCCGCCAGGATTCGAACCTGGGTCTCCCGAGTGCAAGACCATTGAGTTATGGGAGCTGCTGCAATACTAAAAAACGGTTCTTCAGAGCGAAATAGACACAGAGATCAAATTTGCTTATATTCTAAGGAGTTTCAAGATTATCCCCTCCCCGCATTCATCGTAAAAATTGGAATCAGAAACAGAAATCAATTTTTGAAGTTATACTTCTTTAGGCGCGTTATGAAAAAATGTTGAGAGTGAAATTTTATTTTTTGCGGGAGATTTTTTTCACCAGGAGATTTTTTTCACCCACGACGTTTCTTTCACCCACAAAACTGTAAGCATTCTGAAACTACTTTTTCGATTGCAAAGAAATTTGGCACAGTTCATGGGTGCATTCCTGGGAAGATTTTTGTCTAGGTCCCATCCCTGTAACGTTAAGCTACAACGAGAGGGACAAACAATGGATGGGTGACAGCAAAAAAGTTCACGTTTTTTGACTTAAATGACATTTTTTGTATGGGAAATCATAAAATATTACTGGAAACAGTAAGAGATACAGAAAAAATTATCCCACTCCATATAAAACCTAGATCTACAACCGTCCGAAGTACGTCCGATTTAACATGCTTCGCTTAAATAATAGTAGTGAAGTTGCTGTTTCTGACTCAAAATCATAGAACTGACTAAAAACCACCCAGTTTGTTGGGTAGAACGTGTTGCGCAACAGACCCAGCCTAAACTAAGCAGGCTTCAACACGCATTTTAATTTTTTGGAACCTAACCCAATACTACTCCCAACACGTTCTGCGCAGCTTCACAACCCGTTACTACTCCCCATGTTCTACATAGGATAGCAAACGGGTAGGTAGTATGTAATCTATGTGTGGTATGTGATATGATTTCTAATGTAAAAGTCAGATTTATTATTTTTTCCCTCTTTCATCTTCTTGAAACGAAGTTCGGTTTTGAATATGAAAAAAATATGGAGATGGAGTTAATTATGAAAAAATTATGAGAGTTAAATTTAAATATTGTGTTTTCTCATTCTATATTCATAGAACATTGTGACTCAGTGGCAAGGACTTTGTTTCATAGTTGGTTGGTTCTGAGTTCACTTCCGGGTTGAGTAGTATGTTTTTTTTTAAATATTTTTAAACAGAAGTATAACTTCTCACGCGCGTACATAAGTACACACACACATTTTTTTTTTTTTTATGAATTTCTTGCTTTCTGGATCATCGTTTGCGTTTAAAACAATATTCTTAAATCTATATATATAAAAAAGAAACACACTCACGTGATTTCTTCGCGATTTCTCCGCACTGGCATGTAGGTCGCACTTGGGTCTTAGATGCGCGCTAAGAAAGGATTTTTAAATATTCCAATTGGGGCGCCCGCCGCGGGGGGAAAAGGGGCGCTTTTACATATGAAAATCACATTTTCATCACTGTTTATCCGTACCGGTACATTTCTGGGGGCTGAAATTTGGTTTGTAGATTCGCTTTATGTTCTAGATGTGCAATAAGAAAGGATTTTTTAATATTCCAACTGGGGCGCCAGCCGCGGGGGTAAAGGGGCGCGTTTACATATGAAAATCATATTTTCATCACTGCTTCTACGTACCGGTAAATTTTCGGTAGCTGAAATTTGGTATGTATGTTTGCTTTATGTTTTAGATGTGCAATAAGAAAGTATTTTTTAATATTCCAACTGGGGCACCAGCCGGGGGAGTAAAGGGAGCGTTCATAAATGATTATCACATTTTCATCACTGTTTCTCCGTACCGGTAAATTTTTGATGGCTGAAATTTCGTATGGAGGTTCGCTTTATGTTCTAGATGTGCAATTAGAAAGGATTTTTTAATGTTCCAACTAGGGCGCCAGCCGTTGGGGTAAAGGGGCGCGTTCACGAGTCCCCTTTGACACGATAGCTCCTTCCCAATAATTTTATTTTCGCTGTTCTTCAGATTTGGACATTCATATTTATCCTCATTCTTCTATCAGCTATTGTAGCCCATAGCGAAGCACGGGTAAAACAGCTAGTAAATAAATAATATGCTTAAATTAAATAATTCTTAAATAGATCGTGGTTAATTTTTCTGATGTTCCCATATTTGTGGTGGTGGAGTTGTCTTGAGTGATCAACCCGTTGTACACTACTGGTAAGTATACACTCACCTTTGAATGATCTCTGACTGGTACAATAACTCTAATGGTCACTTTTATTGCTTTGTCTATGGAGGTGTCTTGAGTGATACACCCGTTGTACACTACTGGTAAGTATACCACTACTGTATTTCATACCAGTGATTCACCCTGTATTTACTTGGAACAATATTTCTCTTCACATTTACTCGGTGCGCGGCGTTATCCCTTCTCAAAGAGACTACTTCAAGAGGAAAAGCGAACAATAGAAAATTATTCTAAAAAAATGGACCCGCATTGTTTAATAAATTTTAAATGAAAATTAAAAAAAAAAAAAAAAAAAAAAAAAAAAAAACCCNAAAAAAAAAAAAAAAAAAAAAAAAAAAAAAAAAAAAAACTCCGCAGCAAAAATAATAAAACAAAATAGGATGTAAAAATGAGAGATCGATCTGGTGGGATATAAAAATGTTTTAGTGAAATGAGAGATCGATCTGGTGGGATGTAAAAATGTGTTAGTGAAATGAGAGATCGATCTGGTGGGATATAAAAATGTGTTAGTGAAATGAGAGATCGATCTGGTGGGATATAAAAATGTGTTAGTGAAATGAGAGATGGATCTGGTGGGATATAAAAATGTGTTAGTGAAATGAGAGATCGATCTGGTGGGATATAAAAATGAACTTGGCGGCTGATAGCTGTTATACTTTTTTGTATAATAGAACTAGCTGGTTTGTCCGTGCTTCACTACGACCTCTACCTTGGCGCCTTCGAGGCATGGCCGCTCCCGTACTAATTAGTATTTTTTGATTTATATGCATGACCGTTCCCGTACTAATAGTATTTTATGATTTTCCTCACAGAAATCGAAAAAACGGCGGTAACTCGAAAAGGTTTTGCGTACATTTTTGCAAACTTTGTCCTAAATTAAGCTTTAAAAGGCGACTTTCTCGCTTTGAGTTGATATGTTTTCGCGTTAAAATTTAAGATATCGAACCATGACCGGCTAAATTCGGTCAAAAATCGAAAATTCGGCTTTAACTCGAAAACGGCTCGAGATTATTAATTCTGATAATGGACCCTCCATTCTCATTAATTTCTCGATATCTCTTACGGTTTTGGCTAAACAATTAGTGATACATACCTACACTACTTCAAATACACACACACACATTTATCGTTACATTGAGTTTTATTATTATAGATAGAATGTAATATTCTTTGCGTAATTATTTTTAATAGAAATACAGGGTGACTTTCATACAACTTTTAGACCGGACTTCAGTCAGGAAGTTTGAGGCCCCCATTTGTTTTTTTCTCGAAAACATTGAAAACGCCCAAAAAACGGCAAAAACAAATAGCGATAGATTCGACTTCAATCAAATTTCTCGTGGCGCGTTTCATGTATAAAATTGATATTCATATTAGGCACCAATTTTTAAGTTTTATCTCTTATCCTTCTGTTTTTTGGGAAAGATTTGCGAAAACCGGTAAAATAAGGCAAGCAGTTGTCAAAGGTAAAAGTTTCGTGCTTCGTCCTCCGCATAATAATGACATATACCAAATCTCAATTCTCTAAGATTTGCCATTCTTGAGATATTTTGTTCATAGACAGACAAAGGGATCAATGGACAAAACTCGAGATTTTGTGTTGGGTTCTAAAACAATTCGTCCGTTTTCCATATTGGCGATGCGATTGAAATGGCTCTTATTCACAAGTACAGCACAATCCAGTTACTCTGATATAAATTAAACAATGAGACCGTTTATTGATTCGTTGAGAACTCGGTAATTGAAAGCAAGTCGTCAACTAAGCTAAGTATTACTCACGGATGTTAGTCAAACTTTTTTTCTTTTTGTTTGATATGTTGTTGTTTTTCTCTCTTTTTGTTCGTTTTTGAGTACCGGGAAACTGAGTTGAAGACAAGAATGCTTTTATAACATACCCTCAAGCTTTTAAAAACGTTCCTTCTTCTTCTCATTACTGCATTCAATCTTATTCTAGAAAGTTAATCTTTTATTTTTAATGAATTATGTCTCTTTGTTTTTTGTTTTTTTTCAATTCTTAGTATTATATTATGGCGTATTGGAAGGATAAAGTTGACAATCAGCATGAACTCAATTTCACGAATGATTTCTTATATGACTGCTATGACTGGAGTTTAATATTGTTAGGCGTCCTATTTTTGGTTTATTTTTGTGACTGGAGTTTAATATTGTTAGGCGTCCTATTTTTGGTTTATTTTTATGACTGGAGTTTAATATTGTTAGGTGTTCTATTTTTGGTTTATTTTTATGACTGGAGTTTAATATTGTTAGGCGTCATATTTTTGGTTTATTTTTATGACTGGAGTTTAATATTGTTAGGTGTTCTATTTTTGGTTTATTTTTATGACTGGAGTTTAATATTGTTAGGCGTCTTATTTTTGGTTTATTTTTATGACTGGAGTTTAATATTGTTAGGCGTTCTATTTTTGGTTTATTTTTATGACTGGAGTTTACTATTGTTAGGCGTCTTATTTTTGGTTTATTTTTATGACTGGAGTTTAATATTGTTAGGCGTCCTATTTTTGGTTTATTTTTATGACTGGAGTTTAATATTGTCAGGTGTTCTACTTTTAGTTTATTTTTATGACTGGAGTTTAATATTATTAGGCGTCTTATTTTTGGTTTATTTTTATGACTGGAGTTTAATATTGTTAGGCGACCTATTTTTGGTTTATTTTTATGACTGGAGTTTACTATTGTTAGGCGTCTTATTTTTGGTTTATTTTTATGACTGGAGTTTAATATTGTTAGGCGTCCTCTTTTTGGTTTATTTTTATGACTGGAGTTTAATATTGTTAGGCGTCCTATTTTTGATTTATTATTTTTTCAACTAAGCTTATATGATGTTCGTCGTTCTGTCTGTCACGGGGCTCCATCTCATAAAAGATAACAGGTACAAACTTGAAATTTCTGTATTTTGGCATAGTCTTCTCCGTGGCATAGGGTTCAGCAAAAACATTTTAGAGTGTAAAACGAAACTGGTAGTCACTGAACTTTAGATCAGGAAAATTGGCCTAAAAATATTACTAAAACCAACCTTCGAAACATACATAAAGGCATCAACTCATTACAAGGATCTACAAAAATAATATTTCATTTGAAAACTTACCTGGATAGCCACAGGACTCTATGTAAGGTACGACAAGCGGAAGTTTGTTGAAATGTGGCCAGATTTGTTATGCTGATAAAAAGATTGTGTCTAGAATCATTACATCAACTCAAACTTGAAAGCTCTCATTTAATACAACATACATGCAGTGGACTTGGGACCTGGTTTAATGTTCCCAAATATGTAAAGGTAGTCTTTGTGGTAAAGCCCAACAGTCTCTTTAAAAAAAGATGTGGATATCACAGCATTACTAAGAGCTTCATGGACCAATGTTAAATATTCTACCATAGGAATTTTTTTTAATTTTTCTCGACCAGGAGGACTGCTACTACCTTCCCAAAACCCAAATATACAAAAGACGCCTCGCGCTCTGCACAAAACTACTAAAATGTTTTCTTACTTCAGCTCAATGCCAAACATACTGAGTATATTCTGACAGCAAATAAAGTGTTTTCAGCCAATCATTCAATAAGAGATTTTGTTTGAAAACAAAAATTTCTAAAGACCTAATGCAAATACTTGTATTTGATAAAAACAATACAAGTGCAAGTGTTAGACATGCTGAAGTGAAACGAACTTTGAAACTAGTAATGAAATTTGTTTCAACTTTTGTATTTATTTTTTTCGTCAAAAAAGGTAAAACTTTTTACTCAAAATTGAAGAATTTTTATATTTTGTTTTATAGACAGGATGGATGGATCAGATGATAAGTATACTAAGGTAAGCGCAGATATGCCGGCATCGAACGTAGACGAAAACTGGAATCCTTCCCAATTGAACAGATCGAAGTCTGTAATTTGTAATGTAATGTATTGTAATTGTTTAACTATATTTTACCATAATTATAGACAGAAATTTCTTTTCCTAAGATAAAGCTTGGTGCTAAAGAATTTATTTTTGCGATAAAAATTAATTAGTAATTTAATTTTTTTAAATGAGGAAGGAAGTTAGTAGATATAATGGAATAATATTTCAAAACATTTTTTCTAATAATTTTATAGTTTTATGGAGCGCTTTCGTCTATTTTGACATTTCATCATAATCGTTTGAATCACGAGCGCTGTCGTCCGTTACGTCACTTCTAGTTCCTTCAACACTCGAGACTCAACAATTTAATTTGTAGTCCATATTATTTTTAGAAATTTAAGGCAAAATAAGATAACTAGATAATCTAGATATATTTCAAAAAATACTAAAGAATAAAACTAGATTTTCGCTCTCAGTTTAGCAAACTGTTGCGTACTCTTATATTCTTCTTATTTTACACCCTGTATACCTTTTCACTTTAGACCATCCAATGAACTAAGAGAGTAAGGAAAGAGCAATTCTATAGCATTGCTAACGTAAACAACGACGACGAATTGTATTTGTGTTAATGGAAGAAACGTTGTCACAATGATACAAATAATCAATTTTCAACAAAGATAAATACGAAACCCCCATGCTTATTCAACTCAAAGCTGATTGTTCGGTTACTATTTTTAAGGTTGAACCTAATTTGGAACGTCAGACTGACGTTGTTAGCCATTTTCCTGTATCAATGTTTTTTTTTTTTATTTGAGTTTCAATACAGTATCGAACCGACGACCTCAAATGTTGATGGTGTTTGACTTGAACTAGTAAGATGATTTCAAAACTTATGTTAATTTAAAATTTAAAATGTTACATGATGGGAAGCCAAGATCATTTTTGTTTTTACAAAATACTCAATGAATGAAGTATGTCAAAGCTGAAAGTGATACTTTATTGGAATTGATACAGGAAACAGGAAGAATTAAAAAAACGTGAGTTTCAAAATGAGGTTCATAATAAACTTACACACTAACAATTTTGGTAGCAATTAGGCATAACGCCAATATTTTCTATTTGTGTTTTCGACGTCGAAAACTTAGTTTCTCAATATATCCTACAACCCCATATAAATCTTTTAGCGGATTTAATGAGAGTATGTGCCTACCATGTGAGCTTACGTTTTTACGGCACATCTCGTTAAAAAGATAATAACATCAAGAGAAATGGTACTCTTAATTATTTACCAGAAGCAAACGCCTTTTTAGGGTTAGCACTAAATATGTCGATAATTTTATTTCCTTGCAACATTTTTCATGTTACAACTATTTTTACTTTTATTTATTTAGATCAACTTAGAATTATTGAAGCAAAATTAAAAATTAAAAAAAAAAAAGAACTTTTTATAATAATGGGACTTATAAGCAATGGTATAAAAATAATAAAATTGAAAAGTTTATGGTTAATAAAATCAGCAGTGCATTCCCGTCCCTGTGTTCACAACCACTCGAAAAGCCCACTAGAAAATTAAACTTTTTACTTCAACTTCTATACGTTGTAAAACAGAATGTAAAGTATTGCATTCGTGCAAAATACAATTCTGTTGATATAGATATTACCCACTCTTAATTAATGTAGCTTTCGAGTGGCTAAAATAGAAATTTGGAATACATATTCCCTTTAAATTGTACCTACGAAATAAGAAACGTAAAAGTTCTAGTGTTAGAAAATTATCGCCGAAAATTCAATTTTTTGGGGGGAAACCGGAAAATTTCAAGTTTTACAATTTTTCTAGGGAATGTTTTGAGGGGATCCAAACCCGGCCTATTTCTTTAAAATATCGTTTATTTAACAATTTGGACAAAAGCGTCCGGATTTATAAGTTTCTTGTTTTAACCATGTCCGAGATACGTTAATGAGACATGATGCAGCGAGTCAATACACCAACTAATGTCAGAAAGGGAGAGAAAAAAATGAAGACAAGAAAAATCCAGAGAAAGAGATAATGAGTTAATGCGAGAGAAAAAAACGTCCAGGAAAGAAAGGAAAAGGTCAGGAGAAAAATACACAGAGAACGCTCTCGTGAGGGACAGAGAAAATGGAGGAAAAATTGAGAGAGAAAAGAAAGAGCCAAGGAAAAAGAAGGAGCAAAGAAAATGGAGAAAGAAGATGAAAAGGTAGAAAATTAATGAGGATTGGAGAAAGTGGGGAAGGGGAAGATTAGAATAGGTAGAAGTTAGAAAAAGGAAAGAAGAGAGAAAGATCTTGTCAAGAAGTGAGAGAAAGAAAGAGTGAAGAAAATAGAGAGAAAGAAAATGAAAAGGGAGATAGAGAGAGAACTAAGGTGCTGTTTTATGCATAAGTAACGTTAAAAAAACGATAACTTTTTCATGGCTATCATCCCATGACATTTTTTGTTCCTGACAGCATAACAAAGTTGATATTTTTAGTTTGAAATCATAAAATTTAGGACAAACGTTAGAATTTCCCTTCGTTTTTGAAAAATGTCGATCTTCCCTTTGAATAAATTTAAATATTCAAAAGATAGGATAATGAACACCTGAGACAATCTGATGCGATACTCTGTGAATAAGGAGAGACATTTTCATATTTTTAAAAATTTACTCTACCGCATCAAAGAAACAACCTTTGCTGAGAAGTTATAAAGTATACTGCCGTCAAAAATGCATGCAAATTGAACTTCTTTTGGGCATCTATGCCTTTTTCCCTCCTTGTAAAACTCAAACCGAACTGGGTATAAAGCAGATTTTATCTATCTCAATAAGGCATTTTACTATTTCAATATTTTGAAATTATTCAAAAAATATTCAAAATGAAATGTGGGCTACGTTCTTTTAGTATGGACCTATGAATAATTATTCAAAAGAGGAAAATATTAAATGCCTGCTTTAATATTCTCTGGTGTTTGCTGTGCCGTCCGAAGCATTAATTTATGAAATTACTGAAAGTTTTATGAAATACTCCTCCTTATGAGACTGTTCCCACTTGACGTGAATATCGTCCGTTCTTTTTTCGAAATACCTATGTGGCAATGCATTTTAAGTGCGAGTGTACTCATTGTGTGATATACAATTATTTTGGTTAAAAAATATGAAGATTATAATTTTCTTAACATCAGTGATTTGATGGGAACTGGTTTATCCCAACTGGTAAATCATTGGCTTACACTAAATCCTTAAATTAATTCAAATTACGGCCCATCGGGCCCATATTTTGCTTAGGACGGGGTGATAACGTTATTCACTCCGTGTATTAATATATGTCCCTTGAGTAAACCTACGCTATTAATTTATACCAACAAGGATTATAATTATATATTTCTAGATAACGTAAATAGAAAAGTACAATTAAAAACGGTCAGTACATTTACATGAAATGTAAAGTAGAGATATTAATTAGTACTTGAAACATATTGGAGTGTTGATTGACTCAAAAAATATGCTAATTACCTAATTTTCATAAATAAAAATCTGAGCGCACGGTAGTGCGCCAGGCCAAGTTCCGGAAAGCACCAGTGTATCTTTACACAAAGCAATTCACCAGGTTTTTCACACCGTCAGATATCCGGTTATACAGGGCTATCCCCTTGAAGTTTTGAACATACATTCCGTAGTATAGTACAATACTACAGGATAAACTTCAAAAGTTAATGTTAACCCAGGTAGGAGATAGGTAATTTCAAAGTTTGCACTTTTGGATACTCACTGACTGATTGACTCACTGATCATCAAAAGTTTCAGGCACTTCCCGTATGCCTAGAGCGCTGAAATTTTGCATGAAGTTAGCAATTGACATCCACGTAAAGGAAAAAATCCGAAAATTTGATCTTTTTAACTCTAAGTGCTCCAAAACGGTATCGCTTTAGGGAAGACAATACATCGTATTGTAATGTAGTTTTAACTGATAAAACACTGAAATCTTGCACAAGGTTAGATATTTACATGCGATTAAGCAGGCAATAACTTATATTTGAACATTTACACTCCCGGTGCTCCAAAATGGTTCCGCTTTAGGGAAGGAGATGCTCGAAAACTAGTTTAAACTACTGGTAGGACGCTGAAATCTTGTATGAAGGAAGATATTTACATGCAATTAAATGGAAAATAAATATATTCATTCTTTGACTACCAGTGTTCAAAAACGGTTCCGCTTCAGGGAAGAAAATACACAAAATCTAGTTTCAACTGCTAAGACGCTGAATACTTGCATGAAGGTAGAGAGACTTAAATTCAAATGAATCCGCAAATATCAAAATTAAAACTCGTTATCTCTCAGTGTTATAACTTCAGGGAAGAAGAAACACTATAAATATTTCTGTTTTTATTTGCTTTGTGGTGCATATTACATAATTCATTAATACTTTGGTGTTAGATCTTATTAGATATTTGGGTCCGGTTTACACAGAAATGTTGTGTAATTGAAAAGAAGACGAAATGAAGAAAAAACGGTAAAATCTCAATTCTCTTAAAGTAACACCGACTTTACACTTGGCCAGTTTGTAAAAAGATAGTACGAGTATTTTACCAATCCCCTTAGAAAAAACTGACCAAGTGTAAAGTCGGTGTTACTCTAAGAGAATTGAAACAGAAGAACGTGCAATAATAAAATTAAGTGCGGGATATACAGCAGCAACAATAAACTTGACCCCAATAATAGATATCACTACTTTCATAAGCAGAATTTTTTGGTTGAATAAGTGGAACTTGGCCTTTTTTTCAATGATAATTTTTTGTGAGATTCAATTAAACCCGCAAATGTCAAAATTGAAACTCGTCAATTCTAAGTCCTTTAACTTCAGGCAAGAAGATGCAATATAAATATTGCCGTTTTTATTTGCGTTGTAGATTTTATTGGACATTTGGGTCCGGTTTACACAGAAATTTCCTGTTTTCCGATATGTTGTGTAATCGAAAAGAAGAAGAAGAAATGAAGAAAAAACGCCCAAGTAATCAGTTACATATAGTAATCTTTACAAAAAGTATTGATATCTCACAAAAAATTATCATTGAAAAAAGGCCAAGTTCCGTTCACTTTCCCAAAAATTCCGCCTATGAAAGTAGTGATATGTATTATTGGGGCCAAGTTTTTTGTTTCTGCTGTATATCCCGCCTTAAATTTATTATTGCACTTTCTTCTGTCTCAATTCTCTTAAAGTAATACCGACTTTACACTTGGCCAGTTTTAAAAAGGTAGTATTTTACGAATCCCCTAAGAAAAAAACTGACCAAGTGTAAAGTCGGTATTACTTTTATTACTTTAAGAGAATTGAGACAGAAGAACGTGCAATAATAAATTTAAGTGCGGGATATACAGCAGAAACAATAAACTTGGCCCCAATAATACATATCACTACTTTCAGAGGCGGAATTTTTTGGGAAAGTGGAAAGAACTTGGCCTTTTTTCAATGATAATTTTTTGTGAGATAACTTTTACTCAACATTGTAATCCATGCAAATAACAAATGAGTACTGAATATGATAATGATGTTTCTCGAAGATCGGGCATTTCCTTTACTCCTACCTCTAAATTGATCAAACGAAATGAGATCTTGTTTAGCGTCACGATTTTTCTTCTTGTCTGTCAGTTGTCTGTCTGTCTGTTCTACGATAACTCCTTGTTATGTTCTTGGAATTAGTTAATTAGAATTATTTTCCTTTAATGGTCTGTCTGTAATACGACAACTCCTGAAAGTTTTGCTCTATTTTAACTGAGTGAGATCTACAGTTCACGAGTTCACAGAACTGCAACTAAATCATATTTACAAATGTTCCAGTTAATTTTAAAATTTTTACTTTCTCTTCCTTCTATTATCAAACAAACAGGAGTCATAGACTCTGAACTTACCAAAAAGTTTTACCTTATATACAGGGTGGTGCAAAAGTCTGGAAACCCCTGAATATATTTGGAAGGGCTTTATGCGTGAATTTGAAATTTTGCACAGTAAACTAAGGTTACAAAACATTCTTTTAAAGTGTGGCAAATTTTCAGGACCGGCCCCCATGTCGTGGCCAGGGGGGGCAAGTCATTTTTATTAAATACAAACCCCCCTTTTGCGATACATTTTTGAAAAGGTCTTTTAATTACAAGTACTTTGGTACAAATTTCAGCTTTTTATTATTTGGCGTTAGAGAATGGCGGCCAGTTTTTTTTAATGAAAGGTAAACTTTATCCTTTAGATATCCCCTCAAGAAAAATCTAGAGAGGTGAGATTCGGCGTTCTCGGTGAACACCTTATCACTAGAATACCACCTAAACCCCTGCCGATCCATCAATTGGGAAAAGTTATATCCAGATATTCCCGCACAATTGAACTGTAGTGAGCTGGTCCCCCGTCCTGTTCTAAAAAAAACTCTTTCAAATACGTCTTTTCTAAGCAAGTGACGAATGGCAGGAACAATTTGAGTCTGAAGGAGATTTAGATATGATTCTCCATTCAAATTACCCTCGATTTGAAAAGGTACTATGATATGCGTACCAACTGTTCCACACCAAACATTTACTTTTAGGGGTGTTTGAATGTGCTCTTCATGAAACATGTGAGGATTTTCATCCGAACCAAATTTATAATTTTGGGCATTAACTCCTCCATTTAAATAAAAGGTGGCCTCATCTGAAAACACTACAAAATCCAGAAAGTCAGGTTGTTGATCAATTTTAAGTCGTATTTTCTCACAATAGACAAATCTTCTTTCCTAATCACCATTTTTCAATTCTTGTACGCTATGACTTTTGTTTTAGAAATTGTGGACTTTGAAATAGGATTGTGGTGATTGAAGAGTTCATTGAAAAGATTATAAACTTCCACATAAGAACGTACCCTGCCCCAATACCACGTATCATCAGAACAGTGATTCTCTCTCTTTCACTTAACATAACTAATCAGCGAAACTTCAAAATGAACGAACAGATAAAGTCGAGAAACAACCAAAGACTGACTCAAAATGAATTGTGCTCAGTAAAGAAGAGAAAATTCACTTTTCCAAACGAAAGAAAAAAATACTGGCCATTATTTTAACCGAGTTGACACCCTTTGTCAAATTTTACAATAACTCAAGGAATTGAAAATTTTAGCAATTTTTTGAACACAATTGAACGTCATTTGCAAACGGTAAATGAAAAAAAGTTGGAATTTGTACCAAAGTACTTGTAATTAAGACATTTTCAAAAATGTATCGCAAGAGGGGGCTTCGTAATTAAGAAAATTGTCTTGGCCGTCCCTTTACCCTCACAGTCCAAATAGAAGTCTTACAATTCCCCGATTTGAACTAACAGCCACCAGTTTTTGAATCTACCATCTGACTACCGAGGCTATATTATTGGCCGCAAAAAACATGATCTAGTTTTAACACCAATATTATCCTTTAGACGTCTGGTTTTACGACGACAACTCTTGAACGCCTTGTTCGATTTTGATGAAACTCAGTATGGATATGGACCTTTAATTTTATTACGGTCACAGAATGGCAGTTGAGTGAGGTTTACAGTTCACAGAACTGCGAGTTTGTTAGATTAATATAAATTGTATTATCGTTATTACATCCATTTAAAGAATTTATTTTGACCCCAAACATACCCGTAGTTCTGTAATTTGTAGACCTCACTCAAAGTATGGTACATAATAAGGGCCCGGGTGGCACATCAGAGCACAAATATCAGTAAATCTAGACCCCATTTTGTTCGGCCAAATATAGAGAAAAATACAGCCAAAGCAAGGTCTCTCCAAAAATTGAAGCTTACAACGCCATATTTCGCCATGAAAGTTGGTGTAAAAGTAAAAAAGTTTTGATGCAGAAATTATCTTCGAATCAGAAAGTAGGTAGTCCTTATTTATTTTTTTAAAGAAATTCCTTTTCGCAAAGAAACTGAGATTATGAAAAATAAAATAGAGGCAAAATAAGTTTGAAGGAAAGCAAGAAAAATGTATACATTATGCAAAACTAATATGAAAGTTTGAATTTTATAATCGTCAAAGTGAGTTTACGTTCAAAATGTTCAGTGACAACTACAGAGATATACGTCAGGTATAATACCGCTTGGGAAAACTTGAGTGTATACAAGATGGATCATAGATAAGACATGTTAAAGCCTAACACAAATATATGTTAATGTCAGGTATACCACTAGGAGTAGGGTAAAATGTAAATTAAAGTGAGAAGTTAGAAAGAAAAAAATAAACCTGAATAAAAAAGAAAGTGAAAACCCACAAAGGAAAGCTGCTATCCGCAATTCTTTTTTTTACAAACTCCTGTCAGTTTGAAAAACATTAAAACATACCCCTCTCTTTTTCTTAATTTTTGTTTTGTTTTTAAAAATAAAAATTTGTTTTATTTACATAGAAGCATATATACAATGA
>CM022885.1:28944969-28956240 GCA_012654025.1 Pachypsylla venusta | reverse complement strand
CCCCCCCCCCCCCGAAAAAAATCCTGTGTACGCCCCTGCCCCAGCATGATGATGATGGACCACATCCATCATAATGATGATTTTCTAGTTTTTACTTATTTTCTGGTGTGTTACCAGAAAATAAGTTGCTGCAGAAGCAATACTAGATAATATTCTCCCAGTGTTATTTTCACTTTCACTTGATTTATGTTTTCATTTAATTGAATTTAAAAATTTGAAGTCTCCCTGGCAGAGTGTACATCACACTCGGATTCAAACAGGGAGGTACCGGGTTCGAATTCTGATCAGGTCGAAAATTATTAAAAAGCGTTCTAAATTTTCTTCTTTGTCTGCATGTGTTTCTGGGTAACTCAGCCTCCTGTGGATAATTGAGTAAATTATGGTAATATAGTGCTAATGGAGTGCTTGATAAAAAATATCTTTTAATGCTATGATGCCCCTTAATTTGTGACATAATATCACAAAGAAATCTATTGTAGGTAAAATATAATTCTGTATGAATGTGACATTATTTTATTCTATGAAGTATTGTTTCCTGCATAATTTCACATCATCAGCCCAGTTAGACATATTTCGTAAGGACCTTACATGTAGCGCCCAGAATCTCGCCAGAGTATCCGTAAGATATTATATTAATCATAAATGACTGCAGCACTGCAGGAATATTAATTTAATTTCATTAGCAATGTATGATTTTATTTGTTCTCCCACTCACAAATTGACTAGTAATTAATAAACAATTAGCCAGTTGAGTGTATTCGTTGATATATAATCTAGAAATTATGAAATTAGAGAGATGATCTCTGCTTCAATTTTGTATGGAGAAGAGAGAGAGAGCGATGGTACGGAAGGGAAAGATTTTCCTATGCATATAATTGATATAGGTAAAGGGAAAGTGTTGTAACGGTGAAAAATTGACATTGAAATATGTTGTTGTTCGATGGACCTATACACGGGAAATAACTATTTTCTCGAATAAATCTTCCACTCAATCAGGATAATTACAGAATAATAAAATAGTTTTTAAATAAAGTCAATCAAGCATAAGTCGGGCTGACTAGCAGTAAACGAGAATGTATCGAGACTGTAGAAGACCTAAGATACACCCTACTTCTTGACCGGAAAATATTTGTCCAGTCACAGCCTCAGTGAAGTGACGTGGAGCTTATGGTGGTGAACTCAATTTCTAACTAAGGATGGTGCTGAAACCCCATCGATTACATGAAAACTAAACCTACCAACCCCTCTGTTGAAAACTGAACCTACCAACCTCTCTGTTGCAATAGTCACCCATTGCCATCTACAGGTACAGGAACTAGCTTATTTTGTAGCTGCATCTGTTGTTTAGATACTTATCCGCTAATTCAAGACAGCTAGTTTCTTTACTGGCATGTATGATTTAATATCTTACGAATACAAACAACTGTCCTGGCATCGGGAGAGTATTGTATTTATAACTCCCCGCATTATCATATAATTCTCTTCTTCTTCTGCACATAAGTCGGGCCCACTTTTCGGTGCCACCTTTTGTCTTCCAAACTTTCATTATGTTCTTTAAATACTCACTAATTCTTCTTCTTCTTTTCTTTTAACTTCCTCTCTTATGTTTTCCTCTTACTTAGGTACATCAATCTAACTTCCTTTTGAACCTATCCACGTATCTTAAATCATTGTAATCTTCTTTCTCGTTTTCATGATGTAATATCTAATTTATTTAGAGTCTCATACAACGATACCACATGGGCGTAGGAAGTCAAAATACATCCAGAAATTTTCAAGAGTATGCAGTACGGAACGGGTAACTTAGATTTACACTAGATAAAATGATTTTTGGAAGCAAAAAAGTCATCAAGCACCGAAATACGATAAATGCCGCATTTTGTTCCTAATCCAACAGCCCCACTGTCAACAATCAAATGTAACTGTGGTTACTGTGGCAACCTTGTCGCATTGTTGAGAAAATTCAAAAAAATTAACAAACGTATAGTTTCCATCTGTACTTTTTTTTTCGTCTTTCCGTCTATCTTTCCATTGTAAAACCAATATTATTTTTCTTGTAACAGTAGTTCCTTGAGTATGTCAGAATGGGCATAAATAACGTGTTGATGGCTTTGAAGAGGTGCTTACTCTGTTTAACTCTGATCGACATATTCTATGTATTCTATTGATGTATTCCTCAGTTAAAGTCTCTTTCGTACTTTTTTGGTCAATTGATCTAGCTTACTGATATCCCAGTTATTTATAAAGATCTCGTTAATTCATTGACTCAATCAATCACCTTTCTGCTAGTTGAATTTCGCCGGTTTGGCACATTCCATCAATATGGGGTGGACTTTGTATAGTTGCAAGACCTTTATCTTAATTAACCATTGACAGGGTACGCTGTCATAAGATTTCTGGTAATCCACGTAACAACAAGATAGTTTTTTGGTTCTCTTCTTGACTTCTCTGAGTATTAGGTACTGAGTCTATGATAAGTTGCTCTTTACATCCTTTAGCGCCCTTCCTGTTCCTCACGCATTATATTTTGGTTTTCTTCATGTTTGTTTAAGAGATGAGTAAGGCATGCTGCCATGATCTTATAGATAGTCAGCAAGCACGTGATTGGTCTATACTTCAAGGTATCTCTGATGAACTTGCATTTTGGTAGTAGATATGTTTTGCCATCCATTATAAATGGAGGAATCTGGTCTGGGTTTTTAATGAATTCATTGATAAACTGAGTTAGCTTGATGTGCGAGTTAGTTTTTTATACCAATAGTTGTGAATTTTTAGGTACTGAGTCTATGATAAGTTGCTCTTTACATCCTTTACATTAATGAATTCATTAATAAACTGAGATAGCTTGATGTGAAAGTTAGTTTTTTATACCAATTGTTATGAATTTTATCACTGTCAGGGCTTTTCCAATTTTCATGAATATTTCTTTTAGTACTTCTTCTGATACCGCTGGTTCTGTCATAGATGTTATATTGGTATTTTCCTCTTCTTCTTCTCTCTTCATCCAGCTAGTTTCAAGATCACATGGCGTCTCTCGGTTCCATATTGATTCCCAATATTCTGTAATTTGTTCTTCATTAGGTATGTTTTAATCTTTCTATAAATTTTTTTCTCGTTGTTCTGAAACTCGCTGTTTTCTTGTTTTCTCCTATCGCATTTCGTATACCCCTTTAGTCAGGAACTGAACACAGATAACTTTTGTTGCAAGGTGTCTAAGAAGTCTGGTGGTACAGTATTCGGGCTATAATGTATTTTGTTCACCTTTTTCATCAACTTATTACCCATTACCCATATTTCCATTTGTATATTCTAAAAGTTTTGCTTTCTCAGCTCTTTTTATTAATTAGTCTCTTCTTCCACGCTGGCGGTTTGATTCACAATATCTGCTGTTAATACAACAGTTCGTGTAGATTAGTAAATTTTTGAATGTCAAGGAACTCAGGTATTACGTGTATGTTTAACGTATCAACAGTTTTGGCAAACTTGATTGATGTTTTCTGCTTTGGAATATGCGGGCTTTTAGCTGGATCCATTCCTTTGTATTTAATTTGAGTTGTACACAACAAGCCCTTGAGTTGTAGAGTTACCTCATCGATGGCGTTTATTCTGTCATTGGTTGATTCTATTCTCGTTTCGATATTTTCTGTAACTTCTTGAGTGTCGATAACTCTTATGTTATCACTTTCAGTTTCTGCCATTGTGTTGTTTTGGTTGGTTTCAGATGACGCAACTCCTTCTCTTTCCAACTTTTCGCGCACTTCTCTCTTGATTGTCTCTAGAGTTTCATCGGTTAAAAGTTTGTTGTTGACAATAGTTTTTCTTTGATCTGCAATTCTTTGTTCAGTAACCGTAACAACAAATGCTTGGTGTAGTTTTCGGCGGCAAGCTGTTGAGTCTGTTTCGGGTCGTGTGATATAGTAATATGTGCGCATGATTTATGTGTTAAAATCTTGGGTCCACTTCATACGCACTCGTTTTCTTCCCGCTAAGGTGGTCTCAGGTAATAAGACAATGCCTAAGTGGGAAGCAGCACAGTCCTTCTGGATGTATTTTGACTTTTATTATTTGTGTCGGCATTTTGATTGTTTTCGAGTATCGCGGTCGCAGTCTGCCGCATTCTCCCTGCGATCACTACCGGCTCGCCTGCTGTCACTTCTAGAGAATGCTCCAGAGGTGCCCTAGTGCTGCCCCCAGTAGGTAGCGTTTTTCACAGGTCTGAATAAAAATCGTTTTTTCTCCATTGGGAGATCGCTGTTGATGTTCATGTGGTATTAAAATGTTACCACACTACTTCTTGGGACGTTATTGATACTTGTAACTATCCAGGGATCATCAACCACTTGCTCGGGTTCTGGGGTCGCCCTCCCCAATAACTTAATCATCAGTTATCCCTGGGGTTTTATTATTAAATAAGTAACGATTTACTTTATCGACCCCCNTCTCACCTGCCCCCCCCCCCAGGCGGATGCTGGCCACGCCCTTGCGATATCACCTAATAAAGATTATTATTGTGTAGTTGACGAAGACTCCGAAAAAATTCCCAAATGTATGCAATGCTCCCTGTATTTTACCGTCCGATTACAAATTTCTTATTAATAATAATGAAATATCTTATAACATAAGTACTGAAAATTTTTGGGCAGCTTTGAAAATGTAAAAACTAAATTTATCAAAACACTCAAGAAGTATCAACGGTTAAAAATGCAAATGGGCTTAATATTAAATTTCAGTTTGGAATATGAAAAACCTTTTGCAGTGACGCGTGAAATATATTGCAAATTTCATACTTGGGGGATTCTTTAGAATTCGAATTATTCTTCTATATGGTTAGAAATTCAATTTGATATATTTTTCATACCTATATATTAGGTCTATTCAGCATATTATTTAGTAAATCTGTCAAAAATATATATATATATACTAGCAGGATACGCCCGCTTCGCTTGGCGCCTTAGAGGCATGGCCGTTTATAGTTTCAATCCCAAAAGTAGCCTATGTCCTTTCCTAAAGTTTAGTCTATTTCCATACCAANCATACATACAGACAGACAGACAGAGTTACTTTCGCATTTATATATTAGTATGGATTAAGTATGGATATATATATATTAGTTAAAAAATATGAGCCAATTTGATTACAATTTTTTTTTTTTTTTGTGTGTGTTGCACCCGCAATTTCTTATGAGTTCTTTCGTGAAATTTTCTTTACAATAACAGAAAATCCTCTATACCTGAAATACGAATGAATATACAAATCGGTTTTCAACATGTTTTTGGGGGTCGATTCTTAGTCATCACTTTTTTTGCACTGCGGTAACTCGCTTCCAGATGAATTTGCAAAGTTCATAATTCATTATGAGTGAGTATGTCGACTGGGCTTGAGTCTGTGTAAGAAAAAGAGAAGGAGAAATTTATCGAATGTTCCCCTCCGACTGACTTACTATCCCTCACTTTTTTTAAAGGCATTCATAATAAATTGCAATGGCGGGAGTGTAAGAGTATACATATTCGTCAGTTTCATAATGAAACAGTACAAAGGTTTGGGGAAAATATAAATTACACCTTTATACCAGAAAATTTCATTTAAATTTTAATTATGGTTTGGTAATAATTGTGTTTGCCACAGTTTATTAACCACAAAAAGAGATTGAAAATATTTTCAACAGATATTGTAAATTATAAAATGTGAGCACGAGAACTTTGGTGAGGGAGTATAACAGAGAACTAACTACCTATATTAAACATATTTACTTCGTTTTAAATTTTGTTCTCTTATAATTTTATCAAGTTCACTTCCGTGTAAATTACGTTTTTGCCCGCTGGTGCGCCTCGGCTTGCTGCACAAATGTAGGTATACCGCGGTGATTTTTAGAACGATCGAACATTTGAGAAATGCTTCATTGATTTTTATATCTAATGCTTGTCACAATGTTCTTACCATTGTTATTGCTAAATTTGATGTCCATCCTTGGATTAGAACCAACAGTATCACGCTTTTTAATCTATCACTCTGAGGTCTGAGATTCAGAAGCTTTACAGCTTGGGTGAATTTTCAACGTCCTCGAAATTGGAGTTTGAACTGAACAAATACCGACTAAACTCTAAGAAATTAATTTAGTTCACTTTCCTTGTGTTTTGAATTGGGGAGCACCTTTTCAAGTTATGTGGCACTGAACAGAATTTAGGACCTCTAATCAACCCCAAATACTAAAAACGAAATAACAGAGTAAGGGAAGAGCGATTCTGTAGCATTACTATCGTCAGGTCCAAAATTTGGAATGACAGCCTTTTTCTTATAACAGGGTTTTTGTTTATATACGAGTTCCAATTCAGTTTCTAACGGACGGTGCATGGTAAGACGGCTTAATACTTAATATGTTAATGGAGATTAACTCAAACTAAAAAAATATAGATAAAACTCTACAATGCTGTGGTACCCACAAGAGTTTAACAAAAACTATATTAGAGAATTTCAAAAAGTTCCTTAATTTAAAATCTTGTGTGTTTTCAAATATAACACGATGAGAAGCTAAGAACAATTTTGTTTTTAATTAATGAAAATACGAGTATGTCAAATCAAATCTGAACAAACCTTTAACAAGAATTTCCTAAATTTCCGTAAATCAATTTAAATCACGTATTTTTCGAAGTGAGGTCCATAACCTCTGAGATCCTACAGACGTTAAAATGTTCCTGAAGTTGATGAAACTACTACATGACATGAAGCTACGTCATACGAGAATAATGCATTATTCTGAATTCAGGATTAGCCTTTCCCCTTCTCACATAACCGTTTACACTTTGTTCAATTTAACTTGATTCGCTGTGAAGTTAAAAGGAGTGTTTACTATATGGCTAACCACTACCCAACAAAATATTTTAAAATAACACAAGCTTTTCAAAGAGGAAAGCAGTATTTACAACGTCAGACAATTCATTATCCTTTTTCATTACTCTTTGTCGGCAAGATACAACATTTAACCTCCAAAGCGTAATCTTTCAAAGAGAAAATTGAGATAATAGAGATATGTAAAAGATCGAAGAAAATAATTGAAACTTTTGAACACTTTCTCTCAAAATGAACTGTCCGTTCCTTTGATGTAATTAAACATAGTAGTAATTCTTTGCAATTTTCATTCTCGCTTTCGACAAAGGACATTATACACTAGACCTTCACGTCATAGTGACGCGCATCAGCCAACAAGGTTAAACAAAATCTGGGATTTAGAATTATAGCACATCAATATTGTCCAGAGCATGATCGTAATATATTCAAATTCAATGCTCTTAACGTCGAGCAGACATTATCGATTCTTTCACTTCTTCACGGCGATATTTCACCGGTTTTAAAAGTTGTGATTTATTATTTTCCAGGAATCATCAACTGAACAATATAGCAACTGGCCGGCCATTAATGTCCTGTACTAAAGAGACAGAAAAATATTACTTATGATATTTACAATAATGAACGTTAAGAACAACAGTACAACACAATCCACCCTCTTTACTATTCAAAGTACGTAGATTCGTAATATGTTCGTTCACCTCACACTCTGACTGGAACCTTTGTCATTTTATATTGTTCGAAGTTAGTAATATTTAGATTAGTGATGGACGCGAGACGAGAAGAGATGAGACAGGCTCTGTCTCGTCTCATCTCGTCTCGTGTTTTTTTCACGAGACGAGACAAAATCCCTGTCTCCTCTCGAAACCAAAAAGTCTCGCCTCGTAAAAACACGAGAAATTTCCCGTCTCGTGAAAAATAGGTACCTATATTTTGATAAGTCCGACTCTTAAAATTGTTGGGTGTACCAGATAGACCTTTCCTGGAGATTCTAACAACATATATTTTTTTATATTATATTAGCAATATATGTATTAGTGCAGATACACAATATGTATTATGATACATGATAGTTATGTATATACATAGTGTCCATAAAGTCAGTCTCACCCCACCCCCCGTATCTCGAGAATGGCTGAAAATATAAGAAAACGCAAAAACACGTATCCCTTAATTTTAGACTAAAAAATTTTTGGCCTCCTCCAGCCATTTAGGCTGGGCACCGGCTGGATTCAAAATCTTAAATGGGAAGGTATATCAAGTGACGCCTTGTTTTAAAGGTCTCGTTAATACGAGTTCATTACGGAAAACGGGAGCTCTCTAGGATCCGCCGTTCACGAATTACAGGGTGGAACATGTGAAAATGGACCCTTTGCGGCCGCACCTAAATGGTAGGTAAAAATGCATAGAAATAATTTTTTATGGTCCCAAATACCTAACTAATTTCGTAAAAAATAATGTCCCAACAAGATGGTTGTCCCGCCCACTTCGACCGCAGAGTTTGAACCTTCTTAGAACAAAGTTTTCAAAACAAGTGGATAGGTAGGAGATGTCCTCGGGAATGCTGTCCCGCTCACCGGACTTGGCTTCATGTGACTATTTTTATGGGTGTATTTATAGTCGGTTGTTTACCGAACCCCACCTACCTCTCTCGAAAATCTCAAAGACCGTATCAAGGGGCCTTTGAGGACATCACCCCTGATACATTTGAAAAAGTGAGGCGGAGAGTTCGAGGCCCGCCTATACCATTGCATGTGGGTCAACGGGCAGCACTTTGAGCAACTCATAGATATTTCACCCTGCAATTCGTGAACGGTAACTCCTAGAGAGTTTTCTACAATGAGAAAGGCTCCAAAAGTTGGTTTAATTTCACCCTGACTTATTAAATAATTAAAATTCTCATGAAAACACGCCAGTTCTTTTTTTACTAAGTCGTTCTCTTTATGAGCTGCTCAAAGTGCTGCCCGTTGACCCCCGTACAATCGTAAAGGCGGGCCTCGAACTTACGCCTCACTTTTTCAAATCTTCGAGAGAGTAGGTGGGGTACGGTAAACAACCGACTATAAATATACCCCCATAAAAAATAGTCACCTGGATCCAAGCCTGTGAGCGGGGATACCATTCCCGAGGACATCTCCTAATACCTATCCAGCTGTTTTGAAATCTGCGGTCGAAGTGGGCGGGAAAACCATCTTGTTGGAACACTGTTTTTTTAAGAAATTACTTATTTGGTACCATGAAAATTTATTTTTATGCATTTTTACCTACCATTTAGGTGCGGCCGCAAAGGGTCCATTTTCACATGTTCCACCCTGTAATTCGTGAACGGTAGATCCTAGAGAGCTCCGGTTTTCTGTAATGACCTCGTATTAACGAGACCTTTAAAACAAGGTGTAAGCCAACGATCTTACCACGTTGAATACACCAGTTCCCGTCAGATCACCGAAGTTAAGCAACGTCCGGCGAGGTCAGTACTTGGATGGGTGACCGCCTGGGAACACCACGTATCGCTGGCTCTTTCCGGCCCAACCCAGGCTGAGTGAGGTCAATGTGGGTAGCTGGTTTGCAAGTTTCCAGCGAATGGAGGGTAAAACCCTCGTCTTGAATGACCAATAGATGTTAAACAGACGTTAAGCCAAATGAAAAAAAAACAAGATGTCACTTGATATACCTCCTCATTTAAGATTTTGAATCCAGCCGGTGCCCAGCATAAACGGCTGGACGAGGCCAAACATTTTTTAGTCTAAAAATAATCCCCCTAAAATCTAAGGGATACGTGTTTTTGCGTTTTCTTATATTTTCAGCCATTCTCGAGATGTATTTTAATTCAGACTGTCTGTTTTAAGGGTTGTGCCTCTAGAATCAACCATAAGTCGTAAAGAATGCAAATAGACTTCTCATGGCGAAATCTTTGGTTTTCGCCACTAAAAAAATTACTAATACTCTATTACTATCTCACTAAAAAATTCTCTCAATAAAAAAATTAGCGACAAGTTCAAACACAAAGGAAGACCATTTCTGACCATCCAGAGGCTAGCAACTTGCAACCCTGACAATCCTTTCACGACCGTGAATTTAAAATAATATTAATTCTACGGACACGACCGCTAATTAGCGGCCAACAATATATTAAACTTCAACATAAGTTGTATTTTTCAATTTCTTGTATGAAATTGATATGAATAGGCACCCAGTTTAAAGTTCTAGCTATATTACCCTTCTCATTTTAAGCAGCATAACCGCTAAAAAGCGGCATAAAACCGCCAATGGTACATTCGATGACCACCAAAAGCTGATTTTACAGTTCATGTCTGTTGGGTCCGTTGGCAGGTATTTTATGATGAGAAAATGTAACACGTAGATACTTATGTACAATTATGATAATGAGGGAAAAGAACATCCGTAAAGTCTTATTTTTTTACGAGACGAGATGGGACGAGACACATCCTTGTCTCGTCTCGAGATTTCACGAGACAAGACCTTGTCTCGTCTCAAAAGTTTCGAGACGAGACGAGAAATTTCTCGTCTCGCGTCCATCACTAATTTAGATTATTTAGTACCATTTGAAAATCATTTGGGGTGCAGTCAGTACTCGAATCTCGGGATTATTATCAAACTCCAGAAAACTGAGTAGCCGTTGTTGACATGCGCGGATATAGGGGAGGGCACAGAGCGGGTGGTATTTCTCAAATTTCATTAAACCTAATCACGTAATTTTTTTAAAAAATATCAAATGAATGGTGATCCGCTGTGTCTTTTATCATATTGAGAGGGGGGTACGGGCCCCTAAATAATTCCCAATCCTGAGACTAAATAGAGAAATACGAAAATAAAAAATCGTCAAAAATTCTATACAAAAATAAAAAATCGTCAAAAATTCTATCATCCGCTTGGCACTTTTTTTTGTCATCACTCTTATAAAATCGCCTATCACCCTTATGAAAGATATTTGTGGTAACGAAATTTTGGTTTTCCACAGAGAATATAATGAATTTGGAAATGCCCTGAACATTCTCGTGCGCACATTTTATGATTTCAGGGGATTTCCTTTCAATCACACGCCGATGGTTTCTAAAATCACAACAATGTCCAGTTCCACTGTGAAGCGTCCTTTAATATTCCAGATTTATTTTAGTAAAGATAGATTGTTTTCACTTGACGATAATTATCAGCAGCAAACACATTTATTTGAAAATTGAAAAGTCAAATTTCTAAAGGTAAGTTTGATGTGAACTCAGTCAACTGCAAACTTTTCATACAATATCTTTAATACATCTGATACATTTCCCAACGCGTCACTTCATGTCACGACAACAAGGATTCTGTTTCCTTATTCATTTTCACCAGAAACTCATTGTGAGTGTCTCCCAACCTAAGGGCTATGTGCATTATTAAAGTGTTTTATTATGGCATATTGTGTCTCCCAAC
>CM022885.1:28879850-28910516 GCA_012654025.1 Pachypsylla venusta | reverse complement strand
GTTTATGCAGAATATGAAGAAAAAAAATTGGTAAAAATTGGTTGAGTAGTTTTGGAGGAGTAGGGTAACAAAAGTTTGCAGTTTGTAGGGAGTATAAGGCTACGCTTCGCTCCGCCCAATAAATAAACTTCGCAAAATAATATTTTGTTTAACACTTTCTAGAGAGTTCTGTGGAATTAATTTTTGAGAGCAGTCAACTTGTGAAGGCAAAGAAAAAAAAATATAAGAAATACCAAAAGGCACATAAAAGCAAGTTTTTATTTTAAATTTTTATTTGCGAAGAAAGACTTTCAATCTTCAAATGAAAAGTTTCATTTTCCAAGACACATCCGAGACAGAAAAAATACTTCTCAGTGCCATTCAAAACAACAACAAGAAAAGAAAGAAAAAATCGTCTTCTTAGTATTTCAATAATTTTCTTAGGGTATACTTCAAAGCCAAAGCGCGTTCCCAATTGAAATGAAAATTCATAAGAATATATATGCAATCTGCAATACATAATGTTCTAGGTTTCAGCAACACAACCCTTGCACTGGCAGTGCAATTTCATGATATTATTCTTGCATTCAAATAAAGTTTTATTGTTTTCACGTTTTTATTGCTTTAAATTTTAATTTGAAAATACAATCATGTACCCTACTGCAACGCTCAAAAATGTATTATGCTAGGCTGTTACTAGGTAGTCACCATTTGTTATTAATCATTTTCAACAGCCCCCATGGCGCACTCTTCGTAATTTGTAGGTACGTTCAACATTCACACTTTCATATCACTAATTACGAAATAATGTATTTAACGTAGGAAATGTTGACACAAATGTCACAATGATAAAAATATTAAATTAATAAAAATCTTTCATGACATTGAATCTTGTTTTTTCCAGTTTGGCTACAAAACCCATATTGCTATACCTACCAGTGAAAACTTTTTCGGTTTGTTATTCTAAATTATATTGTAAATTTGGTTCGATGTTCGATCTGTTAATAGATAATAAATTCAATTAAAATAAAATATTCGTTGTTAAAGAAAGATTTTTTTTTTCATAAGATTAAGATTTTAGTTGTCTTCTAATTGACTAAATTAGAACAAGCCAGTATGCCAAATAATAAAAAAATGGTCACTCAGTCTTACTTTTCTTGTCAATTGTGATATTTATATATTTAATTGGGAATTGTTAAACAAAATATGGCCCTTGGTTGTTATCTACAATCTACCTAAGAGTGCACATTGCGTGTCTATAGGTGTTGAAAGTATGCTTTTCTTTTGATTCCTTTAGTTGTAATTTTGTCGTCAATTATTTTATTAGGAAATCAAAAACAAACTATGGCCCTAGTCGTTATCTGCACCCCGCATAAGATCCACCAAATATACGCTTTTGGAACTATTTAACGTTCTCCTGGGTTGGTACTGTATGTATTATAACCGTGAAAATGTGGATGTCTTTTTTTCAAATCTACAAATAGAAAATCTCGCAACTCTGTCCATCCGTCCGCGAATCCTAGATCATATTGGAATAATCGTAAAATCTCCAATACCCACAGGTTGTTTTGTAGATACGAATGTTTTTGAGTGGAAAAAAATTAAAATAGACGATGTAAATTGTAAGGACGTAGAAATATTAAAAAATAATAAAATGTTTGAGATTATAAATCAGTATTATTGAGAAGCTTATAAAAGATGCATTTAGATTAATACTTACTGAAAATAAGAAAAATCCTTTTTTTAAGAAAAAGAAAAAATAGAAAAGAAACTCGTATCTTTAGAAATAGCAAGTAGCAAACACGAAGCTTTCGGTAAATATTCCAACTTGAAAGATAAAATTAAACTGAAAAGCTTTTGAAAATTTTAGCAGTAGAAAAATAAAGGATAGGAAAATATAATCTTACCAGAGAATGGAAAAATGACAGAACTTTATCGTCTGATGATGTTACGCACATTGTATAATCTCAATTTTGTGTGGACCGCGATGAGGATATATTCAGTGAACGTCAAAATAATTTGATTATGATTCTGTATGCATAATTGTGATAAGGCAGATACGAGTTCAAAACGTTCTAATTCGGTTTTCTTTTAAAAAGCAACAAAACATTGTGAATAATACATCTACTCAAATTGTATTCAAAAGACTTTTCAGTACCCCAAGTTGACTTGAATAAAAAGGCCCGGACACACAGAAGTGAGTCGTGGCAGGAAGCGATCCAGCGACAAATACTGACTGTCGCGTCGGCGAAAAATCGTGTTCATTCATGCAGCAGTGCATAATCCAACTAGACCGCCTTGGTCAGATATTGCTTCCCGCCGCGCCGCATCATTTCCCCAACTTTTTTCTTTAATAATAAAAAAATCGAAAGAAAAATCCCACTTTTTGACCTGATCGGGAAATAAAACTGTACCTTTGTAGTGTAAGCTGAGTGCGATGCTCTTTAGGTCCTATAGAGAAGTTTGAGAAGAAAATCTTAGATCATACCATCCTACTGATTGATGATGATGAGCATGGAATAATAACTAAACTTTATCGTCTGATGTCATAAAATATAATAAGAGAGAATATTATAGCGGAAGGAGTTTTTAAATTAAACCACAAAGGTAAATGCTAGTACCTACTCGTACTTACTTTAATCAACTTTTAGCACTCAGACCTTTGTACAGGGTACACAAGAAGATTCTAAAAATAGGTTAACATTTAAATTTTCATGTAGGGTAATTACTCACCTAAAAGGGAATACCCCGAATGTAACGCCTCATTATCTGAACACCAGCCCGGCAAAAACATATTGGGTTCTTAAAATGGAATTTTTGTTGAATTTGAATAAAATGAAGAAAAGAAAACCTAAATTTTTTTATGCACTTTTTTGATGAGGCAGGTAATAAATGGAATTAAAATTGAGAAAGTGAATCAACTACCCTCACTTTTTGTGGGAATCAAGAGAAATAAAATCGGACTGGACTTCCAAAAAAAAGGGAAAAATAAATCATAAAATAACAACAGAACGCAGCTCTTAATATCCTGGTAAAATGACGTGGGTAATAATTACATGCCAAGTATTAAGCTGCTTTCCCACAGCACGCAACATTTTGTTGCGAAACGTTTCGCAAAGTTTCATGCTCCACTGTTTCTACAGAATCAAATGAGATCGAATCCCACTGACGGAAACCTTGCTCCGAAACGTTTCGCAACGTTGCGAAACAAAAAGGCGATGCTGCTCTGCCGACAAAAGGCGATGCTGCTCTGCCGACAAAAGGCGATGCTGCTCTGCCGACAAAAAGGCGATGCTGCTCTGCTCTCGCAACATTTTGAGGTGACTGTGTGTTTATTTGTTTTTTAAAAAAAGTATTTAAGCTTTATTTCTATTATTGAAGACGTTTTGGATTTTTTTTTTTTTTTTAATTTGGCTTAACGTTCTTTAACATCTATTGGTCATTCAAGACGGGGGTTTTACCCTCCATTCGCTGGAAACTTGCAAACCAGTTACCCACATTGACCTCACCCAGCCTGGGTTGGACCGGAAAAATAGCCAGCATCACGAAGGCGCGAACCGACGTGGACACCCACATAGAACAACCTAGCTGGACGTTGCTTAACTTCAGTGATCTAACGGGAACTGGTGTATTCAACGTGCACCAGTCCCATTCCCATTAGATCACTGAAGTTAAGCAACGTCCAGTGAGGTTGTTCTTTGTGGGTGTCCATTGAATGCCATGCTAATATTACCATATTTCTTCAGTTAATTTATAGAGTAGCCAGCGTCTACAGCACGTTGAATACACCAGTGCCCGTTCGATCATTGAAGTTAAGCAACGTCCAGCGAGATTGTTTGTTCCATGTGGGTGTCCACCTGTCCACGTGGGTTCGCGCCCTTATGACGCTGGCTATTTTTGCTGGGTGAGGATAGCTGGTTTGCAAATTTCCAGCGAATAGATCGTAAAACTCCCGTCTTCAATGACCAATAGATGTTATAGAGACTTTAAGCAAAATTAAAAAAAAAATATATATATATTAAAAAAGACAATGCGTCCATCTCTATAGAGAAACTTTTAAGAACTTACATGGAATTTGTTGCAGTGTGTTTCAAAGGAAAATATAGCTTCGCAACATTTTGTTGCATCGTGTACAAAATGTTGCGTGCAGTGGGAAAGCAGCTTAAGTCTCCAAAAATAGATGTTTGATGACAATTAAAATCTTTAGCTTCAGAGAACTATAGCTACCGTCTCATACATCCTATACCTTATGGCTGCAAACTCATACATCCTATACATTATAATCAGTCAGTCAGTCAGTATGCTAACTGGCTTTGCAGTATAGATAACTACAAACTCATACATCTTATACCTACAAAACACACAACTTCGTGTCTTTGAATATATATTAGATACTGGCTGTTTACTCATGCTTTGCTAGGGCTACGAAAATAAATAAATTAAAAACCCCTGTGGGTAGAAAATGGTTCCTCTTTAGAAAAATCAAAATTTTATTCAAGGATATTAACTTTGTACGGCGGATCGAATTTCCGCTTTCTCGCTCATCTTAAATGTTAATTCTCAATTTTGATTTTTCGGTGGTGAAAATCGGCTATAAATATGGGGAGAAACCGAAAAATTATAAGTTTCATATTTTTTAGCGGGTCTATTCTCGGTCATTTTTCGATACCTCCTTCAGTTTCCTCTGCATAAAATTGGACGAATAACCGCTAACAAGGGTCATTTTTGGCGGTAACTCGCTTCCTGTTCAACTTTTGATCTTTTTTTCTTCCTTATTACCTCCATGCTAAAAATGCCTTCCTTATTACGCGACTCCGCACCGCGGAGCTACGTCGATTATGAGGCAGCCAGTATAAAAACTGGGCTTTACGTTTTATATAAAGGTGCAATAAATTTTGTATATTCAAAGAACGCCTAAAAATTTATTTCTTTAAAAAATACAATATGCATTACATATCAAAATTCAATAGTTCCCTAACATATGATTTTTAATTACCAATTGGCTTGCTAATAGAAAAACTCCAAGGTTACACATTTTTAGGCGTTTTATATGATATTATTTTGATTTCTGAACCTTTGAAAAAAAAATTACCCCCCCCCCCCTCAAAATTTGATATATTACGTTTCAAGGTACGTAGAAGCCAAAAATCGAATAAAAAAATCCGTTTGTCCGCCGTGATGAGCAGTTTTGCCACTTAGCGTTGACCAATTTGGTATATAGGTCCCATCTGGGCTCTTATTTTTGGATTCAATCGAATACACCCTTGGCGGTTTTTGCCACTTTTTAGCGGTTTTCAGTATTGCTGTCTAAAAAGAGAATGGTAAGAGCTAGAGATCTGAAATTTGTTATGCATGCCATATTTTGGGTCTCAGTAAGCTCCGAAACTTTTGTGTGCAATCAAATATACCTCTGGCGGTTTTTACCGCTTTTTAGCGGTTTTCATGAATCTCGTCTAAAAAGAGAATGGTAAGAGCCAGAGAAAATTTGGTATGGGTGTCAAATTTAGAGTCTAATTTTTTTATGGGAGGGGGATATTTTTTTAGCCAGTATAATAATAATGTTATGTGTCACATTGGCAGAGTTTTTTTTTACAAAGTGCCATATTAGAGAAGGTCACGTTTTTTACCACCTAATAATATGTTAATGAGAATACCTACCTTTTGATTTAAGAATTCACATTGGCAGAGTTTTTCAATAATGAACCTTCGAATCGTAACGAAAAAAATGCCCCCCCCCACCCCCCTAAAATTTGATTTTTTACGTTTCAAGGTACGTACAATCCAAAAATTGAAGAAAAAAAATCCGTTTGTCCGCCGTACGCCGTTGCGGGTCTTAGCGGTGGCCGACTTGGATGAAAGAAATTTGATATGTGGGTCTCATTTGAGGTTTAATTGAATGCAATCGAAGGTCCCGTTGGCAATTTTTTTTTGTAGGCAAACTTAATGAGATAGCGAAAAAGGACCAAAAATGACACCCCCCCATAAAAATAGTATATAAGGACCCCCTTAAAAAATATAAGAAATTTTCCGATTTATGGCCGGTTTTCACCAGCGAAAAATTGGAATTGAGAACATCACTTTGGTATGAGCGAGAAAGTTGAAATTTAATACAAAGGTGTTCCGCAGTACACACAGTAATATCCTTGGGTATAATAGTTATTGAATTTTCTAAATAGGAGACATGCTCACCCTGGGGTTTTGTTCCACCAAAATCCAAACTTGACATGTTTAATGCCGCAATCTAGAAATTGTTGTTGAATTTCGTAACCGAAGCGAAGCACGTGTAAACAACTAATTGCCTATACTTTTAGGATATTCAGGTTAAATTCCAAAGGCTAAGATTTGAATAGGGGTATCTAGCTGTCTAGTCTATGGGTTGTTTTTTGTGGCTAAGCCCCCCTTCCCAGTTTTATTTTTTCAGATCCATCTACACTAGAGCCAATATTTTCCATCAATAAAAAATACATACCGAAGGCTGATTTCTTCCAATTATGGCATATTAACTGGCATAATGAAAAAATAAATTATACTTGACATTGCGTAAAGTTATTTCAGAGTTACATCTTCACTTGAGATGATGGTTTAAAAAATATTGTGCTAATATCTGAAAGTTCAACAGCACTGCTTATTTTTCTGGGTGCAACTACTGAAGTAATTCAGTAGCAAATTTGCTACTGAATTACTTTGTTGCCCCAGAAAAAATATTGCACTTATTTAGAGCTGCAGTATCATATCGACCAGTAAAAGTTAGGATTCTTTGAAGACCTACACGATAAATCGATGATTGCTTCTTTAAAAAAATTTCACGTCAAAATCATGAATTTCCAATGTCAATGAACCAACAACAGACATGGTCTTCTTATTTAATTTTTTGGTGGTTCCATAGAGTCATTCGACCCAGCAATGGGGTCTCCAAAGTAGGTGTAGTAGTTGAAAAATGTCTTATCTAATTTTTTGGAAAATCCTTTGGGATTTTCCAAATCCCAAAGGATTTGGAATCCTTTGGAATTTTTTGGAAAATCCTTTGGAAAAAAGTCGAATTTTGGGGGTCGATGCGCGAAAGAAAGATATGCTTCGATTTCAATTATTATCTCAGCCACCCACAAGTTTTCCTCGTTACAGCGTTATTTAGATTTTTTTTTCGACCCACCCCAGTGTCTGTCTACCTACACAGGTAGGTACTATGTGTCTACCTATGTGTAGGTACTATGTGTCTACGCTATCTGAGAAGAATTCGTCACGCAATGACGACTGCTCTCAGTACGTGACCTAACAATATCTTTGTAATATTAACTTTATTTCTTTTTACCTATTTGTATATTTTGTTGTTGTTTCAGATAGTTTCATTCATCATCAAGAGAGAATTGATTTGATTTGAAACTGATAATGTTACCTCACATAAACATACCCGGGATCTAGTTGTCACCACACTGGTGTGCGATTGAAAGCCCTAATAGTGACTTTACAAATAAGGGATTAAATCTAATTAAACGAAGTGAGATCTAGTTTTTACAACACCCTTTTTATTCAAATATTAGTTTTTCCTGGATAATTTTCGAACGTCTTGTTCGGTTTTGATGAAACTTAATAATTATTTTAAAAATATATTTTAGAACTGTTTGATTGAAATTCGGGGCTTCAATCAAATTAGTTGTGGAAAATCATTACGTTCATGGAATTAGCTGATTGGGTTTGAGACACAATTGGGCCACTCGGTCGTGAGTGAGATATAGAGTTATTCTCTTTTTTATTAGATTTTAAAGTTAAAAAAAAAATGTTATGCCCCGGAACCCTCCTTTCGCACTACTTCAGGGCACTCCAGGTCATTACCGAAAAAGAAAATTCGTCCAGAAAATTTTTATTCGGGGCGGGATTCGAACGCACAACCTCCGGACCAAAATTACATAACTACTAGTGTTATTTGAGGTAAAACAAAAAGGCTTTCTTAACCTCATCAGAACTAGTCTTTAATATGTCTTCAAACAGACAATTTTTGTTTGTCTAAAATAAGAATCCTTTCAATCTGCTCAAAGTAATTTAGAAATAGAAGATTTTGTGAAAATGCTGTACGATAATTTTTGTGTTGTGAAGGAACTGGCCATTTCCAAAGCGCTTTTTAGGTTTCCGTACTTACACGGTAAAAACGGACACCCTATTACTAACTTATTCATCCTATAATATGATGATAATCAGTTGAATTTCGTAAATGGTATGTATTGAAATAGACATAACCGCTAACCGCGGTTTAGTTTAGAATATTCAAATATACCAGCAAAAAAATAAAAAATAAATAATAATAATAAAAAAAAAATAACGCAGTAATCACAGCATTACAAGATTCAACAAAAAAACATCCCACAAATTGTTAAAGATAGCAAGCTGCGATGAAGTCTCACCCTTGCATAATCATTAAAATTTTATAAGCATAGCCATTACAGGAATTAATTAAAAACAATTTGGGTAAATGAAATATAATTGGTCAGTAACAGGGTTCGGAAAAGGTAAGAGATTGGAATGGACTTTACCAGGAAAATATAAAATATTCAAAAATAAGAAAGAAATCACTCAGCGTAACAAGAAACAAAACAGTCATATGAAACTAAGGCTGGTAACTCTGGCTGTTACCAGCCCAACCCAGGCAGGGTGAGTTCGGTCAAAATAGATAACTGTTTTGTAAGTGTCAAGCGAATGGAGAGTCATTGATGTGGTCATCTAGGCAAAAATCTTAAAACCGAGCACATCTGACAACACAGCATTACAAGTATACTCACCCCACCTCCCGTATCTCGAGAATAGCTCAAAATATAAGAAAACGCAAAAACATGTTCTCTTAGATTTTAGGGGGATTAATTTTAGACTAAAATTTTTTGGCCTCGGCCAGCCGTTTAGGCTGGGCACCGACTGGCTTCAAAATCTTAAATAGTGATGGACGCGAGACGAGACGAGACAGGCCCTGTCTCGTCTCGTGTTTTTTTCACGAGACGAGACAAAATCCTTGTCTCGTCTCGAAACCAAAAAGTCTCGTCTCGTGAAAAATAAGTAGGTACCTATACTTTGATATTGTTGGGTGTATCAGATAGACCTTTTCCTGGAGAATCTAACAATATATTCTTTGTATATTATAGCATATATTATACTAGGACGTACCAGTGCGGAGAAATCGCGATGAGTGTTAAGTGAGTGTGTTTCTCTTTTATATATATAGATTAGCAATATATGTATGTATTGTATTATTGTAGATTGTAGATACATGGTAGTTATGTATATACAGGGTGTCCATAAAGTCTCACCCCACCCCCCGTATCTCGAAAATAGCTAAAAATATAAAACACGTATCTCTTAGATTTTAGGGGGATTAATGTTAGACTAAACTTTTTTTGGCGTCGCCCAGCCGTTTAGACTGGGCACCGGCTGGATTCAAAATCTTAAATGGGAAGGTATATCAAATGACGCCTTGTTTTAAAGGTCTCGTTAATACGAGTTCACTAAAGAAAACCAGGGCTCTCTACGATCTACCGTTCACGAATTGAACATGTGAAAATTGACCCTTTGCGGCCACACCTAAATGGTAGGTAAAAATCCATAGAAATAATTTTTTATAATCCCAAATAAGTAATTTCGTAAAAAATAATGTTCCAACAAAATGGTTGTCCCGCCCACTTCGATCGCAGAGTTCGAAACTTCTTAGAACAAAGTTTTTAAAACAACTGGATAGGTAGAAGATGTCCTGGGGAATGGTGTCTCCGCTCACTGGACTTGGCTTCATGTGACTATTTTTTATGGGGTATTTATAGTCGGTTGTTTACCAAACCCCAACTGCCTCTCTCGAAGATCTCAAAGACCGTATCAAGAAGGCCTGTGAGGACATCACCCCTGATAAAATNTAAGAAGGTTCGAACTCTACGGTCGAAGTGGGCGGAACAACCATTTTGTTGGAACACTACTTTTTAAGAAATTACTTATTTGGACCATAAAAACTCATTTCTATGCATTTTTACCTACCATTTATTTGCGGCCGCAAAGGGTCCATTTTCACATGTTCCTCCCTGTAATTCCTGAACGGTAGATCGTAGAGAGGTCCAGTTTTCTGTAATGAACTCGTATTAACGAGACGTTTAAAACAAGGTGCCAACGATCATACCACGTTGAATACACCAGTTCCCGTCAGATCACTGAAGTTAAGCAACGCTGGCGTGGTCAGTATTTGGATGGGTAACCGCCTGGGAACACCACGTATCGTTGGCTCCTTTTGCCGGTCAGCGAATGGAGGGTGAAACCCCCGTCTTGAATGACCAATAGATGTTAAAGAGACGATAAGCCATTTTTTTAAAAAAAAGACAAGGTGTCACTTGATATGCCTTCTCATTTAAGATTTTGAATCCAGCCGGTGCTAAAATTAATCCCCCTAAAATCTAAGGGATACGTGTTTTTGCGTTTTCTTATATTTTCAGCTATTCTCGAAATGCGGGGGTATGGTGAGACTTTATGGACACGCTGTATATATATTTTTTAATTCAGACTGCCTGTTTTAAGGGTTGTGCCTCTATAACCAACCATAAGTCGTACGAATTTCATGGCGAAAACTTTGGTTTTCGCCACTAAAAAATGTACTAAAATTCTCACTATCACTATCTCACTAAAAAATTCTCTCTAAAAATTTTAGCGACAAGTTCCAAAACGAAGGAAGCCCATTTCTGGGCATCCAGAGGATAGCAACCTGCAACCCTGGCAATCCTTTCACCACCGTGAATTTAAAATAATATTAATCCTACGCACAAGACCGCTAATTTGCGTTCAGCCGCTAATCCTACGGACACGACCGCTAATTAGCGGCCAACAATATATTACACTTCAACATAAGTTGTATTTCTAGTTTTAAGCAGAACCGCAAAAAACTATCTCCAACCGCTAATTAGCGGCCAACAATATTTTACATTTCAACCTAAGTTGTATTCTTCAGTTTCATATATGAAATTGATATGAATTGCCACCAAATTTCAAGTTCTACCTCTTTCCATTCTGCTAAAAGCGGCCTTCAACCGCTAATTAGCGGCCAAAAATATATTACACTTCAACCTAAATTGTATTTTTCAATTTCTAGTATGAAATTGTTATGAATAGGCATCAAATTTCAAGTTCTAGCTCTTTCCATTCTAGTTTTAGGTGGAACCGCCAAAAAGTCGTCTTTAACCGCTAATTAGCGGCCAACAATATATTACACTTCAACCTTAGTTTGCTTTTCAATTTCTTGTATGAAATTGATATGAATAGGCACCAAGTTTAAAGTTCTAGCTATTACCCTTCTCATTTTAAGCAGGATATGCGAAAACCGCTAAAAAGCGGCATAAAACCGCACACGGTATATTCGATTTCCACCAAAAGCTGATTTTAACGTTCATGTCCGTTGGCAGGTATTTTATGATGAGACAATGTAACACGTAGACACTTATGTACAATTATAATAATGAGGGGAAAAGAACATCCGAAAAGTCTTATTTTTTACGAGACGAGAAATTTCTCATATTTTCACGAGACGAGACAAGGCCTTGTCTCGTCTCGTATTTTTTACGCGAGACGAGACAAGACCCTTGTCTCGTCTCGAAAGTTTCGAGACGAGACGAGAAATTTCTCGTCTCGCGTCCATCACTAATCTTAAATGAGAAGGTATATCAAGTGACACCTTGTTTTAAAGGTCTCGTTAATACGAGTTCATTACAGAAAATCAGAGCTCTCTAGGATCTACCGTTCAAGAATTATTACAGGGTGAAATATGTGAAAATGGACCCTTTGCGGCCGCACCGAAATGGTTGGCAAAAATGCATAGAAATAAATTTTTATGATCCCAAATAAATAATTTAGTAAAAAAGATGGTTGTCCCGCCCACTGTGACCGCAGAGATTGAGCCTTCTTAGACCAAACCTATCCAGCTGTTAGGTTTGGTCTAAGAAGTGGTCGAAGTGGGCGGGACAACAATCTTGTTGGAACACTATTTTTTACTGAATTACTTATTTGGGATCATAAAAACTCATTTCTAGGCATTTTTACCTACCATTTTGGTGCGGCCGCAAAGGGTCTATGTCACATGTTCCACCCTGTAATTCGTGAACGGTAGATCCTAGAGATCTCTGGTTTTCTGTAATGAACTCGTATTAATGATACCTTTAAAACAAGGTGTCACTTGATATACCTTCTCATTTAAGATTCTGAAGCCAGTCGGTGCCCAGCCTAAACGGCTGGCCGAGGCCAAAAATTTTTTAGTCTAAAATTAATCCGCCTAAAAACTAAAAGATATGTGTTTTTGCGTTTTCTTATATTTTGAGCCATTCTCGAGATACGGGGTGTGGGGTGAGACAAAAGAAACCTCAGCATTACAAGACTATACAAATAATGTAACCGTATCCTCTGAAAGGTCAACTTGTCCAATTTTTCTGAATAACAAATTAACATTTTTTTTCTGTGGAATTGGATGCGTTAGACGGAGTCAATGTGACTGGTCAGTTATATGCAATATCTTCTATCTTTCCCAATATTTTTAAAATCTTTTCTTTAAAATACAGGTAAAGCGATTATTAATGTTTATTATTATTATTTTCGGCTAAAAGTCTATAGGAAAGTAAAAAAAAAATCAGTTTCCCATATATCTTTGGGTTACTTCATTGTGTTGTTTTTTTACTCATTATTGAAAACAATAGTACGTCTCTTCAGCCACACCTTACCCATAGGTTTATAGTTCTATGGCATCTAGAAGTCTAGGAATTTTTTGTAAAAATAACAAAAATATTACATGAACAATTATTCAATACTGTTTTGAAAAAGGTAAGTTCCCACGTAGATATGAAATATTTCATAAGTACCTGGTTTTCTTTGATACTCACTCTTTATAGGTAGTAAACAGAAGCAAAGCATTCAATCCATAAGAGTAAAGGAAAATAAAGTGTTGTACTTTCACCTCCCTCCGAACTATAATCAAAAAAGATACTTAAACGATACAGATTCGAGGCGCTCAAAGCAATACGTCAACATACAGTGTTCCTTTTATTTATTTTTCTAATGCCGTGATGGATAAATTTTTAAGAAATTTATTGATAAAATGTCGACAACCCCCCAAAAAAATCGGCCACCTCTGGCCGAAAGATCGATGAGTTATTTTTTTCTACAATTTTTGTTTTGTTGAATCTTGTAATTCCGTGATGGCTACGTTTTTGTCAATCTATAAACAATTTGTAGCTCTAACGCTTTTTCTCTTACTTACCCTACCAAAAAGCACTACAGCCTGACGTGAGCCTTCTTAAATAACAATTCGCCTCCACTCAGGTTGTTCCTCAACCTCTGACGCGCTCCTAATTTTGCTCAATACCTAATACTCTATTTTGAGTATAATTGTGCGATACCTTTTTACAATTTTTTTCTTCGAGACATCAATGGATATTTGAAAGGGGAAACCTCTAAAGGTATTGATGAAAGGAAACTGATAGGTAACCTAGACAATTAGTGCTACGCGTAAATTTCAAACTTGACCGGATTAACTTTATGACACTCTCTTGCACACACACCTATTTTTTTTTCTCACCATCACCTTTGGTTCTAAAAAAGAATGCAATAATAATAATAATTATAAGATTCTTTTGGTGAAGAAATAAAATTAGCTTTTAATCTTCCAGTGTGTGCTGACTGACCTTTTCGTTTCTTATTGTTTCTTGCACGTTCCATATTAGTTTTTATTTTGAAATTTTCTATCTAGGTGATTTTTTTTTTGGAATAATTATTGTATTTTCATTTATACAATGATTCATAGTGTTCCGTAACTCAACGGTAACAACGGAACACGATTTCTATTAGGTAGAATCTCACGCTATAGTAAAATTCCATAATACTCGTACAAATATATGGCAGTTTTCAATGAAATAGCCAACTGCTTCTCTCTAAAAATGATATCTCTAAAAATGATACTTAAAGAATCTCTCTAAAAATGATACTTAATTAATCGATAAATCGACATTAAAAATTATACTCCAGTATGCCCACAGGCATAACATTAATACGATACTTTCCTCTTTGTAGGATAAGGAAATTAAAAAGATTTGATAAGGTACTTCTTCCAGTATTCGTGTGGGTATCCTGTGTGCTTTTTTTCTTCTTCTTTCAATCGATCTTTCGGCTAGAGGTGGCCGATTTTTTTTTTTTTTTTTTATGATTCCATAAAAAAATATCTTTTTTTTCAAAGTTTGTTTGTCTCGAAAGATCGAAAAAATAAATACTTCTAACGTAGGTACCCGGACATACATCTTTTGGTTTATTATTTTTAATAATGATCCTTTGGAATCGTCACAAGAAAAAAAAAAAAAAATACCCCCCCTCAAAATTTGATGTTTTACGTTTCAAGGTACGTAGAACCCAGAAATCAAATAAAAAAAATCCATTTGTCCGCCGGCGCCGTACGCCGTGATGGGCACTTTTGACACTTTAGCTTGGACACATTTGGATGATATTTAGTTTATAGGTCCCATCTGGGCTCTAATTGTACACCGAAACTTTTGGGTGCAATCGAATACACCCTTGGCGGTTTTTGTCGCTTTTTAGCGTTTTAATACATTAAGTGTATGATATACACTTTATAATATGTGTAATTTTTAGCATTAAAAATGAGAGTTGGTACAATGAAATCTCGGATATTTTTAGTGTCTTTAAATGCTGTTCGTGATTTTTATAGTCTCCTGCACCCAAGCTCTTTAATTTCGGTCCTGCCATTCAGATCATAGCTATGATTATGTTTTCCGGATGAGAGAAAAAAATACATTTCTTTGGATAACTGGGTTAATAACGTCTAAACATTCTTTTGGTAAAAAATGGGAAGATTTATTTTCTTGGAATACATGGTTTGAGCCATATTGAACAGAAGTTTTTATTTTTATAGAAAACCATATAGGCATATAAACTTTCATGATGAGATTAGTCAGTTAAAAATATGGTCAATTGACAAATAGGATTTAGCGAGGAAATATATAATCTTAGAACTTAATTGGTTGTTGTTAGCCACCAAAGGCCCAGGATCTCTGATACTCAGATCTTTTGGGCTATTACCGTTGTGTCAAATTAGTGACAGAAGCTCTACAGGAAGTGTGTGGACATGAGGCGAGGTACATTAGAGTTTCTCAATATTAGAGTTTCTAAACATACTGCTTAAGAAATTATGCTTAACAGTCCTGTATAGTTAGTGTAAAACCCTAAAATTTATGCTACCTCTCAACTACGAATGCTTCTAATGTTGAGTTTTAGGTAGGGTAGCGTATCTACTTTATTTAGTGTTGAAAGATATGCTCATCGTCAAGTTAAACATCAGAAAAAGTTGTGTAGAATTTCATGCACAAGAAGAGCCCCGTCATGCTGAAGAAAATTTGTGCTGCTTGGTAAAAGAGTTCTATATCTACCTTGTTAATTTTTGCATGCCATTAACACAAATAAATAAAGGCCCCCATATAAATTTCCCCTCCGCACCACCCCTCCCAAAAAGATCCGCGTTCCCCCCCCNAAAAAAAAAAAAAATTCCGCGTCCTCTTTGGATCCCAAAATGTCTGGTCATTTTCTAAATAAAAACATTACATGTACCTATGTCGTAATTCTCCTTTAATCCCGGTATCTCCTATTCTATTTTTAATTCTTTGGTGCATATAATAAATTGGCGTGATTCTTAAGCACTGAAATAAAATTGTTTTTACCAACATCCTACATCCCTGGTAATAACAAATTCTTGATGTTCTCCCAGGTACTGTATGTAGTAGCATGTCTTCACCAATATTATGAAAATTAATCCATATCCATACTAATATATAAATGCGAAAGTAACTCTGTCTGTCTGTCTGTATGTATGTATGTATGTATGTTACGCTTTCACGCTTAAACTACTGAACCGATTTTGATGAAATTTGGTATGGAGATAGACTAAACTTTAGGAAAGGACATAGGCTACTTTTTATCGCGAAAAAAAGGGGCTTGGAACTATAAACGGCCATGCCTCTAAGGCGCCAAGCGAAGCGGGCGTATTCTGCTAGTTTACAATAAACACAAGTTTGTCATTCAAGGTGACAACACGACAACAGTAGAATTTGCATAGGTATTTGCAATAAAACAAATGAGTTCTTTCATTTTAAAGTACATACATCTAAGCACGTCCATTCATTCATCTGGTTCCGTGGTGTAGCGGTTATCAAGTCTGCTTTACACGCAGAAGGTCGCCAGTTCGATCCTGGCCGGAATCAATTTTTAGATATATTTTTTTCTATGAATACTCGTATTATTTTTAATTTACCAGACAAAGTGAATGTCTATTTTGATCAGTAGCGTAGCTAGGGGGGGGGCAGGGGCGGCCCGCCCCGGGTGACACCCGGGGCTCAGTGACACTTGTAATTTTCCGACCAAGTGATTTACCGTGACTCCGAAGTTACCTCCAGTCATCCTGAGCGGGTGACTCATGTTTGGCCGAAGAGTGTCACCTCTTCGGGATGACTTATTTGGGATGACACTCGGGTCAAAATTAGCCAACAATATAAAAAAATGTTACCTGGGGTGTCACTCCTGAGGAGGACACCGCTGGTAGTGTTACCTGTAAGGGGACTTCGGGGTAGGGGTGACACCACTGGCGCCTTCCGGGGTAATTTGCGGTGGCCGAAGAGTCAGAATTAACTACCTATGACGTTACACGGGGTGTCATCCTCGAGTCCTCGAGGAGTGACACCCCGGGTTACACCCGGTCACCGAAGGGTGTTACAAAAAATGCACCCCCCCAAAAAAAGGCCCAGACTCCCCTAATTGAAAAACTACTGTACACCTATAATATTGCTTTGATCTCTACCGTGCTGAAACAAAGCATCTAAAGGCTGCGAAGATAGAAGAAGGGGAAGCGAAAGGGTGGGGTTTCCGTTCCTCGCGACCGCGACACCACTGCTTTCTATGTATTTAAATGAAGGACAGACCGAAGTAGGCGACTGGGTCGTGCGTCGCCTACTTCGGTCTCAAGGAATGTGTACGGTTGCTCCAGTCAGGCAGTCGCCTGACTGGAGCAACCGTACACATTCCTTGTTTACTTGTGTTTCTTATTAATTTTGGTAGAAAACTGAAAATTTCAATTTGTTCTGATGAAGATGAGATGTTGGACTCCTATAAAGATATTATTGTGAGATTTTTTTCTTTCTTTCAAACTTAGATGTTTTTTTATTAGTATTTGAACACAGCTCTCTTCTGGTCGTGGCGTGTTAATTATGTCGATATTCATCCGTTTTTCAGGAAGAAAACAGGGTATGATAAGAACGTCTTCACCTTCCTCCCCCTCCAATAATCTCACTATCAATCTTTTTTTAGCCGCACTTAAAACATCGGACATATACACTTTGCAGAGTTCAAACGATCAAAACAAACTGACGCGGGTGTCTGTCGCGAGTATCAGTCGCTAGGAACGGAATGCTGCAAATAGGTCGCGGTCGCGAGGAACGGAATGCTACCTTTAGATTTCTTAAAATTCATTTCATGGGATTTCACAGAATCCGTACCAAACCTGACTTTAGCTCTACAACTTTTTTTAACAGTTTGCGTGTCTGTAGCTTCTTGCGAAAGAAGTTTCACTCTTCAGTAAACTAAAAAAAGAAGAAAAAAAAAAAAAAAAATGCTGAGCCTTCAACACGCATTTTAATTTTTTTTACTACTCCCAACACGTTCTACCCAACCAACTTCGTGGTGTCAGTTCTATGATTTTGATTCAGAAACAACCACTTCAATACTATTATGTCAGCGAAGCTAACCCTAACTTACACCTAACTATACCACATATGGATTACTGCTGGAATGGTTAAAAAAAACCTAACCCTATATTACTCCCGACACGTCCTATTCATCAAAATTGCTACAATATTCCTTTAAACTTTTTGTATTAGAAATGAACATATTTGTTGAAGAATATTTGCTAGGGACATATTATGTTGTATATCACGAAAGTTTGGTCGCAATAACTTAAGCGGTTCTAAAAATATTAACGAAAAACGATTTTTCAATATGGCGGTCTCGCATGGCCCCGCCTGCAAAATATGATTATGACTCAAAGTTCTCAAAAGCTGATTAGGGTCAGACGTATAGCATCTCACAAAAGTTTGGTCGCAATAATTTAAGCGATTCTTAATATATTGAAGAAAAGTTCCAAGATAGCGGGCTCACAAGGGCCCCGTTCACAATATTTATGTTTTTTGTTGTTTTTTTTTGTCCGGAAACCATCTCAGACATAGGCCGCAATCTGATATGTGGTTTAGGAATGCATAAAGACATATATACACATAAACACACTAAAACATTCATTTTTATATATATAGATGAATGATGAATAAAAATTAATATTTGACGGGGGGGAGGGTGACACTAAGAAGATCCGCCCCGGGTGTCACCTGGCCTAGCTACGCCACTGATTTTGAACACAGATTTTTATTTTGTTTGTCTTTTTGTACTAGGACAATTACTCTGGAACACCTACCCGTGGTTGCAGAATTCATTTTAATTTTTGGTGTAAATATCGGAACATCAATAGCTGAAATACAAACCAAAAAAGAGTGATTTTATATTTCTTCTGAAGTTGGGTGGTCCATTTTCGTTCATTTTATTTATGCCTTATAATTGAATTGCTAAAAAGTGTCTTTTTGGCCATAAATCGCTGCCAGTTGAAATCTCGATTATTATTTCCTTCCTGAAATGAAAGTGTGTGCCAAATTTCAAGTCTCTGGGTTTCGTCAGACAGTATACCTATACCAACTAACTGGGCTTTACGTTTTTAATTTTAAGTACGAATAATAATTACCAACCCCATTGGATTTTGGCCCACACAGGGCGATTTTGATGAAACTTGGTACTGACATTTACTATTTTTTAAATTAAAATTCTTATTATAATTTTACCAATTGGTAACTTTAAAAAACACTACCGTTATTTATGACGAGGATTCACTTACTTTTTCACTTCCGACTCGAGTTTCGTCTACTTTGTAGACATCTTCAAGTTTCCTTGAAAATGAAAAAGTAAGTAAATCTCCGTCATAAATAACGGTACTGTTTTTTAAAGTTAGAATAAAAATTCTGCTCCGGAACCGCTTTTCCATTAATGCCCCTGAAGGGGCACTCACTTTTATTTAGAGCAATGCCATTCCGGAAACAAGAAAATTCAATACCTAAGAATTTTTTTGCTCCTGACGGGTTTCGAGTTCACAACCTCCGGAACAAAAGTCAATGTTCTTAACAACTAAGCTCGTAGAATCAGATTGAGCCCTATAATCTACCCAGGTCCTCGTGGTGGTTTCAAATGAGGTGATGAGGTCTACATTATGTTACACTAATTAAGAAACAAGACGTGTTTAGCGCTGCTTTGTCATACATCTACCGCCATCGAATACGATGTTACCACATCTAAATAATGAAAATAATTTTCATGTCAGTTGTAGATAAAATTATCTACTTATTTGAGCACAATGAATACATCTAAATATCTGTGGAGAATCATCTGGTTCCGTGGTGTAGCGGTTATCACGTCTGCTTTACACGCAGAAGGTCGCCAGTTCGATCCTGGTCGGAATCAATTTTTTTAGATATAGTTTTCTGTGCAATCATGGGCTCATCAGCTAATGCATACCTATCACAGTGAACTCCTCCATGTTGACGCATAATTTTATGTGCAATATTGTTTTCACAACTAAAATGTTTCGAATTGAGCCTTGGGCCCCTAGATCACACTGAATATGCTTTATCTATACTTATAAAACGCAAAGCCCAGTTGGTGTACTGACTGACTGACTGATAATCAATGTAGCTCCACGACGGTTAAACCTAGAGACTTGGTACGCAGGTTCCTTTGAGTATGTAGGTGCGTAATAAGAAAGGAAAAAAATAAAGTTCAAGTGGGAGCAAGTTACCGCCAAAAATGACGCTATTTAGGGGGTCTTTTTGCAATTATTTTCTGGGCAAACTAAAAGAAATAACGAAAAATTACCTGGAGACCCCCCCCCAAAAAATAGTATATAAGGATCCCATAAAAAATATAAAATTTGAAAATTTCCAGTTTCTCCCCGATTTATGGACGGTTTTTACCACCAAAAAATCGGAAATGAGAAGTACCACTTCGGGATGATCGAGAAAGCTGAAATTTGATACAAAGGTGCTCCGCAGTACAAAAAGTCATATCCTTGAATAAAATATTGAATTTTCTAACTAGGAGCGGTGCTCACTCGGGGGGTCGGTTCCACCAAAAACCCATAGTTAAGAAGTATCACTTCGGGATGAGCGTGAAAGCTGAAATTTTATATGAAGGTGTTCCGCTGTGCAAAAAGTAATATCTTTGAGTAAAATATTGAATTTTCAAAATAGGAGCCATGTTCACTCTGGGGGTCGGTTCCACCAAAAATCTAGAAATTGTTGTTGAATTTTGTAACCGCAGTGAAGCACGGGAAAACAGCTAGTACAATTATACATAACTAGCTGCAGTGGCGTACCTAGAACATTGAGCGCCCGGGGCAAATAATGATTCTTCGCCCTCCATCCATTGTAAAATCATCATACAAACTGCGTAGTCTAAGTTCTGTAACAAATTTCCAGATTATTTTTAACAATTTTCATGGTTTATTTCAATGTTAACGTTTCACGTCGAATATATAGTAGGTACTAGCTATTTTTCTGTGCTTCGCTACGGTTACAACAATTTCGAGATTGCGAAATTAAAGCTTCTCAATTTTAAATTTTTGGTGGAATTGACCTTGAGACTGAGCAATCTGAGCATGGCTCCTATTTATAAAATTCAATATTTTACTCAAGGATACTTTTTGTACTGCAGGACATCTCCATATTCAATTTCAGTTTTATCGTTCATCCTGTGATGTGGTACTTCTAAATTCCGATTTTCGGAGGTGAAAACCGACCATAAATCGGGGAGAAACCGGAAAATTCCAATTTTTATTTTTTTTATCGGTCCTTATATACTATGGGTGGGGGGAGTACATTCTCCTTTTTTCCTTTATCTCTATTAGCTCGCCCAACAAGAAAAATTGCAAAAAAAAAAAAAAAACGCTAGAAAGCGATGTTTTTGGCCGTAACTTGCTTCCACTTGACATACTAAAAGTAATCTGTGTGCCAAATTTCAACTCTCTCTGTTTAGCTATCGTGGAGCTACGTTGATTATCAGTCAGTGAATCAGTATAACCCACTGGGATTTGCGTTTTATAAGTATAGATAGATGAAAATGATAGATTAGGTACTATCGATAGTTTTGAAAGACAAATTGATTAAATCTTACTTGAGATCAACCATGAGTCAAAGCAGATTAACAAATTTTGCATTTCTTTCAATCAAAAATGAAATTGCTGCAATGTTGGATTACGAGGATATAATATGTGCATTTGCAGCGATTAAAGCGAGAAAAGTTAAAATTTGAGTTTTCCAATTGTGATGGGGAAAAAAATAAGTTTTGTAATGTTTCGAGATTATTATAGATATAAATCAGATAAAAAATCATTTTTCATCAAAAATTGAGATCCAATGTTAACGTAATCTTTCTATGAATGAAAAACTCGATTTTTCAGTAATATTTTTTTTTTTTTTTTTTTTTTTGTTTNTTATATTTTTTTTTTTTTTTTTTTAGTGTCATTTCTTTATCTTACGGAACAGCGAAGATCGTTTTGCCGCAAATCATTGCGCCCGTGGCGACCGCCCCCGCGTTTTTGTCCGTGGCGTGGCCAAAACGAATGGTTTTGGCCACATTAGCTCAGTCTATTGTTCCCCGTAAAATATCGGCAAATCTGCCATAGCTTAAATTATGTATGAATAAAGATACTGTGTCTTTCTCCGTACAAAGGGTTTTTATATTTATTTCTTCTGATATTTTTGTGCGTGTCTATATTCCTGGGCATTTTAATATATTTTACCGTTTTGACTGTATAATTGTGTCGCTGAAAAGAGTCGTTTTGACAATAAGTCACTTCTGCTTGAACTTTCTTCAATTGTTTCGTTTATATTTCAAATATTGTTAGAGAAAACCAATTTCAAGTTTCTAGTTTCAGCCATTGTGGAGTTATGTTGATCATGAGCCAGTCAGTAAACCAACTGAGCTTTCCGTTATATTTTTTACTTTCCTTATCCTAAAAAAAGGAAATGGGCTGCTATTTTAGATGTCGAGTTTTCAATGCCAAAACACGTTTTGAGGTCCCCAGAGCCCAAATCTCCAGTTTCAGCCATTGGTCCGTGTGTGTGTGTGTGTGTGTGTGTGTGTCCTGACTCGCGTATAATTAAGTGGCCGCATCTGAGGTAAAATGTATAATTAGGTGGACATACACAAACTGGTATGTAATTAGGTGGACTTACACACGGCCACCTAATTACATTTAAATGTCATCCTGGAAAATTCATATTTTCCTTACTGATGGACCAAAAATTTATGTTAATTATGATAGCTAGGTTGAAAATGCATAACATACTGAAATTTGGAGAAAAAAGCTCTTAGCATTCTAAAGACGGCCAGCTAATTAACGTTTTTGGGGTGAGATTAGGTGGCCGTAAAATCAGTGTCGTATGTTACTTTTGAAATTATTGTCATTTAATGTCACTTTTTTTTCTTTCTCCCTTATTCTATGAGCACATTCCTATATTTTAGCCATGGGTAATGTTTTACGTTTCTAGATACAGAGAATTCAAAAATTGAATAAAAAAAGCCTTTTGGTTACAATGATTTTGTGATTATTGTCGGTTTATGCGAATTCTACCTAAAAAGAAAAGTTCAGGTACTAGGTACTTTATGTTTGGTAGGCGATTTGTATGTCATTTTTATGCAAAAAATGAATTACAAAATTTTTGTTTACAATCAAATCTTGTTGGTGTTTTTTGACGCTTTTTGGCGATTTTATCGAATGCTGCTTAAAAGGAGAACGGTAAGAGCTACAGACTAGATTGGTATGTCACTTTTATGCCAAGCCCGTGTCGCTAAACTTTAGGAAGTTTAGCGAATTTACTCTGTGTGGTTTTTGCCGCTTTTTATCGGTTTTCAAGACTAATCCCTAAAAGCATATCGTTAAAGGAACGACTTGAAATTTGATATACATGTATGTTTCAATTTGATGCGAAGTACAAACGATTAACAAAACGGTACAAAATATCAATATTTTTTTCGTGGGGGGGCTGTGGGAGGAGGGATTTTTTATCAAATGTTTTAAATAAGAACTGACTTTAACTAACCAAATTGGGTTACTCAGCGGTTTTGATATGAGAACTTACTTTGACCAATTGTAATTGCAATAATGAGGTATTTTTGCCGTCCTAGACTAATCCAGTAGTGGGACAAATTAGAGTCGATTAGGTATATTTGTGTATTTTTCTCATATCTCAGTAATTAAATGGCCGTGTGTATATTTTTCTCATAAACCAATAATTAGGTGGCCGTGTGTATATTTTTCTCATAAACCAATAATAAGGTGGCCTTGTGTATATTTTTCTCATAGACCAATAATTAGGTGGCCGTGTGTATATTTTTCTCATAGACCAATAAATAGGTGAAGCTCAGTCAAATTAGATTAAAAAAAAAAAGAGCCTCGAATAAATTCGTAAAAAGCGGGAGATCATTTTACGAGTTTTTCACGTTGGGCATTCCAATAATAGTAGTCTGACGATTTCTGAGGTGAGCTAATTTTTTTAGCGGCCACTGGCCGCTTTGGATAACATTTGAACGATTTGTTTTATGAAAAAAATACTCTATTCCAACTTCATGAGAAATAAATTTGACGTCGAATAACATATTTAAACGTTTAATTCGGTCCTAGTGTTTGGTCAGGATGGGAAATCAAAAATAGGATACTTTAAGACTTTTTTGAGAAAAGTGCATTATATCCATAAACGCCTGTAACTCAAAAAGGTTTATTCTAAATAAAAAAAAGAAACTTATGGGAAATTAAATTTCACTTTGGGAACATCTCCAATTTGAATTTACGCAGAGCCTCTGATCGGACGATAAAATTACATAAAATAAATCTCCTAATATAAAATTAGTAATTTTGTGGTCAGACATCATATTTATGACAAAATAGTCATAAAGCGGCATATCGGCGTTACGACCACTTCGATTTTTCCGTCTACCTATACGTAGGAAGGAGCAAATTTTGAAAGTGGCTGCTACTGAAGCAATTTTCATGATCGATAAGTGACATGAAAGTAAAATGTAAAGAACTAAAAACGCGGCCAAACATTCCGGGGTTAGAATTTTTTTTACTACTTTTGAAATTAAGCCCCCAGAATCTTTTTCTTAATAGGATGTGGTTTCTTGTTCTGTACACCCTGCGTATCATTTTGGCATTTAGTTTCATCGTGTACCTTATGAGGTAAATTTTGGCCCAATTTTGATTTTTGACGAATCTGTAGATTCTAAACGCCCCCGGTCTGGCAACCAAGAAAGCGGGTTTTGATATTACCCCACCGATGCACTTCAGACTTTTGTAGACTAAACTTTTTGTTGTTCCAAAGTGATGCTATTTGATAGGTCACATTTGTAATTTTCATTGACATGAAATGTATCGAAAATCCAAAATTTAAATTGTGGATTATTCAAATATGGAAGAAAAAAATGAGGTTTCGTATTTAACAATTGGACGTTGGCACTCTGTATAAATTATATTTTCCCCTAAAATCAATTTATACTTTGTTCCGAACGTTTTTTGTGAACTTATGGGTTTTCGAGAAAATCGACCTTGATAATTAATGTGACACATCCTGTATATAAACCTACAGAATCGTCATGAAAAAAATCTCAAATTTAATATTTTCCATTTCAAGGTACGTGGTAACCAAAAAAAAAAAAAAAAAAAAAAAAAAAAAAAAAAAAAAAAANAAAAAAAAAAAAAAAAATACGTACGAGACGCCGCGCCGTGAGAGGCTATTTAGCCACTTATGGGCTTTGACCGATTTTATGGAAAGGTGGTATGTATGTTATTTTTCTGTGAAGGATGAACCACGAAACATTTTTTGAAATCAAATCTATTGCTTGTTGGGTTTTTCACTTTTTAGCAAAACGAAAAAAAAAAAAAAAAAAAAAAAAAAAAAAAAAAAAAAAAAAACGGTTAGCTAGCACAGAGTATCAAGGATATAAATTGCGATAAAGAATTACTTATGGATGAATATTTTATACCATTTTCATGAAAAATTCGATGGCTATTACAAAGGATCAAGAAGATAAATTTGGATAAAAAAAAATCGGAGCCAAAAATTTGGCTGGCCAGGGGACACTAAAACATGAATTTTGAAACATAATATCGATGCCTTTTTGGCAAAAGGTCGTACCCCACAAATGCATTTGTGGAAAATTTAAGTTCACTAAAAAAGACAAAAATTGTTGGACTTTCGTATCCACTACATAACTAACCCTAACCTAATTCTAATAACCTAAAAACCCTAATTCTAACCAATCCAAATAATCAGTTTTTTTTTAGATCAAAACAATAATACAAATCATCCTGTAATAAAGGCTCAAATAAAAAAAAATTATATAAAAAAAGAATCGTTGGGCACAACAGCCTGTTACTTCCCTTATTTTTTTAATACTTTTTTAAAAAATGGGAATTTTTTTTACTTGCTGCGGGAAGAAGTAAAAAAAATCCCCATTCATATCCGAACATAGATATTTTTTCCGGGAAGAAAGTCATTTTTGTGGGAAATAATAAATGGACTGGTATATTATGAAGCAAAATTATATTATGAAGCGAAGTTTGAAAAAAATAGAATCTATGTTTGGTTGTTTTTTGCCGCCTTTTAGTAGTTTTAACAAATCCTAAGAAGGAAACGATAAGAGCTTCAAATTTGGTGACAATTTTAAACAATGAGCCACGACATTTTTTTCATGATTTCCAATTTTCTGTTAGAATTTAGAATAAGGTAGCAAAATGACGAGTATTTGAAAGTTTGCAAGTTGATTTTCTCAATATCTACCGCATGAACTTTTCTCCTCTCATTTTTTAAAACATAAGCGATTAAATAACTTTTTCTTTCTGAAATTTTTTTGGAGTGTTTAGAATAAGCACTACAAAAACAGGATCGGGACCAGTTCGAATTTTCGAGAAAAAATACGTACATTTTTTATGTTTGATTCGGATGTTTTGATACTTTGATGGTTCAAAAGTATCAAAAAACGGTACTTCCCTTTTTAAATACGAACCCCTTATTTTCCTTATTTGCATTTTCCATGAAAGTACTTACTTCATACAGAGTGGTCACATATTCTGATAGATTTCATATCAATAAAAAGTCCCTATCAAATAGCATTATTTTTTTATAATAAAGAAGAACGCGGTGCCATTATATAAGGCCCTGAACACATTGCTTAAAAGAGAACGGGGTGGCCCAAAAAATTGAACCTATTGAATAGCATTAATAAATCTTACTGAACAACATGGTGCCATTAGATAAGCCTCTGGACTACTCTGAAGGGAACAATCCATTTGTCTAGATTAGGTGCTCAAACTGTCTGCCGCTGTCACTCGCATACAGTGAAGCTCTATTTTGCCAATGGTCATGTTGGGCATTGTAAATTGAATTCCTCTGAACACTTTGACATCCTCATTTTCTCTGTCATTCGTTTCGTATAATTTTTCCCTGAATTATCCTATAATTTTTCCCTGAACGATTCAGGTGATTATCTAATGGCACTATAAGTTTTCATTGAAACCCCGTTTCTCGGCTACCCTGTAATTTACCCAGAGTGATCCGGAGGCCTGTCGAACATCAGCATCATTATGTTTATCGAGAAAAACTAATTCTATTTAATGTACTTTTCATTGATTTGAAATCTATCGAAGAATATGACCACCTTGTGCAATGTAATAAAGAAAAGAAAATGACTGGTCAAAAGTATGTAGAATTTCATTGCAAATACAAATATGGAAAGAAATTAAGTTTTGTATTTAAATATCGAAAGTTTGCATTTTTTTATTACTTCTGGACCACCCTGTATAAAATCAAAAGAATGAATACCTATATCCGCATCAAAATAAAAAATGCACTTGTTTTTCTCAAAACTTTTTAGAAAATTGGCGACCACCCTGTATATCCCCGACAGTGACTAAGTTTCGGAACACTGTTAATGCTCCCCATTTTTTTTCGATTTTGGATTCTCCATATCTTGAAACGTAGATCTCTAATTCTGTGGGCGGTATTTTTTTCATGACGAGTCGAAAATTTCATTATTGATGAAAATAATAAATCTATATACAGGATGTTTGGCTATAAATGGGACCCCTGAATATGGTGGGTAGCTGTGATCAAATGGAACATTTTTTACGAAATTCATTAGTGAGCCAGACGAAGCATAGCCGAGTTACAGGGTGGAAAAGGTCATTTTTGGACAACTTTCAACGTCGCTTGGTGGGTTCTGTGTGACCAAACAAAAAGAAGATGGACCCTAAATCCTAGTTTTGGATGGTGGTGATTTCAAATATGCAATCAAAAATATAAAAAACAAAAGCAAAATGGGGAAAAACCTGAAAAGTGATAAAAATTTTTTGTCTGTTCTCAAATGTGATTAAACTTATCAAAAGAGCGTCTCTTTCTAAGATATTTTGTGTAAAAAAAAATTTAAAAATCAAACAAAAAATTCAATTCCCATGTTAAGAGAGAACCACGAAAATGGTCCGATTACGATAAAATTTTAGAAATAAGATCCAATTAAAGTCCTGGACACAACTATCAACCTAGAATTTCAAAAAAAGAGCGTGAACCAAAATGGCAGCCTTCCAAAGTGCAAAAAGTGTTCGATTAAAGGTATTTTTGTCTTTTTTTCTTCTTCGATTTTGTAGCCTTTTTTTCTTGTTATGACAGTACCTGAGTATAACAAATGGAACTATTAGTTCAGATTTTTTAAGAGGATTTCATTTTTTTTTTAAAAAAAAAAACAATTTGTGAATTTTCATATTACCTAGAATATTTTCTGATGAATGTTAACATGATATTGTGCCAGTTTAGAAGACTTTTTTTTCGATATTTTTTTCTTTCTCAATCTGAGTTCAGATTACATTTGCCATGCTCAGGTACTGTTAAAGTTCAATTTAACGGTGTTCTCAAGAGGAAAAACGAAAAAGAAATGTATTGAATCGAACAATTTTTGGACTTTGGAAGGCTGCCATTTTGGTTGAAGCTCTTTTTTCGAAATTCTAATATGATAGTTGTGTCCAGGACATTAATTGGATCTCATTTCTAAAATTTTATCGTAATCGGTCCATTTTCGTGGTTCTCTCTTAACATGGGAATTGAATTTTTTGTTTCATTTTTCAATTTTTTTTTTACACAAAATGTCTTAGAAAGAGACGTTCTTTTGATAAGTTGAATCACATTTGAGAACAGACAAAAAAATTTAATCACTTTTCAGGTTTTCCCTCATTTTGCTTTTGTTTTTTAAATTTTTGATGGCATATTTGAAATCACCGCCAAAAACTAGGATTTAGTGTCCATTTTCTTTTTATTCCGTCACCCACCAAGCGACGTTGAAAGTTGTACAAGAATGACCTTTTCCACCCTGTAACTCGGCTATGCTTTGTCTGGCTCACTAACGAATTTCGTAAAAAATGTTCCATTTGATCTCAGCTACCCACCATATTCAGGGGTCCCATTTATAGCCAAACACTCTGTAGATAGGTAGGTACACTTTATTCCTATGCGAGGAAGGAAAAAAAACGTATAATATCAAATTTTGAGGGGGAGGGGGGTAATTTTTTTCCGTTACGATTTCAAAGGTTCATTAATGAAAATAAGAAACCAAAATAGGTAGGATATCCACAATTCCACATATTAAAAATAAGTAGAAGAAAAAAATATTCACGTAAAAAAAAATGCCAAGGTCAGGTTGAAACACATCTCCCCTGTGTAGGACATTATAAAACCCTTTCAAAATTGCATTCAAATACATAGACTAATACCACTTAATTATACATAAATGAGAAAAAAAAATGCAAAAAATACAGAACGCCACTGGAGTCGTGTGATTAGCTGGCCTTTTGAATATATCGAATAACTTCAAAATGGTGCATTATATCAAAAAAATTCATCGTTCCCCATTGTTTGGATTAAGATTATCTACAACTTGATGTAATTTTTTTTTAGATTTGACCAACTTCAAAAAAGTCCGCCTAATTACAAACACAGCGACGACCACTTAATTATACCGGAGCCAGAATGTGTGTGTGTGTGTCTGTCTGTAAACAAGACATTTCAAGAACGGCAAGTGCTAGACACCTGAAATATGGTATGTATGTCAGTTTTATCCATGAACGGCAAAATAAGCTTTTGGTGGAAATCAATATACCGTTGGTGGTTTTATGCCGCTTTTTAGCGGTTTTCGTATATCCTGCTTAAAATGAGAACGGTATAACGGTAATAGCTAGATATTTAAACATGGTGCTATCACCAAACTTGGTGCATATCAATTTCATACAAGAAATTGAACTTGGGATGAAGTGTAATATATTGTTGTCCGCTAATTAGAGGTTGAAGGCCGCTTTTTGGCGGTTCTGCCTAAATACAGAATGGAAAGAGCTAGAACTTGAAAAAAAAATATGCTACATCCTATTTAGCATTTTTTTTTTGTGTCTTTCAGTAATAAAAGAGAAAATTATACTCCAAGTAATTAAATAATAAATGTCAAAAAAAATTTTTTTTTTTTTTTTTTTTTTTTTAAATTCTTAATATGTAGCATATTTTTTCATGATTTTGTTACATTAAAATAGAAATTTCTCAACGAATACAGAAGTTAACGTAAAAAATGATATACCTTTGAAACCTTATTAACATCAGGATATTTTTTCGTTTTTTTTCCAAAAAAAAAAAAAAAAATGTTGAGCAACCGTTAGAGAGTCCCGTTGCTTTTTTCGTAGTTTACAAAAAAAAAAAAAAAAAAAAAAANAAAAAAAAAAAAAAAAAAAAAAAAAAAAAAAAAAAAAAAAAAAAAAAAATCAAGTTAGCTCAAAAACGAGGCATTAACTCAAAGTTTCTGGTCATAAAAGTAATTTTATCTGAACAGAAATTTTACATGTGTTCCAAAAATATCTTCAAATTTTCAAAAAAAGTAACTCCAAGAAAGATATGAACATATTTGTGACGTCAGGCGTACACGTGTAAAAAAAGATGAAAAATGCGAATAACTCAAAAACAAAGCTTTTTTAAAAAGTTGAAGGGGGCATTTTTGGTAGGTATTGGATTCTAGAAAAGGCCCTTTCAATATTATTCTCCTTATCTGGGACACCCTGTATACTTATAAAACGCAAAGCCCATTTAGTAGATATATTTCATATAAAACGCAAAACCCATTTGGAATTTTTACCAAGAGGTTGACTGATACGCGTATTCAACGTAGTTCCATAATGGCTAAATGTAGAACTGAAATCTAAACTGATTCCCTTTACAATTTTTTAATTGTGTTTACAATTTGTTTAATTGTAAAGGGAATCTCACAAAAAATTATCATTGAAAAAAGGCCAAGTTCCACTTATTCAACCAAAAAATTCTGCCCAATATCTCTTTTCGTTTTTATTTACCAGCTCTTTCAAATGTAGTGATATCTATTATTGGGGCCAAGTTTATTGTTGCTGCTGTATATGCCGCACTTAAATTTTCTGTCTCAATTCTCTTAAAGTAATACCGACTTTACACTTGG